>OX596257.1:3838601-4168650 GCA_951394255.1 Polyploca ridens | reverse complement strand
GTTTGCTTAAGAAAAAAGGCCTAGTAATTTATTTATAAACAAGTAAACCCGACAGACGTTGTGCTTTCAAAAACGCCATAAAAAAGCACTTTCATATTTTATAGAATTTTAACGTTAGCTCTTTTGATTAGGTATTTATTAGAAACGTAAAGAAATGGTAATAATACTCAGAGTTTTTATCACGGACTAATTTTTTTACTTGATTGAATACAGAAAAGCCAAAGGAGAACGAATGTAAAACGTTATTGGTTTGGTAATAAATAAATATTTGAGATTGTTGTTTATTTCTTATAGTCTGGCCATTCACAACATGTAATATTCAAATTGTTTCTTAATTTTATATTGAATATTTTTTCTTATTCCATTTACAAATATTTTAGTGTTTCGAAATTTTAATCTTCCATACTATTTGATTTATTATAATTAATTTTATATGAACGGAATACAGACTTAGAACCCCGTTTGTAGTTTTTGCCGCCGGTATATGCCGGCATATTATGTTATTTAATGAATCTAAGCTTGTATTGAAAAGAGTAATTGCTGAGTTTATTGCCGGCTCATCTTAGCAAATGCAAACCTTCCGAACCGGTATTAGTCAAACTTTTCATAAGTACCTGCGAAGATCAATTTGAATAAATGTTTTTTTGTTTTGTTATTGTTAAGGCGCAGACTGACTACGATTTTGACAGCACTCCTTTTGCACTGGAATAGGGTTGAAAATGGTAAATCATAAATGTGTCGACTCTATGAAATGGACTGTTATTTACGGGTTTTCTTTAGATTATACAGAATATACACATTAAATTGAATAAGTGTCCGGTTAACATTCTAATATAATTCTGTATCTTATATATTCTTAAAAATAAAATTGTTGTCATCGCTGAAAATACGGAGAATTTTGCCGCGAAAGATTTTTTTACACGTAACTTACGATTTTTTTATTGGGAATATCAATAATTTTAATATTCTATTTGGTTAACATTTTTCTCAAAACCCTCTTCTATCCACGGTTTTTTTTTTGTTAGGTATTTCATTGCTTTACGTCATACTCGACTCTCAAAGAAAGCCATTTTTGAGATTTGAGCTTAGACCTGGCCTTAATAATAATACTTTTATGGACTCCTAAAAAAGATGAGGTTCTCAATCATCGAGGAATTCTCAATAATAATTGTTCTTTCGAGTATAACAATTTTTTTGTTTCATTTCTTTTGTAGAAAATAATTAGAAAATCGCATAGCAGTATTTTTTTTATGGCAAAGTAAGGTTATTATTTCGTATTAATACTAATTTATCAAACATAATTATAAAAGTTACTATAGTTCTAAACAAAAGCGTTAATTTTTTTTATTAAAATATAATAAATATCAATGTTGTTATCTTATAAGCTCCAGACAGTTTCTCATTTATTTTGACCATAAACTTGAAATATTTTTCGCTCGTGGTGTAGCATATGATTACACGTTCGATCGGAAAAGTTAAGCTACCACTTTCGTGGTCGGTACCTGGATGGGTGACCGCCAAGTGGTATTTCAACTCGAGCGTTTTCCGTGCTTCGGAAGGCACGTAGAGCCGTTGGTCCCGGTTATCAATTAATTGTGATAGTCGTTAAGCTAGTTTGAAGCCTACTAGGCGGCTTGAAAACTCCAACAGTAGGTTGACCACTAGCCTACCTCCACCGATCCGCAGTGGGCACGCGTGGTGCAGTATCTGCACAATACCTTTCACCCTCATTTGTCAGTCAGACAGGCCACCTGCCTGTGCTCAGCAGTGGGACATTATAGGCTGATGATGATGAATTAACGGGTGCCAATGGTACGTGAGCATGAGTACTATTAATTTTACCATTGCGAAGAGAAATAGTATTATTTTCTACTAAACTTGAGTACTTACTATTTACACCTCATAAAAGAGTGGTAGTGACGTCGGATGTTGAGACGAAGGTCTCGGGATCGAACTCTACAATGAGCTTGAGCTTTCGGCAAAGGTAAACATCGTGAGGAAAACATGGCACCGTGGTATGGTACTTTGTAGTACCCATCTGCCTGGCTACCAATCTCAAGTTGAAAAGCTGTCGCCAAAAACCTACGTTGGTGTGTTCCGACAGCTGCACTTGAGAGCCAATTCCTTCTAGGCTTTGTGTGCTTATCACCTTCGGCCGCATCATCACTTACCATGGTGAGATTGCAGTCAAACATAGGCCTATACACATAAAAAAATAGATATAATATAAAAATAATTGTTCGATTTTATATTGTTAAGAATTACTTATTCCATTCCATCATCATAAGTTGAATTAATGATGATTAAAAATAATTTAAATTTCAAAGTTATAAAATAAAATAAATATTTTAAATTCAAAGTGACATACATACGTGTACTGTCAGCAGCAACAATGCGGTCCACTTATGTAGACGGTATCGGAAACACTTGTCCAGTATTGCATCGGTTTTAATCAATGGGCGGAGTGATGTACAGTCGCACGCAACAGACGAATGTATTTAAAAAAAAATAGTTTATTTTTAAACCTTGGTTAACCTGTTCGTCTGACACAAGAAATGTTCTAATTTCAAATAAACAGCTAACAATTATGTTTGTAATGCACTGATTGGGTGGGAACTGACTCCTGAGCTCACGCTGGTTCAGGAATCAGGGTTATTTCGAGTTGTACCCATTGTTATATACTTAAATAAATATTATTATTATATTATTATTAGATACTGCTTATCTGGCCTATAAATATCAGTCTTTGTAGATATTTATTTTATTAGAAAATTTAAAAAAATCTGTTACCTCTTCACATCTTAACGCAACAGTACAATTTACGAGGGATGCCAATTATGATGAAATGTGGCACCACGTAACAGACTACTTTTTAGATACCTAGATTCGATTTTTCAATAAATTTGAGATAGCCAGTTATAAAATAAAACGTGAAGTTATAGAATTGTAAAGGAGTACCAGGTAACTTTTAGTCAAAACATGCTGATCTGACCAAGAACTTACCGGCACTTGAAAGCCAGTTCCAATCTCAGGTTTATGTGCTTACCACCTTCGGCCACATTATTTAATACAGTTAGATCGTTGGCAAATAATAATAAAAAAAAAGCACCGATTATGAATACTGTCGGCAGTATAACGTCGTTTTCTTTAGTTTAACACTCATGTACTCGACAGGTGGCTCCGTAGGTTTTAAAAAAAAAAGTTTAGATTCCAACACATCGTGCGTCTGTACTGTCACCGCCTCCTGTCCAAAGGAGGTGCCATACGTCATGTTATCGGAAAAGTAAGTGGATAGGTTATAAATAATGTTAACTGCTAGAAAAACTTTCATGATTTGAAGACTCAATCGTCAGGAATGTGTATATAGGTGGATTTCTATGTAATTTTATAACTAAAATTTTAAAAATGGCTTAAAAATCTTTTAAAGGAAATTATTCGATTGTAAAATGTGTTATTATCATTACACAGTAAAATGGTAATCTCACACAATCTTATATGTAATGACTAAAAATATTAAATTGCTCTCCCAGCTCTCCCAGTGGTGGATTGACATATTTCCCAAGTAGGTATAGGTGTACATTTTTTGCCGCCCTTATCTGTACAATTGGTAATTTTCTACATTATTTGGTTATGAAGAGATTTCTGCAGGGTCGGCAACGCATGAGTAATAGCCCTGGTGTTGCAAATGTCTATAGGCTGCGGTAACCGCTTACGATCAGGCGGGCTGTATGCTTGTTTGCTACCTAAGTAGTATAAAAAAAAAAATATAATCCAACAATTTAGTTGAAATAGGGTGGCTCCTGTTAAATTTTACAACATATTGTAGTTATACGGATTGGAAGACAGCAAATTATTATAACAAAGTGGAAAACACGAAAATAAAAATTAAAGAAACGAGACCAAGTTACGCTGTTAGTTTTTTTTTATTTATTTATTTTTTACTTTGTTAGAAACGGCCGCAGGCCTCTTACAAGTAATCAAAGACACAACTTTCATACATTCTCCTCACAGTAAACCAAACACGCCGACAAAATCTTTATTATAGTTTTTATCATCTAAAAGTTAATTAAAAGCTACTTTGAGGACTCTTTATGCTTCAATAAAAAATAATTGTACAGCAACTTTGTACTTAAACGCAGTTTTTCGCGACCAAAATGATAAATTACGTGTTTTGTCCACACATTCCAGCTTTGGTATTCTAAAACGTTTTTGACAGCAACCGACGACAACACATGACGTATTCCGTTGCGACGGTTAGTCTCAAATGTGACTTCACTTTCGTGTATCAATTTGTATGGGGCGTTTTCGCCGACGACGACGCACCGTCTAAGTTTGACGCTCAGTTCTGACTTTTGTAGTGGTCTTTGCAATTGGTCCCATATAGACATTTGACCGCACCAAACAACATTGACGTCATAAAAAAGTAGCTTATTGCATTAGATTTTTTTGGGGAATATTTCTGAGTAAATCAAAGTTCAATCATGTACAGTAGTACCAAACTGATATGGCTTACCGATGTACCTGCGCAGAAGATACTTTTTGTACATTTTTAAAGCGTGGGAAACCGCTATTGTTCGGCAGCTGCCGCCATGTTAGCGCGCGCCGTGCGGAGGGGCGTGACTTGCGAGTGAGATGGAACTAATAGCTGCAGTGTATTATGAACCTTATAGTAGTGATCTAAGGTTGATTGTAAGTTTTAAGATGAAAGGATGGCTGCAAGAAATTTGAAAGATAGGTATTTAACAAATCTATTGCTGTCGCGCTGTGGCCCGGAAATCAATGTGTGAGTGAACAGACTGTGCATGGTGCAAGTGTGCGTGCCGTAGCTCGCACCGCTCCCACCGACCGCCCGCCCCTCGATTTTACTTTACTTGTAATATTATATTTCTGTGATTCGGCCGGCGACTGGCAAGTTGATATACCTTTCAGCGCTTGCAGTTCTGTTGTTCCAAGTGACATTAGGTATTTTGAAATTAGAACAAATACCTAACCATACGTTATTTTATTAGTATTTTGAGTCGATATAAAAAATAGATTATATATTCGACATTTATGTATGTAATATTATTGGAACTGCATTATATTCACATAATGATAATCTATTAGGGCTTCCAAACAAATACCTATACAACATTTTATAGATTTATATTTGTCCACAGTCCACGCATTTCTTCGAAACTATTTATCGAATTGTGAATATTCTTTTTTTAATGCCTTATATTTACTTCAACTTAGGGAACAGTGCGAAAGTAAAAAATAACTCTATTCTGACACTGTCTTGATGTCAGCTATAATATTTTTAATTGAATATATACGACGTGCTCTTTCGTGACTTTAAGATATTTTCAGTTTACAGTTATTTCATATTTTTTTGTGTATTATGAAGTAGTTTTTTTTACTAGTGAAAGAGCTTATTTATACGTATAAAACAAGCCCTTGAAATAATATTGTAGAATCATAATAAAACGTAGCTCGTATCAAGCCAGGCCTTCACGCGTATTACTCCATATCTTGAAAAAAACTGAACCGATTTTGATGAAACTTCTTCACAAAATATTAAAAATAACTCTACTGTCTTAAAGTCAGCGAAATATTTTTACTGGAATACGTCGTGCTCTTTCGCTGACTTCAAATCAGCGTTAGATTAGAGTTATTTCATTCTTTTTAGTGTATTTGGAAGTCGATAAAAAAAAAAAAAATTTTTTTTTGTGTATTTTGAAGTCGATTTAGTTTTTTAAATTACTTTTTTATTTCAATTACCAACTTTTTTATTTCGTATTATTTAGAATTTGACCAAGCTCAAGCCAAGCCGCCGCACGTATTACTTATTCCATATCTTGGAAACAACTGAACCGATTTTAATAATACTCTCACTGAGTTGAAGTAAATGTAAACCAATAAAAAAAATGTCACAATCTGATTAATAGTTTCAGAGAAATGCGTGGACAAACATACGCCTATGAAATTTTGTATATTAGTTTGGAAGCCTGAAATTTTATGAGGAAGTTTCATCAAAATCAGTTCAATAGTTTTTAAGATATGGAATAATAAGTGTGTCGGGCTGGCTTATTGATACGAGCTATGGGCGTTGGTTGTGTCAAAGGGAAAATATCTGAAAACATTGGTCAAATCCTCGTAAATGTAAGAAAAAAAAATTACAAGTCGATTTTAAATAAATATACCAGCCAAGTGAGAGTCGGACTCACACACAGAGGGATCCGTACAATATTAAATAACTTATCGTTGCTATGACAAAAAAAAAAGAAGTTTCTTGTATGAGCGGCCCCTTTAATTTTTCTTTTTCATTTTTATTATTTTATGTTATAGCGGTCATAGAAATACATATTCTCTGAAAATTTCTGCTGTCTACCTATTACCGTTCATGAGATACAGCCCACTGACAGACAGACGCACGGATGGACAGCGGAGTCTTGTTTGGCACCCTTCGGGTACGAAACTAAAAAGTATAGTCACAATCCGATTAATAGTTTCCGAGAAATGCGTGGATAAATATACATACTTACAACCATACATACACCTATAAAATGTTGTATATTTGTTTGGAAGTCCTAATAGATTATTATTTGAATATATAATATTGTTTGGCAGTCCAATAATACATACATACGTGTCGAATTGATAATCTCCTTTTTTTAAGTCAATTAAAAATAGATATTTTGTCCTGTTATTTTGAAAAAGGTTACTAAATATTAGATATTATGATAACCTTTGAACGATCACATCTCTTGTTCTTTAATCCTTCATCACTCAAAAGTATAAAAAAGAACAATCTTGGTTAGGGCACACTATACCTTACATGTAGGTTACCAAAGACGTAATACTATATCGATGTCGATGAACAACACTAGAGCAGGTATCGATAATATATTATCGACTACTACGCGACACTTCTTTGACTGTGTATGTATTTGTCCAAGCCTCTCCTCCCTCAACCCTGCCCGAATACAGGCGATAGAGACAACTGCAGCTTGGATCGATTATACCTATTTAAAATTGACGAAATCGCTATTTCGTAATCCCCAGTTTCCTCCTCCAATACTGAAACGATTTTAATTATTTTTCAAGAATAGTAATAAGAAGGGCTTTGGCTATGTCGGTCGGTTTTCCTTTTATTATTTATATTCGTCATATTTGTTTTCTGGACGTCTGATAAGGGCAGTTAAAAATTATGAGTTTTTGTGATTTTAGAAGATTTTTAGTTTTTATAATAATTAATTTATGGAGAAAAACGAAACCGAGGGACATACAGTGGCACCTACAGATTGCATGGTAAAATAATCATTGCTCTAGTGTCATTATCCAGAGAGGAAACTGAGGATTACGTTTGTATGGAAAAAACACCACCAGTGTTTCCTCTTAAGCATTCTTTCGTTAATCGTCGGGGCCATACTTTCTTTTCTGTGCGAACGAAGATTCACGACGCGCCATATAAGTTGGGTAATACTGTACTAATAAGCCGGGATTATGTATGCTTCTTATTGCAAGATATGAGAACAAAAACGGTCCCTAAACTTGCCGCCCCTAAACACTGCCGCCCTAGGCTCAGCCTACTCAGCCTGCTGGTAAATCTGCCATAGACCTCTCCCTAAGCCATCTTTTCAATCTGTCATGTAACTGAAAATTAGGTAAAATACGTTTAAATTGAAAACAGTTTCAATTTGGTAGTTTTAGTAAATAACATTATTCACACTATCCACTAATATAGTTTGAATTGTAAATCATAGTTTCAACCTACTTTGAAATTATACCAAATGAAAGGGGTGAAGTGTATATGAATAATTTATTGGGAAAAAATATTTACTTACAATAAAGTATTTTTATTTTACCCAGCAGTTGAGTTATGAAGATATAAATGGGGAAATCAAGGGAAATCATTATTAAAATGAATAAATCAATCAATAAATACGAAGTTTACACTTCAAATTTCACGTATGGATAATCCAATAACGTGGGTGAATCATCGGGGCACCGCTAGTCTTAATAAATCACACAAAACAAGTACTTATATAGTAAATATATACATAAGCCAATAACATTATAACTGTATAGCTACATTCTAAAGACAATATCAAATTTTCATAATAAAATTTTACAAAACATATGAACATACATTTCCTGTTGCCCCAAAGTTGCCTGGAAGAGATTGCTTTTGCGAAATGTGCCTATAATATTGTGTTTATGTTATTATTACGTATATTGTATACAATAAAGATATTTTATGCATTCATTATTTTTTGCCTGATAAATATTTTTGGAATTATCTTGTCGTATTATCAATATTATTTCAATTTATAATGTTCTATTTTATGTCCAACTGCCATGAATATATTTTCCACTGTGCAAGGGTTCTCTGAAAAAGTAAGTTTGAATATAAGCAATGGTGGAATCTTTTTATATACAGCATGTTATGGGAAATAAAGTTAAATTTTCAAAGCATATAGGTCTTAAGTGTTCATTCGTTACCAACAACTCATTTGCATGAAAAAATTAAACCAGTCAATTGCGAGTCTGAGTCTGACTCGCTCACCGAGGGTACCGACCTTCCTTATACGGACGTATATTTCTGAATTTGGGCAATTACTGTTGTAAAAGATATGGGCAAACTTTTAAATTTTTCGGAATTTTCCCTTTACTTGTTCTGCTTGTGCAAAATTGACAATTCTAGGTCAAGCGGAAATACCCTATAGGTTTTGGGTCGAAAACCTATATGGTAGTTCCCGTTGACCTAGAATCACGATAAATGGCAAAAGCAAGGTCTTACAGCACAAGTCAAGGGAAAATTCAGAAAAATAAAAAAAGTTGAAAATGTTGGTAAATTTTGGTACTTTTAAATTTTACGCCGATTATAAGTTTCGGTCAATTTGAGTAAGGTTACATGTACAGGTACGGAACCCTCCGTATGCGAGTCCGACTCATAGTAAGGTAAGTGGTGATGTGCCCGAAGGTGGTAAGCACACATAGCCTAGAAGGAAATGGCTCACAAGTGCAGCTGTCGGAACACACCGATAGGTGCTTGGCGACAGACTTTCAACTTGAGGGTGGTAGCCAGCCAGATGGGTACTACAAAGTTAGGGTACTTTGTACCGTACAAAAAATAAATAAATAAGTTATAAATATAACATACGTATTTCTACCCATTGGTCCTCGTAACCTGCATCAAGTCTTGCGGATCTCAAAGCTTCACGAAAAGCATGAGTTATTACAGAAGCTAGACATAAAGCTGGTTCCCCAGTAGCTAAAAAAACATAATAATTAAATAATTGCATTACACTGTAGAATTCACAGATAATGGTAAAGATTCTGCTAAACTACCTTTTGACTGCAACACACCGAAAGGATTTTTTGAATTCCTTCTAAAATAAACCCTGAAATCAGCAGGTATGTCCTTAATTCCAGGAGGTTTATAAGTCCACGTGCGGTCAGTCAGCAATCGTCCAGTATTAGAATCGTAAATAGTTTTTTCAGATGTCCAGTAACCAAGACCCATGACGAAAGCTCCTTCGATCTATAAAATTTACAAAAAAACACAACATCTCAAAATTACCTAAAACAACAGGCAAATAATCAAAGGAATAATTGTAATTGCTTATTCATAGATATTTTTATTTACCTGAGCAACATCAATTTGAGGACTTAAACTTCTTCCAGTATCTTCAAGCAAATCCACCCTCCGAACATCATGATTTCCCGTTAAAATATCAACTTCCACTTCCAATGCAACAACTGCATAAATATCATAAGGCTTTACATCATCTTTTTGAGAATACATGTAAGAAGCTTGTAAGTCTATTCCAGATTGAAACGCTTTCTCAATAAGATCTTCCCATATTGGCTTCTCCATCATTTCCCTTATTGGTTCTAGCCTAGCCATGATTATTTCACAAGCTTTCATTGTAGCAAATGCTACACACTCACTACCAACACTTGCTCCTGTTGCCATTGAGTTAGGGGAAGTGAAACTTGAACTGGGTTTAACACTCACTTTCTCCAGTGGTATACCAAATACGTAGGCACAAACCTGAGCGGCTTTCGTATTTATACCTTGTCCCATTTCCACACCACCATGTGTTATCACTACAGAACCGTCAGCATGGAATATTGATACTAGAGAATTATAAGGACTAATGTAAAATAAGTCATATGTCATTGGCATAAGTTTCAATGCTCGTTTTCTCCAACGATTGTTTTCGTTGAATTTGTTTACGTCTTTAAGTCTCTCAGTATAATTTGAGTCTTTCTTTAATTGTTCAATGAGTTCGGGGATAGGGTTGTCTTCTTTGTTCATGTTTACTAATCTAACTTGTAAAGGATCTTTATGAATGGTGTAAGCGATTTTTTCTATTATATATTCTATCATTGCTATGCCTTCAGTTGATGCTGGAAAAAAATCAACCATAAGGAAAATCTTAATAACTATCTTGAATATAAAAGATGCCTATACTTACAAGGAGCCCTACACCACGTGTTTGACGGTGTATCAGTAGCAACACTATAGGCCTCAATCAACCATCGTTTAGTATCATAACAACTGCCGAAGTGGTTAACAGTTAATGGAGCGATTGTTTCATTTGGCGCACAACCATTGTCTTGGTAGAATGAATTCTTTAGATACTGAATTTCGCCTTCATTGTTAACGCCAACCTAAAAAGACATTTATTTAAAACAATACAAAATAATATCAATGATTAAGAAAATGTTTCATAGTAACATACCTCAAAATTGCAATCCGTGGGTAATCGCTTGCCTATAATTTTCATACCGGTTTGTAAAGGTAATATAAATCTACATGTTTTCCCAAGTAGATGTGTCACTAAAGCAGCTGCGCATGCTATTTGGCAAGAACGAGTAATTTTACCTCCGTATCCACCTCCTACTCGACGTATAATAACATGTACGCTGCAATAAAGGAAGGAAAAGAAAGAGAAAAGCTGAGCTTTACTCAATTATGGGAAAGTCGATAAAAGAATCAAAAATCATACCTATTAACAGGAACAGCTAAAGATTGTGCTATAGCTACATTAGTTAAATCAAGCCATTGAGTTGAAGAGTAAACTTCCATGCCATCTTCTGTTGGTTTCACGACACATGTCTGAGGTTCCATATAAAAGTGATGCTGAGTTTCCATTTTTAGTTCTCCATACACTATACTTTTAACGTCATTACCCAAATCTCTTGGTTCGACTGTTCTTTCGTTTATTACTCTTTTATCTTTTTCATCTGAGTTTAATACATCATTTATTGTAAGTAATGGTTTATTTTTGTTTAGAAACCCATACTCTACTTTCACGAGCTTTGCAGCTTTGTTCGAAGTTTTTTCTCTGTTAGCCACTATGATACCTGCTGGTTGTCCATAATATTTAACTTCTTTTGAACATAATATTTCTTCATCAGCTAGTATCAATGGAAGGTTAGTTGGTGTGAATGAGTTGTTGCCAGGGATATTTTTAGCATCATAAAAAGCTACAACACCTGGAATTTTCTAAAAGAAAAAGGCTGTAGTTTTTATTACTCATTCAAATTCGAATCAATATTTATTTTATTGGAATTAATACTTACGAAAGCTTCTGTTGTATCGAATCCAGCTATAATACTTCCAGGTATTGTATCAGCTGTAACAAACGCTACAAATACCTCATCAGTCTGACTCGGCATATCATTAGAGAAAGTTGCTTCTCCACTGCATTGTACTAATGCTTCTAATTTTGGTACTGGTTTATTTAATGGCCAGACACTCTTATCAGTATCAAATATTTGTGTACCCTGTGAAGTACTTCGCTTGATAGCTTCACCTCCTGAACGGTATTTTGGATTTATTTTATCTTCAGGACAAAGACTGAGTACGGCCTGGAATAAAAGAAAATCTCGTAAACTGGTGCTGTACGTGTTTCCAGATATAAACAACATGATGTTGGTTAAGAGTAAGCCCATCGGACATAAAATCATAAAATATAATCAATCAAAACCCAAAAATATGAAGATTGTAGTAAAAAATGGTTTAACCTTATAATACAACGCAATGGCAAGCATTTTTCTATAAGCTGCAGATGGTTCTGGTGATGCTTCTTCCGGGGATATCTCATCTGACAATGTTTTCAAAGCCAGTTGTAAAGTTTCATTGGTGTAAGGATCTTTGCCAACTAAGACGGCTTCTGTTTTTACTGCGTGGATAAATTTTGGTGAAATGCTACCATACACTATAACAGCCTTTTCAAGGATATTAGAATTCTGTTTGTATTTAAAAAGAAATCCAGCATTGACAACAGCATGGGCATTTTGTGATCGTGGCATGATCTGAAAGAATTACATTTTTAAGAAGTTTTTCTAGGATTAAGTTTTCCATCATGGAAAAAAGGAACTATTGAATCACTCTACACCTGTCAAGGCTCCTTCTTCTCAGAAACGACTTGAAGTTGATACTTCTGACGTTTATAATCTGATGGTTGATGGCAATCTGGCTTGTATGGAATTATTACTACACAAAATGATAATAATGTTGTGCCTAGTTTCATTCAGTATAGGATACAAATGCCCGCAATATAAAATAATAGTACGGACCTCTGTCAAAGCGCGAGTAGTCCTACTCACACTTTTCTGTCTTTTTTCAATTCATTTTTAGGAGCAGTTAATTTGCATTTACCTTATAAGTTCTTACGTTACAGCGATGTGACAGAGGAGGAAGCAAAACATTTACAATTAACTTTCTTGTCATATCACTTTTTAAAAAATCTGTTAACGTAATAATTTTCATATCTACAGCACTCTCAGCTGAAATTGGAAAAAAAAATTAAATCCTTTAACATATTGTAATCCATTTTTTTAATACGAGTACATAATATCCTTACCAATAGTAACCATGGCTCCAACTGTTTCAAATAAAAGAAACAAATCTGATTGAAAGTCATTATTTAGATACTTCATGAACAAGTTTCCACCAATAGTACCTATCTGTAAATCATACAATTATTTTTACTAGTAGTACAAAAAGAAGACGTAATCCAAAAAAAAAATACATTGAAAAAAAAATGCGTTCTGCACTCCTCCATATATTCTTTGACTATGCTCTCTTTCACCTCTATCTCACACACACCACTGTGGACACGGGTTCAAAGATTTCTCAAGTATTATAATAAATATTATTTATTGATTGCATACTGAAAATTGCCTAATAAATTAAAAGTTTACTTACATTTCTAACAGGTATATGAGCAACTAAATCCATGTGATCATAAAACTGCTTCAAATACATAAATTCTTCCATATCAGTCGAGAGTTTTTGGAAAATTTTCATCATATCTGACAATGGCATTCCAGCTCCAAGTTCTAAATTAACATCTATTCTATGTCCTTTTATTTCAGCTACACTAAATATATCTATTAGATTTGTGGGATAATCAGTGACATGATATACACCTAAAATAGATGAATATTATGTAACTATTATCCATTTAAAAGATTATTTCATAGTTTTTTTTATATTTGTCTTTACCTTGTCCTGTATTACCAGCTATCAATTTATAATCATTACTATCGCCGATGAGATTAAAAACATCATTGACTGAATAAGCTTTGTACCACCTTTGTATACCACAATCTAAAGAAATAATTTGATGATCAACTTTCCCCAGAACACACCAGTCTTCATTTTTTTCTTTTCCAAGTGTTTTTTCTTCCAGCAGTTCTTTTGTTTTCTTGTGTGGACAACTTTTAATGCATCTTACTCCACAAGATTTGATATTTGAAAGATCTTCTAAGTCAATCAGTTTATCAAGAAGTTTATCATCAACATCAGTAGCAAATGTTTTGAAAGCATCTGCGATTGGTCGATATCCTGTACATCTGCAGATATTACTTCCAAACGAGTTTTCTACTTCTTTCATTGTCAGCTTTTTAGTTTTGTAGAGGCTGTAAGACACAATATTTTTATGACTTTATACCTCTTACTATTTTGTTGCTAAATTGTGCTTACCTATACATATTCATGATCCATCCGGGGGTGCAGTATCCACATTGAGTGCCGTTGAACTTGGCAAGTCTACTCTGTATCTCATGGTAGCCAATTATTCTGTTTCCAATACCTTCAACAGTAGTCACCTCCCAGCCATGGCAGGATAGTACGGACACTAGACACTGAATACCATAAATTAAGTGAGAATCGACAGATGATAATATATCGATGTAAGAATCAGAATAATAATACAATGAGCAGATGCTCATACTAAAATATAAATATAATATATATAATCTGCTCATAGTAAAAGCAGATGCTTTATTGCAATAAAAAGGTAAGGTGAATTCACAGGCATATAAGAAGGGGTGAATTCCTTAATTTATTTACCGAGTGTAAAAAACTATAAGGATTTATTTCCAACACTTACATAGGTACTATGTATAAGACTAACCGAATTAACAGAAAATGTTTTAAATTCATTTTCAGGTGGTAGAGAAGCGTTGACGGAGACCACGCACGCGCCACATCCACCCTCATGGCACATCGCCTTTGTGCCACGCAAGTCCGCCACATTCCTGATGTACTCGTTAAGGGAAACATCGGGTCCAAACTTGCCATCCACTGAGGATTGAAGACGAAGAAAGTTACAAACTATTAAACGTTGCACAGAAAGTTTTACTAAACTAGTTTGGGATGGGATTGTATGATTTGAGCTGAGTTTGAGGGTATAGAGGAATTGAAGTTTGATAAGTGCATTGTGTGTATGATGATATGGTTCAAATTAGAATAAAATAAAATGTATACTACAGGTCATTAGGGCCAGCTTTATGTCTTTTTATTTCTAAATCTTCTGTCAAATCTTCATTCACATGATTCCTACCCTCATCTTCAGACACACGATGATAAAATTATGTATAAGTATTTTTATGAATATTTATTGTAATGTCAGATCAGCTCAACTCACCTTCATGTTGTTTCCCATTGATTTTAAATATTATCATCGACATTCGCAAACTCAGTAAAATTTCTTATTTTAATTTTATTTCGAGAATCTAGTTCTTGCAACTTGTCACCTTAGCACCTCATTGTAAAATGACTTCATGCTAGCAACTCAATAATTTTCCTAAGTGCATAATGATTGTGGCATACAATGTGTTATTTACACATTTATTAACATGTAATGACCCTAGCGTAACTGATATTGTAATCTACTATACAACGAAAATTAATAAACAGTTTGACATATTCAGCTATTATAATGGTTTGGCCACAAACTATGTATATCTGCGGCCACGCCATCTGACGTTTAGCATATATAGGGTGACTGGTAATTAGTAAACGATACTTAGACTCATGATAACAAACAACTTTGCCAAAGCGGTTACCGTAGCCATATTTTATTTTTTTATTTTTATTCCACTATGATGGCAAACAAGCATACGGCCCGCCTGTGCCTATGGACGCTTGCAACACCAGGGGTATCACTCGCGCGTTGCTGACCCCGAAGAAATCTCTTCACACCCTTTTTGAAGAACCCCATGCTTTATGGACTTTTGCAACACACGAGGCATTACTCACGCGTTACAGACCCTTCCCCTCTCCCCGATGAGCTCTGGCAACCTTACTCACGCGCAGGGACACAACTTCATAAAGTTATAACTACTTATGAAGTCAGTGAAAAAAATTTGCGGTAACATAACCTTTTTTGTAGACTTGTACTTTCACGTCGGCACACAGCAGTAGGTTCTTGGCAATTCATTTTCAAGTGTGCTCGTAGCCAAAAACGCGAGCAGTATTGTCAATTATGGATTCTGTGACACACTGAAAAAAAATGTACTACAAGTGAATACAAAATTTTATTTAACAGTAACACAAAATTTGACGACCAATAACCTAAACAGAGTGACTTGCGAACTAAACTTACCAGTAACAAAACTAGTTTTGCTTCATTACTAAATTATTTGATTAAATGTAACTTAAGTTAGTTTCCCGACAACTAAAGTTAATTTCCCGACAACAAAACGTCAACTTACATAACTAGTTTTTTTTGTAGATCATTTTTTCAGTGTGCGTAGTTAATTGATGATACCTCAATAATAGCTAATAGAGATGAAGCATATTTCAATAGGAACTATTATTACCGGATTTGATAGATATCTACTTATATATTAACAAATTTGCGTTATTACACCTATTTTCTGGATTTAATGAAAGGCAAATAAACTTGAAACGTCGCTGCTTTTTATTGTACTAGCCTATGTTCGCGGGTTCGCACGTGTTATACCTACTACTAAAGTTTGCAAACAAACATACGGCTCGCCGGCTCGCTTGATGGTATGCGACATCGAGGAACAATCCCTATAGAGTAGTAATACCGAGCAATCTGATTTCGAAACTAGTCAGTGATTTGTCACTGATTTTGAACAGTAAAGACTACATCTTGTGTTCTTGACTTGACCAATCAGAGTGCATGTGTCCTTGAATTAGCCAATCAGAGCACATTGTCGATGGTGGGATATTGGCGGAATAGATTGCAAGCAAAATGAACGTCATTGAGACCCAAAGAGGTTAGTTGTTCGATGGATGGTATGTGATTACTGTAGCCTTGCTTGCAACACCAGGGGTATAACTTGCACGCTGTCGACTTGCATTTTTCACATCCAAAAGGGATTTGAATAGGGTTGAGAGGATTCAGGGTAGAATGAATGCTGTGCTGGCACCGAAAGGGAGAAAGCTAAGTGTAATTTGTTACTACAATGTTACAGTAGTACCCAACTGATAAGGCGCGTCGTGAATCTTCGTTCGCACAGAAAATAAAGTATGGCCCCGAAGATTAACGAAATAATGTTTAAAACTTACAATCAACCTTAGATCACTGCTATAAGGTTCATAATACACTGCAGCTGTTAGTTCCGTCTCACTCGCAAGTCACGCCCCTCCACACGGCGCGGGCTATCATGGCGGCAGCTGCCGACCAATAGCGTTTATCGCGCTTTGAAAATGTATCTTCTGCGCAGATACATTGGTAAGCCATATCAGTTGGGTACTACTGTACTACACCCTACACCGCTGCATCTCGCACACTGCCAGCAATGCGCCCCCTCATCGAGCTCTGACGACCTTCTTTCTCACCGCAGGAACATAACACTATATTAAAGTTGTGTTATTTGGATGCTTCTGTAAGGTGGAGGTACTTCGCCAGTTGGACTGCCCCGAATTTTTTACGTGAGAACCCGTTATGTTCAAACTATCTTAAAAACTTATTTTTGTATCTGACATGACACTATACATGCACATGAATGTCCCAGGATATATAATAGCATTATCAAGGAGCGCTTTCAGTAATTGTAAAAACCGCATCAAAATCTGTGCAGTGGTTATCGAGTTATAAAATAAACAGAAAGACATAGACCTTGCGTTTTTTAATAAATGTTCGTTCTTATTAAAGTACTAGCTGTCTCGCGCGGTTTCACCCTCGTTCCCGTGATAAAAAGCCTAAGTAGCCTATAATTCTCGGGGATAATGTAGCTTCCTATTAGTGAAAGAATTTTTCGAATCCGACTGGTAGTTCCAGAGATTAGCCCGTTTAAATAAACAAAAAACGTCTTCCGCTTTATTATCTATACATATAAAATGCTTTGTCCTGAATGACTGACTGACAATCAACGCACAGCCTAAACTTGGAGGGTGTGTTCTTTGTATGACGTAGGCATCCGATAAGAAAGGATTTTCCGAATTTCTACCCCTTAGGGTGTGAAAAACGGGGGCAAAGTTTGTATGATTTTGTATGATGAGTTTGTATGATGACAACGTGATTCCTTTTTCCGATTTACTTCAAATTTTGCATAAACATTCCTTAACAAAATTGATGGAAGACGTGTTTCATATTTTATTGAAACTCATCGCCTAACGAGGTCAACAAGGGGTAGAAAGTTTTTTTAGGGGGGATTTGCATCGAAGTTGATATCAATACTCCTTAGTGCTTTTGATTTAAATATTCTTTTACGAGTATTTTGACATTCCAATTTTAAAGAGTATTGCATTGCACCAAGGATGTTAAAAAAATCGGATATATTCTCGCTAACAAAAAACTGTGTCGCTCAAGTCGGCCACCACACTGTACGTACAAGCCGGCACGCACACATTCACACATTAGTGCGCGGGTAAACAAACGGTAATTATTATTTTTTTGTAAATAACGGCGACAGAATATAGTTTCCCGCGGAATAGCCAACTAATGTGTACGTGAGAGGTGGCCGACTCTCATAGATACAGTTCTTTGTTAGCTAGAATATGTCCGACGTAGTCTGTGCATTGCATCAACCTCTTATGTGAGTTCAATTTTTTTTATAAAATCGGATTGTTTTTAAACATTTTTGTATGTCTGTTCCGGTTCATAGCTGATATTATAAGGAGTAACATAGCTACTTTTATTTTTGAAAAATACTTAGAGTTCCGCGGAAAAAAAAAAAAAACCGTCGCGAGTGAAACCGCGGGGGTCTACTAGTATTAGTATAGATATCGTATGGAGTATCATAGGTTTTTGAATTTTATATCGAAAAGTTGTTACCAAAAAAAATCACCAACGAATAAAGACAAAATGAGTACTTACAGTAATTATTTAAAAGACAAGATTACACAAAAGTTTTAATTATAGCCTGATGACGAAATAACCGAAATAATCACGTTTGTATCCACGACATAATTAGATAAGTAATAAGAACCAGTATATAATTAACTTGCCTTAGAATTAGTTCACTGAAACACAATTATCGGACAAGACATGATTATATAGGGTGTTGTTTTGGTCGGCGACAAGCGACCCAGGAGCGGTAGTACAAAATATATATTCCCCAAAAATGGACTTAATTCCATTAAATACTGTAAATATGTTGAGAAATACCTTATTCAATTTCAAATAAAATTACCGCAAAGTATGGTTACTAGGCACGTGCACAGACTAGAGCTAGGCGCAAGCCGCCATCGCCCCACCCCTTTACTCCCTCATACTCCCGTTGAGTATTATGTCTACACTTTAGCTTATTACATGATTTTCAAAATTTTTATTTTTATTATTGAAAAAATAAAGTATTTTTTTTATATTTTTTTTAGCACCAGTATCACATGTGTTATCGACCCTGAGTCGCTCGTCGCTGACCAAAACAACGACCTGTATAGGGTGTTCTTACTTCCAGATCTTTCGAAACCTTGGTAAACAACTTATACTATACAATCAATTATGATGTATCAATTAAAATTTCACCATGGCGATGATGTGGCCGAAGGTGGTAAACACAAAGCATTTTAGCACTCAATTACAGCTGACAGAAAATACTGAAAAATAATTCGATCTTTTCGTACAAAATATTTGCGTTTATGTTGGTCTGGCAGAGATTGGATATAAGGGCAGTCTTGTCATTATCAATGCTATTTTACAAGCTTTTATTTAGTTTCACCTGTATCGGTGTCTGAACGTCTGTAATCAAATCTTGCAAGTTAAAGTCACTTCCCGTTTGATTCGTTTTGGCAAGGACTTTGGTTTTAGTGTCTGATGATTTAGTCGGTAGACTATTATAATTTTTTGTTCTTGTTTCTTATTAATATTTCCTTATGTTGTGTACTATGTAACTATAAAGACACTGAAATAATTCTACGCCATCTAATCTAGTGATAAAATTACCTGTTACCCCTAGTTTCAGTTTCCATGCTTTATGATCTTGCTCGATCTATGGAAACCAGATAACCGATAAATTCATATTTTTTTTGTTTGTACGTACATAACTACACCCAGACTCAGGCAATGCAGGCATGTTCATATACACAAATGTATGTGCTGGGTGGGAATCGAACCCACGACCTTCAACGTGATAGGAGAAGTCTTAACTAACCACGCCAACTGAACTCTCATATGATATTTTTATTTAAAAAAAAGCTGCGCGCCATATACTTAAGTAATGATTTATTTACCGCTTTGCTGTGATTTAGCAGGTATGTAAAATTAATAGGCATTCTTTATACGAGGTCTATTTCTAACTGTGGGAAGCACCACATGTGTTCACGGTCAATGATAGCATTTTTTTATTAAGGGCCTGTCATGCCTTGATTGTAGCTTGCAGTGACGTTGGCTCAAGGTTCTTCCATATTGGTAAAGAAAGGGTATAAACAGATGATTTTTCGTATTATTTTTATCTAGCCATCCCCCACGGTTTTACCCGCGTTCCCGGGATAAAAAGTAACCTGTAATACTCGGGGATAATGTAGCTTCCTATTAGTGAATGAATTTTTCGAATTCGACTAGTAGTTCCAGAGGTTAGACTGTTTAAACAGACAAGAAAACAATCTAAAAACCCTTCCACTTAGTTTAAGATTGTTATGGATAGTTCGTGTATTGTCTTTGGCCACAATCCCACTGTGCTAAGTAATGGTGTGATCAAAGGTGCTAAGCATACGGCCCGCCTGATGGTAAGCGGTTACCGTAGCCCTATGGACAACACTCGGGACACCACTAAAGCGTTACTAACCCTTCCCCCCAAATGAGCTCGGGCAACCTTAATTACACATGGGAACAAAATATTGTTATTTGGCTGCAGTGTTCTGTAAGGTGGAGGTACTTCCCCATTCCAGCTCTTTAAGACATGATAGCTCAGTGGTAGTGACGTCGATAGCAGAGACGAAGGTCCCGGCTTCAAATCCTACAATGAGTTAGAGCTTTAGGAAAACATCGTGAGGAAACCTTAGCACGGTGGTACCCTCAAGCTGAAAATCTGTGCCAAGTGCCAAGCACCTATCGGTGTGTTCCGACAACTGCACTTGAGAGCCAGTTCCTTCTAGGCTTTGTGTGTTTACCACCTTCGGCCACATCATCACTTACTATGGTGAGATTGTGGTCAAACACAGGCCTAAAAATATAAAAAAGCTGCTCTTTGACCGATAAAAGTCTATGTTCTACCTCTCTTAAACTAGAAGACTCTTAGACTTTTATACTAGAAGACTAGAAGACTCTTAGACTAGAAAGGAACTGGCTTTTAAGTACTTCACATAAGCTATAATTGACGTCTTATACGGTCGGTAGTCACTAATGAACCTAAATTGCTGTAGATATGTAAGTAAACGTTTTGTGAGCATAATAATTTTAATGTCCAGGGTTATCAAGGGACCTTCATTAAAAATGACCCTGACAGTCGAACGCAGACTAACAAAGATTTTAATTGCGTTTATTTAGATATAGGTATAGCTTGCCCTTAGTTTTGGGGCATTGAGGGTGGCTACCCATTTAGCGTTCGAACCGAAATGGTAAACAAGTCAAAATAATTAAAAAACAAATCGTGTTTTTTAATGCCCTGCCCGAAAACTGACAAAAAAATATGGCCAGTATCAATCAGGACTTGCGATGTTTTTTTTAATTTTGATGAAAAATTACAAAAAATACCCTTATCTCCGAAGTTTGCAATGCGAAATAATTACAGTTTATAAATTGAACTACTTAAATTTAAAGTGAACTACTTATATTCAAGCCCGGGAGTAAATTGCCTAAATATGTCCCTCCAGTCAAACTCGGGGGACTTGCCCTAAGTAAACCAAATTTAAATACCTGGGACACTGGGTCACCGAGGATCTCTCAGACGACCTCGATATGGTGCGGGAGCGCAGGGCAATGGCTGTGAGATATGCTGGCTCGCAGGTTTGCACGGTGTAATAAATATGTCAAGAGAACCCTATTCAAAACATACTGCCAATCATTTAACACCTGCGGCATTTGGGTTAATTATTCTAGCAGATCGTTCAATGCCCTGCGCATCCAATATAATAACGGGTTTAGTATGCTGCTGGGGTTGCCTCGTTACTGCAGCGCATCGGGGATGTTTACTGAGGCCAATATATATTGCTTTCAAGCAATATTAAGAAAATGTGTGGCCTCCCTGATGCGTCGAGTGCGGGAAACTTAATGCTTTAGTTTTTCATAATGATTTGGAATCCCATAGTTATTTCCAGTTTTTTTTCAATTTCACTCTGACCATGGTAAGTACAGCATGGGGTTCTTCAAAAAGGGCGTGAAGAGATTTCTTCAGGGTCGGCAACGCGCGAGTGATACACCTGGTGTTGCAAGCGTCCATAGGCTACGGTAAATGCTTACCATCAGGCGGGCCGTATGCTTGTTTGCCACCTTAGTGGTATAAAAAAAAAAAAAAATTAAAAGTATTCAGCAAGGTAGGTACTACAAAGTGGATTCCTCATGATGTTTTCTTTCATCGAAAACTCAATTAACTGTAGTTATACAAATCAGTAGCTACTCGCAGGCTTGCTACGAATTGCTACGAACCGTAGCTTCGATAATTAAAGTAAAAAACATATATATAAAAAAATACAATTTATAGTACAGAATTTTCGGAACTGTTCCATTTTGTTCCATTCCGCATTATAGTTTGATGGTAGGTTAACAGTTTTTTTCTATACCAAATAAATAAATTGGAACTAAAACCTACCGTAAGACCTACTGTAGCTAAAACAAAAAATCATTTTTTTCTGTCTGTTTGATCCGACTAAGCTTCAAAATGGCTGGACCAATTTTGACGGGATTTTCACTGGCATATAGCGGATATTATAAGAAGTAACTTAGGCTACCTTCATTTTGGAAAAATAGTTACTTTTATATTTAATATATGAACATGAAAATGGACGGATATACAGAAAATGAGGATGGATTCTGAAAGGTGATGTGAGTAGGAACGGGAAAAGGGTAGGCAGATCAAAATAGCTTTATGAAGGTAACATAAAAAAATCAAATATAGAATAGAATAATTCTTTTTTTTGTATCATAATTTGACAATGTAATACACCTTTAAATACAATTTTTATAAATTTATTTTAGCACGATGCTAATCGTTTGCTATATTTAAACGGTCTCCAAACTTTCACTTTACTTATGGTTTCAATGTACACAGACCTCTACATTATAGTGGGACCCCTGCTTAGCTATGCATTGCGTGCCTTTAAGAGGAAAGGATGACTGCATGAAAAATAGGTTTTTAACATATCTACTTATTGTGTCGCGTGCCCGTGCTATCCCGCCCGAGGGCGATAGACACAACTACAGCTTGGACCGATTATACCTATTTAAATTAGACGAAATCGCTATTTCGTAATCCCCGGTTTTCTCCTCCAAAATTGGATCGTATAAATAAAAAAAAAAAGAATCATAATAAGAAGGGCTTTGGCTATGTCTGTCGGTTTTCCTTTGTTTTTTTTTAATTCGTCAAATTTGTTCGCTGGACGTCTGATAAGGGCGTTAAAAATGGTAAGTTTTTGTGATTTTAGAAGGCTCCTAATTCTTATAATAATTAATTTATGGAGAAAAACACAACCGAGGGACATACAGTGGTACCTACAGATTGCATGGTAAAATAATCATTGCTCTATCTAGTGTCATTATCCAGAGAGGAAACTGAGGATTACGTTTGTATGGAACAAAAGCCACCAGCATTTCCTCGAAACTTATCTGCATAGCTTACTCATGTATTAGGACACACAGATATGTTTTTAACCATTCGGGAAATCCCTGTGTACAGTCGCGGACTGAAAATGTTTATTTTCAGTCCGCGACTGTACACAGGGATTTTCAAGGATTTTTAAGGATCGAACGTAGCAAAAAAGGCTGTCATTGACTTTTGTATTGTGACATTTGTCATTCGATCTCAATATTTAGTTTAAATTGTACTCAACTTGACGTATTATTTATTTACTCTGAGGTTTAACACCTCTTTGAATTATTTTTCATACAATACAATACAAGCCGCGTCTATCAATAGTCATTTTATTTCCGGTCAATCTTATGAAACAGAAATGTGCAAGCGATTATAGACCGTAAGGTGGTCAACATTTTTAGTCCGCGACTGTACCTACTTTGACATGATATGGTTACGCTAAAGTGGCTTAATTTGTGATAGGTCATTGGAACAGCCTTGATTTAGTTCTTATTGCAATCGCATTTCTTGCTGATGCGGCTTTGTTAGGGCAGCTAAACGTAAGCCCAATTATTAAGGAAATATATCACACTCTCACTCCACTCCCAAATCAAATTGATTCTATTTCGGCATTAATACTAAAAAAAAAGTTCAATAAAATAGCTGAGTTAATATCTTGGAAAAGGATGTTTATTCTATTCAACATTTATATCAACTTACCCCCTTACTCATAAAACGTTATTTAACTAATAAGCTGATTTAGTGGTCACCTAAATAACGTCAAATTGTTTGACAATGACAGCAAGGTGATGTTATTTATTTGACCATTTATTCAGTAGTTTTAGTTAAATAGCGTTTATGAGTAAGGCCGTATATATTTATTTCAACTTAAAATGCTCCAACTTGTGTTCGACAGCCATGAAGATATTTTCCACTGTACATGGATTCTCTGTAAATAAACATTTTTTATTGTTAATTTTAGTTTTGCACCCACTTACTTCCAATGTACCCCTAGGGTAACCATATGATCAAATGTCTCAGGATTATAGCTCACCAAATAAGATAGTGTTTTTAATCTACTTAAAAAAAAGGAGATTATCAATTCGACACGTATGTATGTAGTATTATTGGAACTGCAATATATTCACATATTGGTGAAACTGCGAATTTGGACTGTAATCTAGGATGGAAAATATGTCAGCGAATCGGATAGAGGAAAAAAGGTAAGGTATTGTGCACGCCTACCTTTCTGATGTATGTTGCGGGTCCTTGCGATCAGCGTAGAATTCTTTATTAGTATTTCCAGGTATTTCGTAATTTTCTTTATTTTATTTTCTTTTGATAGCGACTGCGACTTTTCTCTTCCAATTTTTCTTCTTGAATGTCAAAATATTCAAAATGTTATTTCTTCGTCGGCGTTCAGCGCTATCTGCAGCCAGTCCTATGGCGCGGCTAGCGGGCGCGTCGAGGGCAACGCGCATATGCAGGTAGGCGTGCGTGCGATAAGGAGAAAGGATAGGGAAGGAAAAAGGATTGACCGCCAACATATATGAAATTTTGAAAAAGAGTTCGGATATGGCGGAACCATTTCCCCCCGGCCTTAAAGGGTTACCTTTAAAAATTTAGAAATATTAATGAATATGCGGATACTGAACCTATTTAGAAATATAATTTTTAAATTAAGATAAGTTGAGCAGGTATAAGTATTAAACTCTAGTCAATCATTGGCTTGGCAATGGACACAATCGCACCACTGGGCGTACAAAGCTCCCTTTACTCGTCCTAACGGTGACTACACGCGTCGTACCATCCTTCGAGGGGTGGATAGCTTCAACTACACCGAGAGGCCATGAAAGAGGTGGAGCGTTGTCTACAATAATAACCACCACCGATCCTAGCTGAATCGGAGTGGATGGTATGGTCCACTTGGCACGGGCTTGCAATTTATGCAAATACTCGACTCTCCATCGCCGCCAGAATGACTGAACTAATCTATCTAATAGCGAATGTCTCTCTAGCAAGTTACCTGACTCTATGTGAGAGGCGGGTAGCGAAAAAATAGGTGCGGTATGTAGAAAATGAGCCGGCGTAAGAGCAGACGGCTCTGCGGATCGCTACTCAAAGCAGTGAGTGGACGCGAATTAAGAAGTGCCTCAACTTGAATAAGAACTGTCAAAAGCTCTTCATAAGAGAGTATCTGTTGTCCTATGACTTTAAATAAATGAGACTTAACTACCTTAACCATAGACTCCCAGCATCCACCCCAGTGAGGACTGGCAGGCGGTATTTGCTTGAAATCTATGCGGCTTTCAGAAAGCTCAAGTTCAAGACGCGGACGATACTCATCTAGAAACTTGTAAAGATCTCGTAAGTATGATCGACAACCTACGAAATTTGTGCCGTTGTCAGTGTAGAGACACTGAACCGGACCGCGGCGGGAAAGAAAGCGTTTGAGTGCAGCGAGAAAATTGACAGTACTCAACTCCGTGGCTATTTCAATATGTATACAGCGTGTTGTAAGGCAAGTAAAAATACAAAGCCATGCCTTGCGGCTTTTAACTCCTCTACCACGAACTGGCGTGTATTGTAGAGGTCCTGCGTAATCACAGCCTGTATGTGAAAACGGTTTGATAACCTGGTTCACTCGGTAAGCAGGCAGATCCGCCATCATAGGAAAAGATGGCTGCGGTTTTGCTCTAAAGCAAGTATTACACTTGTGTATGCGGTGGCGAATAACTCGCCGCGCGGAGAGTATCCAATAACGATGCCTGAGTAAGGACATCAGCAGTTCGGGTCCGGCATGTAAATGCTTCCTATGATAATAATCGATAATTATATCAACCACGTGATCGTGTCTCGGTAGAACACGCGGGTGTCTTTGAGAAAAATCTAAATTAGCATTCGATAGCCGTCCACCGACGCGAATAATACCGTCTTTATCCAAAAACGGTTTTAACCTTTGCATAGCGGGTGAACAATTTTTATTATTGTTTAAGTTATGTATATCGCGACTAAAGTGAATATATTGCAAAGCCTTTATGACTTCTTTTTCTGCAAAATCTAAATCGGAACAAGTCACGATATGGTTGCGGGGTAAAATTTTAAATATCTAAAAACGAAAACAACAATTCGTAAAAGCTTCGACCATGAAGATATACGTTGAGCGAGTAAATAAATTGGCGATTCAATTGCGGTTGTAGTTACAGTATGTACAAGCGGCTTTAGATCTGGCATTTCATTATTATCGCCAAGATCAAACTCTGCGATAGGCCACTCTGCTGGATCTTTAGAAACCCACGGTGGGCCTGAAAACCATAGCGGATGATTGATGAGCATCGCTGGAGAGAGGCCACGCGATAGGCAGTCAGCAGGGTTTTCAATTCCTGCTACGTGATGAAAACTACCGACAGGAATATTATCAACAACCTTGGCAATGCGATTAGCAACGAACGTTTGCCAACGGTGCGGCGAAGAGTTTATCCAACATAAGACGACTTTAGAGTCAGTAAAGGCAAAAATATTAGAGATTTTATACCGCGGTTCAAAATTATCAAGTACCTTACGCATCAACTTTGATAGAAGAAGAACAGCACACAGCTCTAACCTAGCGATAGTAATAGTTTTAAGCGGCGCAACTTTGGACTTAGAGCATACTAGCCTAACCATTCTAGTATTCCCAACGATGACCTGAAGGTATATTACACATCCGTAAGCGCGTTCACTTGCATCAGCAAAACCTATAAGATTAGCTACGCAACCCTGAACAACCCCTAGATGTCGCGGTATGCGTATGTCGTTGAGCGAAGGCAATTCATTGCAAAATTGTAACCAAAGTTTCACGATACTTTGAGGAGGCGTGTCATCCCAATCACATTTCAATAACCAAAGCTCTTGAATAAGCAACTTGGCATATAATATAACGGGAGCCACTAAACCCAAATTATCCCATAAGCATGCGACGACTGATAAAATAATTCGTTTACTGCATCCTGACTCAGGTGTGACAACCCTAAATTTATAGACATCATCAGCCCTATCCCAATGCATACCTAATATTTTTTGCGGTGCAGCGCCTCTGTCAATCTCAAGATCTAAAGAAGCTCGATGTGATGCGGGAATGTTGCGCAGAACAGCGACCGAGTTACTAGTCCACTTCACCAGGTCAAATTGACCACACTTAAACATGTCAATCAGCTCGATACAGGCAGCTACAGCGACGGCTTCATCATTCTGCGATGAGTCATCCGCCATTATGCTGAAGCATACATCATCCATATACGTCGAACTGGATGCAATCGCAGCAGCTGTGGGAAACTTATGCCTTTCATCGGCGATGAGCTGATGAACGACACGAACGGCATGAAAAACACTCGACTTCATTCCAAAGCAAACTCTATTAAATTGAAAGACCGATATAGGATCTTGCGGGTGAAATCTAAAAAGAATTCGTTGAAACCTGCGATCTGATTCCTGCATACCAATCTGCAAAAACATCTGACGACAGTCGGCAGAAATCGCTATATTAAAAAGGCGAAAGTTCAAAAGTATGGCATACAAATCACCCTGTATATTAGGGCCTGTATGTAACACCTCATTCAGAGACAACCCTGTGCTAGTCTTACAACTGGCGTCTAAAACCATACGTACTTTGGTAGTCGTCCTATCTTCACGTTGCACGCAGTGATGCGGGACGAAATAGGATGCGGTGGAATCGCGAGCGATATTATTAAAAGGTCCTATTTCACTGATATAACCTTTATCAAGATATTCACGAATGATATCGCTATATGCGGCGCGCAATGTATTTGACGACTCCAACTTGCGTTCTACGCACAGAAAGCGTCTATGTGCGGTAGAGTATGAATCTCCTAACTTGTAGACATCGTCACTAAACGGCAAAGCAACAGTATACCTACCACTAGAATCACGTGTAGTGGTAATGCGAAAATGATTCTCACACTCAATATCATCTTGACTGTGTGCGGGCGGAGCGGTAACCTCCTCGAGTTCCCAAAACTTCTTGAGAAGGTGGTCCAATGAATGTTGGACGACAGCACAACATGCCGATGTCATTTTAATATTATTCGGTAATAATACGGGAGCAGAACCCATAATAATATAACCTAAGACGGTTTTGATAGCGGGCGGTATTCCATTCACCTTGCTATGTACCTTACCCGGTAGCAACAAGTGTGGAAACAAAGATGCACCAAGAAGTACATGCACCTCAGCGGGCGTAGCGAACGTATTGTCCGCGAGCGGGAGTGAAGTCATGTGCGCGAACGCTGACTCGTCCACGGGAACCGACGGCAGGTTATCCGTGATGCGGTCGACAACATGTGCCGATACGTTAAAATTAACGTTATTAGAAAAACGCGAAAATATTTTAAAATCAGTGGAACCTCTAATAGGTTTTTCAGAACCACCGAAACCACGCACTATTATTTGCATATTTTTATTATAATTCAAACCTAAACGCACGCAACATTCGTGTGTTATGAAATTGCTCTGAGATCCCGAGTCTAATAAACATTTTACTAAGTGTGCCTGTCCCATTTGATCATATATAACAACTTGCGCGGTTGACAGCAATATCGTTGTAAGTTGCATACATTGCGCGTTGTGACCATCACTACTCACAGATACCGGAATTGACGCAGCAATAGAAGTATGCAAAGATGATACGTTCGTATCGCATGTGACGGGCGACGGCGGAACTCGCGGTAGAGCAGCACTAGCAGACTGTGCGCTCGATGCGGGTTCGATTCCAGACGCAACAATCATTCCACTAGTGTTGGTTTGCGATGCGATCTGGTTATTGTCATTATTAAAATGCAGTAAAGAATGATGTTTTTGATTGCAACTGCGGCATTTAAAATTTGAATTACAATCGCGGGATCTATGTTTTAAACTTAAACAATTAATGCATGCGTTATGTTCTTTAATACATTTGAACCGTGCGGATGGAGTAGAGTCCATGAACTTAGGACACTTGTAAAAATGATCATATTATCACACATACATTTTTTCTGAGAAGCGGAAACAGCTAAATAAGATTGCGGATTTGGTACATGAGTTCGCGGCTTATTCGTATTTCGTGAAGAACTAATAGTACTCGTACTCGTGGTCGGTTTCATACTTTGGTAAATCCTAAACTGTCCTCTAATAAAATCTGTCAGCTGAACGAAAGTAGGCATCTTCTCTTCGCGATACTGTGATTCAAATGCTCGGATCGTTTCCTCATCTAACTTCTTCAAAGCGATATGCAACATCATGAAGTCGGACAAATTATCAAGCTTCAGGTTTTTAAGTGCGCTCGCTGCGGTGGCAAATTGATCCATAAATATTTGAAACTTAGATGAAGAAGCGGGACCGCTCAACTTTAGATTATACATCTGATCTAAGTAAGTAGATGCGAGAGTACGCGTATCTTGATACCTATCAATAACACATTTTAATATTGCGTCATAATTTTCGGCACACGGCGCGATACCAGCGAACACTGCTTTGGCCTTACTTGAGAGCTTCCCTACTAAATAGTACAACCTCTCAGCGTCCGTCAGCAATGGATTGTCGTGTATCATAGACTTAAAGCTTGAATAGAATAAAGGCCAATTTCGAATGTCCCCATCGAATGTCATAATTTCGATCGGCGGTAAGGATGGCTTCTTACATTTTAAACCTAAACGATCAGTTGACCCCTTCTGATCCTTCTGATCATGATCAGAGTCCACACTCGAAGGTTTGGGTTCGACACGCTTTAGTACACGCTTGATACGACAGTATAAATCTTCAAACGAGTTTAAAGATTTAAAGTTAGGTTTACTAGTAGGATCACATTTGAGTAGAGTGTGATTGTATTCATTTACCAACTCCCTAAATTCCAAGCGAATGTCATCGATAGTTTCGACAGAACTCAGGAAATTTTCCATACATTCCTCACTATTGTCGATTGTTTTTGAACTATCATAGACTATTTGAACATACTCGAAAAGGGTATCTCGTTTAGTTTCTAATAAAATTAATTCATTATTTGTTTTAGAAACTGAACTCTCCGTGTCCCCTTTCTTAGGCATATTGGCGAAGTAGTTGAACACAAAATTATGAAATAAACGAAACGAGATGGAATATTATATTTCTACTAATAGAAAATAGCAGTTTTATGTAGGTTAGGTATCCTAAATTGAAGTAAGCGGTTTTATGTAAGTATTATATTTACGACAAAATAGGTAGGTAACCTCAATAAGGTGCGGTTGAGAAGAAACTAGGAAGGTGCTAGAAAATCTAGACTGAAAAAATATGAGAGTATCTAGACGAATCTAGAACGAACAGCGGGTGTATCTAGAATAATCTATAACAAACAGCGGGTGTATCTAGACGAATCTAGAACGAACAGCGGGGCTAGGTATTTAGACGAATCTAAACCTATATATGGATGATCCCTAAGGATATGAAATGAGAATCCGGGTAGACGGACCAAAAATGGTGAAACTGCGAATTTGGACTGTAATCTAGGATGGAAAATATGTCAGCGAATCGGATAGAGGAAAAAAGGTAAGGTATTGTGCACGCCTACCTTTCTGATGTATGTTGCGGGTCCTTGCGATCAGCGTAGAATTCTTTATTAGTATTTCCAGGTATTTCGTAATTTTCTTTATTTTATTTTCTTTTGATAGCGACTGCGACTTTTCTCTTCCAATTTTTCTTCTTGAATGTCAATATTCAAAATGTTATTTCTTCATCGGCGTTCAGCGCTATCTGCAGCCAGTCCTATGGCGCGGCTAGCGGGCGCGTCGAGGGCAACGCGCATATGCAGGTAGGCGTGCGTGCGATAAGGAGAAAGGATAGGGAAGGAAAAAGGATTGACCGCCAACATATATGAAATTTTGAAAAAGAGTTCGGATATGGCGGAACCACATATGATAATCTATTAGGGCTTCCAAACAAATATACAAAATTTCATAGGTGTATGTATGTATGTTTGTCCACGCATATCTCCGAAGATATTGATCGGATTGTAACTATTATTTTTGTATTGGCTTACATTAACTTTAACTTAGGGAACAGTGTAAGTTTCAAAGAAATCGGTTCAGTAGTTTTTAAGATATGGACAAATATGTGTGACGGCCTGCAAAAATATCTCAAAACCTTGGTCAAATTCTAGTGCATTTAAGAAAAACTAAAAATGATGAAATTGAACTGATTTGAAGTCAGCCAAAGAGCACGACGTTATTCCATTGAAAATATTTCGCTGACTTTAAATCAGTGTCAGATTAGAGTTATTTCATACTTTTTAATGAATTTTGAAATCGATAAAAAAAAATTAAATTACTTTTTTATTATTATTAAACGACTAATTCGGCAAACAAACACACGGCCCGCCTGGTGGTAAGTGGTTACCGTAGCCCTATGGATCTTTGCAATTGCAATCAATCACTATAGTAAATAATATAAATACCTATGTTCACCCAACTGTCGCCGTATCCTGCTTCTAATCGTGCAGAGCGCACTGCTTCTCTGAGCGCGTGGATAAGCACTGTAGCTAAGCAGAGTGAAGGCTCGCCAGTTGCTGAAAAATAAATCTTCGGTGAATATATCTTATCATCATCGCTCTTTCAAAGTTCCCTGCTGAATAGGTTTTTCTAAAGTGGAATTTGCTGTACAACTACATTATAAAACATTTATGAAATCTCTGTTTGAATCGTGAATGTTTTGTAAACGGCAAAACGAGGCCAAGAGCCGCGTTTATGAACATGCGTTACAATTAGCACAAAAATGTGTAATTGTTGGAACCTGTAGTTGGATCAGGATGTTGGGGTGCCATCTATGTATCTGTCTGTATCTGTATGTGAACTTTTTATAGGTTTTGTTGGTCGCTACAGCAGTATAGATGGATATCCGCAATGCAGCCTTCGTATCCTGCAAGTTGCAGCCTATGAGCGTTTCTTCATTGGGCGACACGACACGACACCGCACGGCAACGGCAGCCGTCCACGACATCAGTGGATGCATATTTCTATGAGATTGTACTGCACGCTGTCTCACTGGGCCTGTACGGCAACGACATGTCGTCGGCAGCAAGTCTCCCACTGGTGTCGTGGCAGCTCTTTATGCATGTGTTCATGTGTTGTGTACACACGCAAGCTTCCATGTGGGCGTGCGAGTGGACGCGCCGCCCGCGCCCCCGCGGCTCTCATTATTACCGCGTCGTGTCGTTCTAATGAAGAACGTAGCTGCCGGAGTCGCCCGACGAATGTCGCCGCCGGCAACAGCATGTCGTGTCGCCCCAATGGTAACTAAATATCTCGGTATTATATTCAAGCCAGATAAGTCGATATTCAAATTAAATACTTTAATTTAATTTGTAAAATATCTGCCCACAAAACCACAGTATAGAATTTCTCATTAGTTAGCCTTCAAGTTGTCAAGTGCTGTTAGATAAGTGTTCTGATTAAGGTCACCTACGAGTGAGAAAATATTCGCAAAGGACATTTAATATTGCTGGAGTTCTTGGTCTCTCCTATTACAATACATTTTCATGAATTTAGTCGCATGAATAAAAAAACCGGCCAAGTGCGAGTCTGTATCTGACTCGCTCACCGAGGGTACCGACCTTCAAAGTCAAAGTGAAAGCCATTTATTCAATTTAGGCCCCAGAAGGGCACTTATGAAGGTCACATTTACTGAAGTTACCACCGGTTCGGAACTCGTTCTTCAACTGAGAAGAATCCGGCAAGAAACTCACTTCGACGCATCGAAGAAAAATCCCTGTAGAGTAGTAATGGAACTTATGATATAAATCGACACTGGCAAAAATAATTCCTAATTACATAATTATTTAATTGACATTTTGTGATGATGATTTTATGATGGGGGAGATGAGAGAGATAGTAATTGTTTTGTTCGATTATTATTTTGTGATCATTTGAATAAAATACGACAATAAACTAGCGAAATATTTTACCAAAGAGTTGGCTACACGCTTACCGCGGGCAACGCATTAGCCTTGCAATTCAACGAGGTAACGTCGCCAGCTTTTTGGGAACCCTGCCTGCAGGCGGCGATTTAAACGCAGTTTTTTATTTATAATTATTTCCTTGTATATATTGCCTTTATAATTTTAATGTAGTTTTAGTTTAGTTTATCATATTATTATTATTAAACACTTAATTAAACACAATATAGTTGTTAATCTAACTATTTTAGTGACGATTTAAGGCTTATAAAAGAATTGAAAACCAGTAAGAAAATCCTCCGACGACCTGGTCAGAGTCCCTGGGCGCCGCTGGATGCAAACGGCCCAGAACCGTTCGAAGTGGAAATCAATGGGGGAGGCCTATGTTCAGCAGTGGACATCCATGGGCGGATATGGTGATGATGAAGAAACTCCTCGAACAAGGCGTATTTTCAAAGGAGCTTTCTTCCGCGGACGCTCAGATTGTGGAATGAGCTCCCCGCCGTGGTTTTCCCAATGGAGTACAGCATGGGGTTCTTCAAAAAGGACGTGAAGAGATTTCTTCAGGGTCGGCAACGCGCGAGTTATGCCCCTGGTGTTGCAAGCGTCCATAGGCTACGGTAACTGCTTACCATCAGGCAGGCCGTATGCTTGTTTGCCACCTTAGTGGTATAAAAAAAAAAAAAAAAAATTGTATAAAATTGGTAACAATCAAGTAGGTAAACAATCGTTTCTAGTATGTTTGATTTTTAATTTAATTTAATTTTTAATATTTGTTGTTATAGCGGCAATATAAATACACATTGTGTGTTTTCAACTGTCTACCTATTACATGAAATACAGCCCGCTGACAGACAGACGGACGGACGGACGGACAGCGGAGTCTTATGAGTAGGAGTTTCTTGCCGGAGTCTTCTCACCGGTGGTAAGTTCAAACAACTTAACGTTCATAATTGCCTTACTAGGGCTTAAACTGACGCTGCTTGACACTGCACTACCGATCTACCGACTCCCCGCTTCGTGCCACTTCCCTCGGATTCCACAGACGGCGATGACAGTCGCTAGGCGAATGCGCGACAATTCACCGAAAGATGCGCGACTTTTTTTTGTCTCGTGTCTAGTTTGTACGTTACACAATTGATATAAAGATTTTTAATCTTATGCATTAACTTAAGAGGACTCAATTCGTCATACTTTTCATACAAAACCCCTGTACTTATTATGGCGTTGTTAAACATTTTTCGTTAGATATTTTGAACAAATTAGTATCTTGTGTACTATATCTAGCCTTGTATCTTGGCGTAATTTAAAAAAAGTGTGAAACAAATTCAGTCAAAGCCTCCGAAAAACAGCGTTTTTGCCTGAACTTTGGCCATATCTAATGTACCTATAAATTGTAAAAGTAAAGAAAACATTAAGATACCAGGCTTGCAAATGTATTGGAGATTCTAAATAACTAACTTTTTTTTCACAAACTTGTAAGATTTTTTCTCAAGAAGTATACTCCTGGAACAAGTTTTATGAATGCGAAATCATGAATGACGACCTAGCGAAGCGGCCGCGAGTGATCAGCGGAATTTACCGACTGATAACCGACGGCTCTGATGCTATCTCTCTTTATTCGCAGTCAAACATTACGTTGGATGAAACAACAAGCTTTTAGACTATGCTCGCGTTGAAGTTGCGCCAGCCACAGAGGGCCGCCTTAAAGCTCATATCTGGTGTTATTAAATATGTAACAAACCATTACCTTTAGACTGCAGCACACCAAATTGGTTTCTAGCGTTCCTTCTGAAGTATATCCTCATATCAGCAGGAATGTCCTTCATGCCAGGAGGCTTGTAGTTCCACGTTCGATCAGTGAGGAGTTCTCCAGTATTAGGATCGTAGATTAACTTTTCCGAGGTCCAATATCCTAGACCCATGATGAACGCTCCTTCTATCTGCAGTTTATTAACTTGTTTAAGTATTTGTCTAATGAAACTTAAGCTGTGTAATAAATAACAATGTTCGTTATTTATGTTTTATTTTATCTATCCTAGTTTTGGGCTATATTGAAAGTTTAGTAATAAATTGGTAAAATGGAAAGTTTGAAGTAAATATTTTTGATTCTGGGTGTTTAGTTTATTCGGTCCGCTCCTCGTTCGGTCCGCGGACCGAACCTACCCCAAATTTTATGGCAGTGGACGTTTCGGTCCACAGTCAAAACTTAAAAAAAAAAACCGGCCAAGTGAGAGTCCGACTCGCACACGTAGGGTGCCGTGTAATATTACCTAATTCAACTTTACTATGAAAAAAAACGCCAAATTAAAGGTAAACAGCGGTTTAAGATTTATGACGTATTAAAAAAACTACTTACTAGATCACGTTCAAACCAATTTTCGGTGGAAGTTTGCATGGTAATGTACATCATATATTTTTTTTTAGTTTTATCGTTATCTTATTTTAGAAGTTACAGGGGGGGGGGGGGACACACATTTTACCACTTTGGAAGTGTCTCTCGCGCAAACTATTCAGTTTAGAAAAAAATGATATTAGAAACCTCAATATAATTTTTGAAGACCTACCCATAGATAGCCCACACGTATGGGTTTGATGAAAAATAAAAATTGAGTTTCAGTTCTAAGTATGGGGAACCCCCAAAGTTTATTGTATTTTTTTCTATTTTTGTGTGAATATCTTAATGCGGTTCACAGAATACATCTACTTACCAAGTTTCAACAGTATTATAGTTTCGGTAAAGATTGGCTGTGACATACGGACGGACATACAGACAGACATGACGAATCTATAAGGGTTCCGTTTTTTGCCATTTGGCTACGGAACCCTCAAAAAGATTGTGTTTTTTTATAGTCTTATGTCTATTCCATTATTTGCTATTTACCTGAGCAACATCGATTTCTGGACTCAAACTCCTTCCAGTATCCTCTAGCAGATCAACTCGTTTGATTTCATGATTACCAGTCAATATATCAACCTCAAGTTCCAGCACACAAACAGCATACACATCATATGGTTTTACACCATCAGTAATATTAGAAAACATATATGAAGCTTGTAAATCTATGCCGTCACCATATGCTTTAGTAATTAGATCTTCCCATGATGGTTTATCCATCTTCTGTTTCACGGGCTCAAGTCTTTTCATTATAATTTCACAAGCTTTCATAGTAGCAAAAACAACGCATTCACTACCTATACTACCTCCAGTAACTATAGCATTGGGTGAAGTGAAACTTGAACTAGGCTTGACGCTAATCTTCTCTAAAGGTATACCTAAGATATAAGCACATACTTGAGCTGCTTTAGTATTGATCCCTTGTCCCATTTCAATACCACCATGAGTTATTACCACGGAACCATCGCCATGATAAATAGATACTATAGAATTAAAATTGCCTGTGTAAAATATGTCAACGGTAATAGGAAGTAATTTTATGGCTCTTTTTCTCCATCTATTATTTATGTTAAATTCTTTAACGGCTTTCATTCGATTGTCATAATCGGAGTCTTTCTTTAATTGTGTTATCATTTCGGGAATTGGATTATTTTCTTTAGTCATGTTAAGCAAACGGACTTCTGTTGGATCTTTTTTAACATAATAAGCTATCATTTCCATAATGTTTTCTATCATTGCAACACCTTCTGTTGAGACTGCAAAAAATCCCAAATATAAATATTTAATTCATACTAAGTAGATATTCCCACATATCATCATTTCGTCAATTCTTTTTCATATATTTTGTTCGCGTAAAATTCAAACTAATAAAAATAGTATAACGATTCCAAAATATATTGCATGTTTCTAAAAGACGACATCTCAAAGAAGTCTACCATGTTATAATTAATATTTGGCTGCCTCGAGATATTTTGTGCCAAGATTAAAATATTGAAAATATGATTTAGTTTTTAAACAAGAGGTACCCAACTCCCCTTATAACGCATTTTATAAAAGCATTTTAGTCTCAAAGAAATTTGAACTACATTTGAAATGATTGGATTAATAAAATACGTAAGGATATTAATAAATGTGGTACTTACATGGAGCTCTACACCAAGTATTCGAAGGAAGATCAGTAGCTACACTATTTGCTTGAACATACCAACGCGTGTTGTCATAGCAACTGTGGAAATGTTGAATAGTGAGAGGAGTTATAGTCTCGTTGTAAGAATGACCAGCGTTCTGGTAAAATGTGTTCTTTAAGTACTGGATTTCACCTGAACTGTTTACGCCTACCTGAAATTATAATAACTAAATGAACGTAATATCTACCGATGTTTTGTGCACTACTACATTTCTCGAACACAACTAAACCGATTTGAAATTTTACACAGAAACTAGTAATGTCCCGGCGACATGTCGCCTGCTGCTGCAGCCTGTAGTCGGCTACGAACTTGTACATTTAGGGTAAATTTCGAGTTGGTATAAATTTTATTATGAACCATGGAATTTGAAGATATGATTAAATTCCTCAACGGAAAGAGCACGCATAGAGACATTTTATTAAATATTGGTATTGATTACAAATATAAACTAAAGTCAAAATTGAAGAATTTACTATTAGGTCAAAATAAAAACGCCTTCAACATAATGGAACACGTGTAGCACGTATTCCATTATTCGCTGACTCCTAAACAGTACCTAATGACACAGTTAGATTAGAGACTTACTACAACGACATTTTGTACGTTTTTTAAATACACAAAATTTTAAGGCGGCTTTATTTCTCAAGACTACAAGGTGGAGATTTTTTTTTGGAGAATTATGAGTTGGTCCCATTGTAAAACATAGGTTTCGAAAATATTCCATCTCGAAATTTCCACTCAGTATAAATATTGTCGGGAATAAAAGGAATCTGAGCAAAAATACCTCAAAATTGCAACTAGTAGGAATCCTTTTGCCAACAATCTTCATGTTCGTCCTTAAAGGCAGTATAATTCTGCATGTTTTGTTGAGTGTATGCGTCACAAGTGCAGATGCACATGCAATTTGTACGGAACGGGATATTTTCCCCCCATACCCGCCGCCCACTCGACGAACTATGACGTTGATACTGAAACATGTGTCAGACACATATAATGATCACACGTTTATTCATATTTTATTTTTAAAACTAGGTAAGATTGTGACGTTATTCATCATATTAATTATAAAGATTTAAAAAGAAAAGGTATAGACTGTCTGTTAAGATCTTATTCAAAGTAAAAGAATTCAGGATTTAGGAACCGATGAAGGTCAAAGCTACTGAGGACAATATCGTGATTACTGATTGTTATAAATAAAGAAAAATAGTGAACCATGAAATTATTTTTTTTGTATGTATGTATAATTTTTTTTTTTATAAGATGGATGACACGTTCACCGCCAGGCTTGGTCATCGTGCTTGGAGATCGCGGTCCAACTGTACATGTTGGGCAGTTGTATATATGCAGATTCTAGATAAAACTTCGTAAGCGCGATGTAGGTTATTGTGGCGCCACGCCATCTATCTTTCTCTATGTGAACTATCTTAGTGTATTGATAGATGGCTGTATCAATGATGATGGATGGCTATTTGTAGATGTCGCTACAAAACTATTTCAAAATCATAGTAAAGAGAATATTCTAATTTAGTACTGTCAATCTGGCTAATATTATTTGGGCTCTAAGGAGCCTTTTAGTAAAGCCCATGATACTTAAATCTATAAAAAAAATACATTCGAATTGAGAACCTCCTCCTTTTTTGCGGATATGTGATTTATTAGTTTATCAACAATGGACGTTATATCCTTTTGAATTCAAATTATGTAGACATTGGCCCTGATTCTGTTGTTCACAACTAAATTAATTTTAATGTCACTATGTCTCTTTCTAACAAAGAACATAAGAAAAGGATGTAAGAAATTTAGTCCTGTCAAATTAGTCCAATGCTTGTTTTCAATATAAATTTAGTCGCCATCTATCGCGGTTACGCCTAAATGTAGAATGATGTAAACACGCGAAATAAGACGGCAAAGATTCATTTGACAACTTAAAATATGTTCTATCCTTTTTCAATAATGTTCGTAAGAAAGAGATGAGATGTCACTAAAATTAGTTTAGTGCGATTTACAACAGAATCGGCACCATTGTATACTAACTATGGTCTTATTCTATGGCACTGCACGTGTTATTTGCTTCCCCTTTAAATTATGGCAGCACTAAGTCAAAACTAACTAATAATCTTCAACTTGTACCTGTTCACAGGAACTTTCAAGCTTCGAGAAATAGCGACATTTGTCAAATCAAGCCATTGTGTTGAAGAGTAAACTTCCATTCCATCCTCAGTAGGCTTCGTCACACAAGTTTGTGGTTCCATATAATAATGATACTGCGATTCCATGGTCATTTCGCTTGTCACTATAGTTTTGACGTCATTCCCTGTCTTTGTAGGTTCCACTGTAGCATCTGTTCTTACTCTTTTTTTCCTTTCTGAAGACCTCAGTACCTGATCTATAGTTATTAGAGGTTTACTTTTGCTTATTGAAGCATACTTTATTTTCACAAGCTTGGCAGCTTTGTTTGCTGTTTTATCTCTATCAGCAACAATAATGGCGACTGGTTGACCGTAAAATCTAACTTCTTTTGAACAAAATATTTCTTCGTTGTCAGATATAAATGGTATGTTTGTTGGAGTGAATGTATTTTCTCCTGGTAAATCTTTTGCTGAATAAAATGCTATTACGCCGGGCAGTTTCTGAAAAGTTTATTTCCTACTTTAATTCTGTCTTTTTTAGATTTACAAGTAACTGACTCAAATATCATTAGATATTGAGAAATGCAATTCACCCGATGTTATAACCGGATAAATTTCAAAGCAATACTTACAAATGCTTCAGTTGTATCAAAACCACTTAAAATACTTCCAGGAATAACATCAGCAGTAACAAAAGCAGCAAACACTTCATTTTTTTCCCCAGGCAGATCATTTGCAAAAGTAGCTTCACCACTGCACTGTACTAACGCCTCGATTTTAGGTACAGGTTGATTCAATGGCCAAACATTTTTGTCAGTTTCAAACGTTTGGGTACCTTGTGAAGTACTTCTTTTGATTGCCTCACCTCCTGATCGATAGCGAGGATTTATTTTGTCATCAGGACAGAGACTTAAAATTGCCTGAAATTTAAGTCATCAAATTCAACAATTATAAGTTCTAGTAATTTATCAATGATATAACTTTCTACTATTTTGACCGTTTAATTCCTAAAAGCTATGTTCTGTGGTAGAACACTAAGCGTATTCTATACTTTAATTATTTTAATAGAAATTCTACTCAGTAGGTAATTTATACAAATAAATAGATTGTATGATGGAGCATCAATTGAAAACGGCTTAACCGATTAGGCTATCTTTTTTTGTTGTATTCGTAACTGTCAGAACAAGGTCAGGAAAATCCACCGATAAATCTAAATTTTCACCCAGCGACATCAGTCACGAACCGATAGTTACTAGCTGATAGTATAATAATTTCTATAATGTACCTTGTAAAACAAAGCGATGGCTAGCATTTTTCTATAAGGTGCAGACGGTTCAGGCGGAGCTTTTTCTGGTAATATTTCATGAGATAGCGTGTTCAAAGCTAGTTGTAAAGTTTCATTCGTGTAAAGATCTTTTCCAACTAAAATAGCTTCTGTTTTACTTGCGTGAATGAATTTTGCTGAAATGCTACCGTAAACAATTGTCGCTTTTTTGAGAATGTTGGCCTTTTTTCTAAATTGAAAAAGGAACCCAGCATTAACTACTGCGTGTGCGTTTTGAGATCGGGGCATTATCTGAAAGAAGCATAATCAAAGATATTTCAAAATTGTGTATTCGTGATTCGAACAATGTATACCTGTATGGTATTACAACAAACAATAAAATTAACATAACAATACTACATCCATAACATACATACATAACACAACTGGAAAAGTAAAATAATATTAAAATGAGATAATGGAAAAGATTTATCCTCGGCAGATCGATTCTTAACTGTCCGATGAATGTCCCAAGATGTTATTATTTATCATTAATACCGAAAAAATCATAAATTTGTACACTTTTTGAAAAAATCGATGAAAAAAATTACAAATAGATTGAACTCACCTTGTATGTCTTGACATAACAACGCTTCGATAATGGAGGAAGTAGTATATTGACTATGATTTTGCGTTTCATATCTGTTTTTAGAAAATCTGGTAGAGTTATTATCGTTTTTTTGTTAATTCCTTCAGCTGAAAAATATACAATTATTTTATTGCTTATTATAATATTAAATATGTTCCACAATATAATGCATACCTACTAGTAAATTCAATATTAACATATTTCCAAAAAATATAAACATCGTGTGACGGAAAGGGTATATCCATAAAAGTATACGACTTCCTTATTACTAGGCGCACAAATCGCGAAAGAGAAAATTTATTAACTATACACACCGGCACAATTAGCGGAACAGAAAAAAAAGTGAGACTATGAGATAATAACGCATATATTTGACGAAAATGTAATTAGACACAAAATAACAAATTGATTAACATCTTTTAACAACGACTTTGAAAAGTCTTCGTTATTTTTTATTGAAAAATAATGAAATTTGAAATAAGTGAAATTTTTAGATGATTATGAATCATCACAAAAAATAAAAAAAGTAAGCATTAAATGATTTAACAATAAAATTAAAGCAAAATTAATAACGAGTGTTTCCCCCTCTTGCTCTGATTACGGTTTCCATTCGTCTGGGCATGCTACAGATTATGTTATCGATGATTTCTTGAGGCAACCGCTCCCACTCCTCAAGTAATGCGTTTCCAAGTTCATTCAGATGGTTGGGGGGTGGCATTCTGGATTTAACCCTTCTTTTTAGCAAGTCCCAGACATGCTCTATCGGATTCATATCGGGGGAATTTGCTGGCCACTGCATCACCGGTATACCTACGTGGCTCAGATATGCCTGTACCGATTGTGCACTATGAGCACGAGCATTATCTTGCATTAGGATAAAGTCGTCACCAATAAATGGGGCAAATGGTACAACATGTTCTTCTAAAATGTCTCTGATGTATCAATCTGCTGTCAATTATGATGCATTCAAGTATGATGCCAGTTTAAAATATAATGGTTTTCATGGATAGATTATAAACTATTGGTAATTAATACGTTATATTGTAAGCAGTATGATACAGTTCACAATTTATCGGGGAGTTTATAATCTCGCTATAAACTAACGGTTTTCACAAAAATACGGTGACATATATAAAGAAATTTTCCTCGAGTCTGCCTCTGCTACAAATTAAAGGTAAGGTTTCCAGCAGACCTTGTTATCTAAAGACGAAATGCTGTCAGCAACCAAGTTAACGCGTTGGCGGAGAAAGCTCCTCGCCTGCTGGGCTACTGAGGCCTCGCTCAATTTTTATGATAAAATGCGAGTACCTAACGATGTTTATAAATTATTTAATTACCAATAGTCAGCATGGCTCCAACAGTTTCAAATAGAAGAAATACGTCCGATTGAAAATCGTTGTTTAAATATTTCAGATATAAGTTGCCACCAATCGTTCCAATCTGTGAAACAAACATTGCGAACTTAAGACCTTGAAATTTTGTTGGTTTTTATAAATTTGGTTAACCTTTAACTGTTATAGCCGATTAGTAAAGGGATATAGATTATAAGAATTACAACAAAAAAAAAAGATTATATTGGTTCCATAACATAATGTATTGTCACCGAGCGTTGACTTTCTAAAATGAATTTTAATTGTAGTGTATAGTTTGTTTTCTCAATACTGCTTTAGTATAAATGTTTCACATAGTTTCTACAATACTTACGTTTCTAACAGGTATATGAGCAACCAAATCCATGTGATCATAAAGCTGTTTCAGATATGAAAAGTCTTCATTTGTATTGGATAGACTGAGAAACAGCTCCATCATTTCACTGAGAGGTGTTCCAGCACCAATTATAAGGTTCACATCTAGGGAACTTCCTTTTAATTCTGCTACATTGAATATATCTATTACATTTGGAGGATAATCCGTTATGTGGTATACTCCTGAAAATAATTGATTTATAATATTCATTAACACAACATTATAAATTATTATAAAGTTATTTGGCTGCGGTACTCTGTAAGACGGAGGTACTTCCCCAGTCGAGCTGTTCTTTGAAAGAATTAACGCTATGCTCTGCCTCTCTTAAATGTAATTTAATTTAAGCAAGATAAAGTAATGCTTATTCCAAAGCGGATAGAGTGTTTTAACAATCAGTTAATATTCAACCGATAGTCCCACCATGACCGTGACTTTTATATTCAGTGATAATGATAATTATATTTTCATCATCAATCATAACCAATTACTTTAGGAATTTGTCGTTATTTTTAAAATAAGTATATTTCTACGTCTTACCTTGTCCAGTATTACCAGCAATCAATTTATATTCACCTTTGCTCATGACTTTAAAAACGTCATTCAAGCTATAAGTTTTATACCATTTATGTGTTTTACAATCAATTACTATCATCTTATTATCAGTAACGAACACATAGTCATCCTCTTCATTGTTAGTCAAAATTGAGCTTTTATTAAGAGTACATTTCTTTTCACATTTGTTTCTACATGATTCTAGTGTAAGGTCTTCGAGATCACAAAGCTTTTTCAAGAGCATTTCATCAGCATCAGTTGCGAAAGTTTTGAAAGCATCTGCAATAGGTCTGTATCCAGTACAACGGCAAATATTACTAGCGAATGAATTCTCTATTTCCTTAGAAGTCAGCGTTTTATTTTTTGATTCGTAGAGGCTGCAAGAAATATTTGCTTTTATATTGCAGTAAGGCTGACGGACAATAAGAAGAAGCAATATAAAATTCCTATTCATACAAACTAGGTTGCATTGCAAGCCTTGGAAGGTACAGCTCCATTAGAAACTCCGACTTATACCATTGCTTTTAAAGATCAAATTCCAATGCTTACAATATTGTATGCTCGTAATACATATTTCCCGTACATTTCTCAATCAGACTTTCATCCGATAACGTGAATAGTTTGCCATTATGTAAACTCTACTTTCAAGGCTTCACTGGAGCTTTGATTTACCACACTATAGCTTATTTCCATATGTATTTGCAGCATTGAGTAAATTTTCATTAAAATTATGATGTAAATACTCTTAAAAGGTATGTTACCTATACATATTCATAATCCATCCAGGGGTGCAGAATCCACATTGTGTACCGTTGAACTTGGCAAGTCTACTCTGTATATCGTGGTAGCCAATCATTTTGTTCCCAACGCCTTCTACAGTGGTCACCTCCCAACCATGACAGGATAGTACTGATACCAGACACTGTAGTGAAAAAGATGTTAGTAGTTGGTCAACAGATTTCGTGGTTCATATTATTTGTATTGGATTAGTATTTTTATTCATGAATTGAAACCTAAATTTTAATATCATAGGATTTTTGCGATCATAAAGTTGGTACAGTAGTACCCAACTAATATGGCTTACCGATGTACCTGCGCAGAAGATACATTTTCAAAGCGCGGAAATGCTATTGGTCGGCAGCTGCCGCCATGTTATCGCGCGCCTTGCGGATGGGCGTGACTTGCGAGTGAGACGGAACTAACAGCTGCAGTGTATTGAACCTTATAGTAGTGATCTAAGGTTGATTGTAAGTTTTAAGCATTCTTTCGTTAATCTTCGGGGCCATACTTTCTTTTCTGTGCGAACGAAGATTCACGACGCGCCATATCAGTTGGGTACTACTGTACATAATACCGTTAGGCATAACCGTTTTATTAAATCAATATATGATGCATAATATAAAGCGAATGTAGAAGAACCCCCTGGCGTAGAAACCAGATAGTCCATTGAAGCTCCTGCTTCAGGAAGCAGTATTATTTTTTTCATAAAGGACCATCTAAATTGGGTAATTTACGACTCGTGAAACGTATACTGGCATTGATATGGTAATGAGAAAGAAATTGAATATGATTGGTACACGATGAATACAGCATAATGGTGTATAATTGAACAAGGACTTGACAGTGGCAATTCTTCGGGAAAACGGTAACGAGGCTAAAGTAAATTTCAATAAAACGTCTTTATATGCTACATTTGAATGATTTTCATTTAATTATATTGACAACTGTCTCACATCTAAATCAATCCATCCCCCTTATTCATAATCGCTTTTTAACTAAATCAGTGTAATAGTGTGCCCCGTCTCACTCTTTTGATCACCAATTGTCACCTGTCAGATAAAGACTTCGGAATTTTAGCTAATTAAAGTTTGATAACTTTATTATGAATAAGGTAAGATTATAGGTATAAACTGAATTGAAATAAAAGCGAGGATTTTATTTATTAAATAACATACATTGATGCTGCTCTAAACAATAATGCTATCACTAAAACTGTAATAAAGAAATCTATAAGCTTATAAAAACATTAAAAACTTATTGAAGCTTTTGAAATTCTTCAAGTTCGAGTAACTTGGAAATGAAGCGTAGACCGACCTCTAGGTCGTGCTTAAACCGTTATTATCCTGTTTCTTTATATGAAACTGTGATAAAAACTGTTGATGGATTCAACAAATAAATATTATCACGATGACCTTTAAGTTTTTTATATAATTTTATTCCAATTCTAATTCTTGATTGGTAAATTGTTGCTTAATATAATTTTATATACATAGGTACATATATGCATAAGGTTGAATTTGATGAGATCACTGTGTCAATGAATACAAAAGTCGGAAGAACAATCTCTTTTAAATAGTTTATAATTTGAACTAAAGTAATATATCATAGAATTTATAGAAATTACACCGTATTTATTACTTACTATTATCGACCCGTAGTTCCTGAAAGATATTATGTTTTTATGGGATAAAAGACTTAATTTATGTTACAGGCCGTGTCACAAATTTCATCACGATGTGTTGAGGTGTCAAGAGGTAACAAATAAACTTACAAGTGTTAGGTACTCCAGCTATTATTCGCAAAATGCGACCATCTGAACCGGTATTAGTCACACGATTCAATATTTATTGGATGAACAAGTAGTTTCGTATAAAAAATATATCCTGCTCTCTGCTCTATCGCGAACAATAAGATTTTGTTGATTTATTGGTGATATAGAATAATCCTCATGTAAAAACATATAGATTGCACTTCACCTTCTTCACCTTCCTTACAACGTAAGTAATTTTGGTCAAGGCCAATCATCATCATCAAAGACGAAATCTAGATAGAAATATTGATCAAAATCCATTACGTGGAATATTATTTTTTTAGAAGAAATCTAGATGTAGAAATACATACATTAAAACTAGTGATTCCGGAGATGCTTCATAATTTGGCATTTTATTTTAGCAATCAAAAATTTACAATTAGTATCTATCCAATACATATAAATGCTAAGAGCAACGAGGTCCTTTAAGTTAAAAGTAGATGCGTTGTCCTAGAGAAATCATCATCATCATCAGCCCATAATGTCCCACTGCTAAACACGGGCCTCCTTTCATAAATGATTTATGCAATGGGCAGATACTCCATTACGCATGCTCACTGCGGATCGGTGGAAGTAGGCTAGTGGTCAACCTACTGTTGGAGTTTTCAAGCCGCCTAGGAGGCATCCAACTAGCTAAACGACTATCACAATTAAGTGATAGTCGGGACCAACAGCTACCTACCTAGAGCAGTAGGTACGTAATTCTATTTGAATTCAGTTTCAAGATAAGAAAACCTTTGCTTTGTACAATTTGAATAAATTTTTCGACAATCTACAATAGATTAGGTATGTAATTCGTTCCAGCCATTTATTATGTTCATAAAATAAATAGTATACTATTTTGTTTTGCTCCGTGATTTCAGAATGGCGGCATTTTCATTTTTATTGCTTAATTTTGAATAAATCTAGCAGTCGTGGAATATTTTGAAGAGTATTTATAGGGTGACATGGATGACAATGGAAACTTTCGATTCGAAGCTTTCTATTTATTATATTTTAGCCATAGTAACTAATGAATACGATGCTAAAGTTGTAATAGCGTAGCGTTTATTCGCTCATAGATCAGCTCGACTGGGAAGTACCTCCACCATACAGAATACCGCAGCCAAATAACTTTATGTTGTGTTCCTGCACGTGAGTAAGGTCGCCAGTGCTCATTGAGAAGGGGGGAAGGGTCGGTAATGCGTGAGTGATGTTTCGTGTGTTGCAAGCGTCCATATGGCTACTATAATCGTTTACCATCAGGCTGGACGTACGCTTGCTACCGACTTCATAATATAAAAAAACCGCACAAAGAAAATAAATCGCCTCTTGCGTTTCCTAACACAAACAACTTGGATTCGACATTTACTGAGCAAGCAAGTTATAAAATTGGCTTTGTCATCTCGCTCTTTACAGTTTGAGTCTGAAGTGGGTGTGAAGTGAAGTCGTATAAAAATAAATATTATATTTTTTGTGGCTATTTGTTACTCAACTGAGTAAGTAGCATAACAGTAGCGGGAAAATTAATCTTTGTATGTCATACACTAGTTAAATGAAGTATCATAGATAGTATTTGGAAAAAGATCTTCATTAACATTTTTTCCTAAAAACGGCGCTTACCAAAAACTTTTACAATGATTTTGACCTTTGTCTAAATTTATTATTTTTTTGTTAGATATCATTATTTTACACCCATCCTGACGTATTTTTTCGCCATAAATTTTGTAGTAGAGACACAGTTCACTTTTGGTGTTTTGTAGGCAAAGTAAAATATCAACTGACGATCTTATTCATAATCGCTTTTTAACAAAATCAGTGTAATAGTGTTCCCCGTCTCACTCTTTCGATCACCAAATGTCACCTGTTAGATAAAGACTTCAGAATTTTAGCTAATTAACGTTTGACAACTTTATTATGAATAAGGGGGTAAGTACTCTTAACTGTCCGATGCTTCACCCACGTTTCCGATCATAAAAAGCAGTAGTTAGTGATTATGTGGCTTTCAAGTGCCTTTATTATGAAAACGAAGAGTTTTTATGAGAATAAGTTTTGAAATGAATTGTAGACTCCAAATGCCAATAATGGTAAACTTACAGAATTTACTGCAAACATCTTGAGGGCATTATTCGGTGGCAGTGGCGCCCGTACGGCGACCACGCACGCGCCACATCCACCCTCGTGACACATCGCCTTCGTGCCACGCAAGTCCGCCACATTCCTGATGTACTCGTTAAGGGACACATCTGGACCGAAATCTCCACCCACTGAAATAAACAAGAGTTATTTTTATTATGTAATTGCTTGTTCAAAACCGTGTGGAGAGGGGAAATTAAAATTAGGTTCTCGAGTGGCGATCATGTACTGGAAAGCGCCGTGCGGGACGACCTCCCACCAGGTGGACCGACGACCTGGTCAAAATCGCTATGTGCTGTTGGATGCAAGCGGCCCAAAACAGTACCGTGGAAGTTAATGGTGGAGGCTTATGTTCAGCAGTGGACATCCCTAGGCTGATGATGATTCAAAAATAAACTTTAAGTCATAAACACTGGTGCCATATTCATATGTTTGACTCGACTCAAAAAAATATTTTAGCTTTGCGATATGGCAAGTAAAAGTATGCCACCGTCACTATAGGCGCTTACAACACCAGAGGTTTCAGTCGCGCCTTGCCGACCCTACAAAAATCACTTCAGATCCTTCTTGAAGAAACCCATGCTGTACTTCCTGCAGAGTTGGCCACCAGAGTGATGTCCCTGGTGTGGCAAGCTACTGTTGGTTACGCTCTCTGCTTTTGCTGCCGTCTGCTGACTTGCTATCTTTGTAGTATAAACAATTGTAAGTAGTAAAGGTAAGTCAACATACAAGTAATGATAATGATAAGGACGTTGGGTCCTTATTCCTATTTGACCTTTTTGTTTTATGGTTGGGTCCCCGAACTTCAACGATTAAGTCGTATTTTAAAGTCAATCTTAAGTTATGTAACAGCTATAATAGGTGTTTGAATAGCTTGAGAAATGTCAGAGGTAATATTATATTCACTCAAACTCAAAACTCACTTTCAGGTTATAAACGTAAGAATTCGTTTGGAAAATCAACTTTTATTTGGGTCACTGATATAAATATTCTAGCGTCGTTTCTAAAATATTTTGCAGCAATAGTAATAACTCCCCAGAAAAATCATTACGAAGTTTTTTTTTTATTTATCAGTATTTGTTTGTTCACCATCTCATCATGGTCAGTGATGATGGGACGAAAGTGGTGAGCACCCAAAAGTCTTAAAATGAACTGGCTGGTGGGGCTGTCGGATCACGCCAGTGGTGCTTGGCGACAAATTAAGTAATTGCGCCACAGGTCGTGGGTTCGATTCCCACACAGGACATGCATTTGTGTGCATGAACATGTCTGTATGTCCAGAGTCTGGGTCTAATTATGTATAATAAGTATGTATTTACAAGCAAAAAGTAGTAAATGTAGTATATTCATTACGTTATTACGTTAATAAATTTAGAGGTTACTAAATTAGCAACAAACTTAAACCAAAATGAACTGTGCATCTTGTGGTAGTAAATTTAACGATGGAGTTCAGTGCGGAGCCTGCAAAAAGCACTTTGACTTCGGATGTGCTAACATCACTGAAGCAGGTTATCGTCGTCTGGGACCTGAGCGGCGCGCTGCTTGGAAATGTTTACAATGCCGTTCGTTGTCACCTAGTGCAGCGTCATCACATAGTCCAGAGGTTTCACTGGACTCAATTATGATCAAGCTCAACTCCATGGCTCTAACACTTGAATGTTTGCCGAGCCTGATCGATGATGTGAAAGGCATTAAGACTGATGTTGCCAAACTACAAGTGTCATTCAAGGGCACCAACAAGAAGATCCAGGAGTTTGACTCCAAATTGGCTGTAATGGATGCTCGTCTTACCTCATTGGAAACTGCATCGAGTGACTTGGTGGCGATCAAGGCACAGATGGAGTTAAACCAACGTAACGAGCTTTCACGTGACCAGTGGACCCGTCTGAACAACATCGAGATAAAGGGAGTACCCATGAAGAGAACTGAAAATCTATTCGAGATTATAGACAAAATAGGTACACAAATCAACTTTAAAGTAGCTAAAAATCAAATCAACTACGTGAGTAGAATTCCAACCTATAATAAAGAGAAATCAATTGTGGTCAGTTTTCTAAACAGATATATAAAGGAGGATTTTATTGCCTCAGCGAGATTAACTAAATCACTAACCTGTGTTGATCTGGGTTATGCTGAAGTGCACCAGCGCATATTTGTCAATGACCACCTTTCCCCGGAATACAAGAAGCTGCTCACAAAAACCAAGCAAGTTGCCAAGGAGAAAGGCTATCAGTTTACTTGGGTCAAGTTCTCCAAAATATACGTGAGGAAAAATGACACATCACACATTATCACTATTTCTACGGAGTCGGATTTAAACAAGCTTATTTAATTTGTATTGTATTCTATTTTGCCTACGAATTTAAAATACCATTCGTTAATTCTTTTACTGTTTTGCCTCACTGCCTTGTTGTTTTTATTGTTAATAGTATCCTATATTCAACTATAAATGAATTATTGGAAAAGTACAATCAATCTGCACTCGCTCACTGCTTATTACTTATTATTTTATTCGTCAGTTATAACCTCTTTAATGATCTGCACGCGCAGCCATCTACCGATAAACTAACCTTTCACTACACCATAACATTCTCGCTGCATAATTCTATCGCCGTGCCAATTATATTGATACAGTCAAAAAGATGGGCTTGCTTACATCATATACATATAAAATTACATACACGATACGCATGTCCTACGCCACCACTGGCTATCTCACAATGCTATGATTCTGTCTTGCACAAACGTGTACTCAATTATTTTACTTTTTTAACCCGGTTATTAATTATGCCCGGGAACAAGTTTGTTTCTATTAAGCTATTGTTACAAAAAGAAAGTGGATAATCTCAAGTTAAATTGCTATTATCAAAACGTTCGTGGTTTGCGTACCAAAACGTCAACATTCCGACGTAACTTATCGCTTAATAATTATGGTCTTATTGCATTGACGGAAACTTGGTTATTGGGAGGTATATTGGACTCTGAGCTGTTCGATTGTAGGTACCTAGTGTGGCGTCGTGATCGGAGGTACGACCTTACGGGCCAGTCGATGGGTGGAGGTGTGCTTCTCGCCGTTAGTAAAAATATGAATGTATCCCAGCGGCCTGAGTGGAGTTCTACTGCCGAGGATATGTGGGTATCAATTTCATTTGATAAAATTAAACTTCACGTATGCGTTATATATTTATGTAACCAAAGCATGGGCTTGAGTTTCACTCAACAACTTTGGAACTTCTTAACAAAATTGCGTGATATAATTATAGCAAACCCGTCCGATAGATTTCTGGTACTGGGCGATTTTAACATGAGTACTATTCAATGGAATCTGTCAGTTGATGGGCGTTGTGGCTATCTTGAACCCTTTAATGTCATGGGGTACAATGAGTGTAATTTCATTGATGAATTGAACCTAGTTGACTTGCACCAGTATAATCATGTAACTAATCAGTATGGTAGGTTATTGGACCTCGCTTTATCCAATACGGACATTTTTGTTTACGATATTACTGATTCATTGGTGCCGATTGATCCACATCACAATGCGCTGGGTGTTACTGTCGATATTTGTTGTAAAGACACTCTCAGACCAGCACCCCGTATCAAATATTGCTATAATCGTGCCGATTTTATTTCATTAAATTATAATTTATCATTAGTAGACTGGCAAAATGATTTATACAACAAACCCCTTGACGAAGCTGTGGATTATTTTTATGGTATTTTGAAAAAACTACGTGATAGGTACGTGCCATCAAAATTATTTCGTAAAAGAACATTTCCCATATGGTACTCAGCTGCGCTCATTAAAGTTCTAAAGGAGAAATATAAATATCATGGTAAGTACAAACGCTATGGCATGATAACAGATAAACATACAATAATCCTTTTGAGTAAACGGACTAAGGTATTAGAGGCTAGTTGCTATAAATTATATATATCTAGGGTAGAAAATTCAATCAAGGATAACCCTAAACACTTCTGGTCCTACTTCAAATCTCTTTCTCAATCTTCTTCTATTCCTAACTCAATGACCTACAATGGTATAGTCTCGAACTCAGGAAATGAAATTTGTAATCTTTTCGCTGATTATTTTCAGTCCACTTTTTTGACGCCTGCTAAAATTTCTGGTAATTCCAGCGACCCTATTGCTTCATCTTCTATGCCTCTTGATGGGGATATTTCTTATATTAAATTATCTAACCATTTATTAAAAGCGAAACTAAAAAACTTAGATATTTCTAAATCAGCAGGCCCAGACTCCATTCCCCCTGTTTTCGTTATAAAGTGTGCTGACGAACTATCTGTTCCTCTTCATATCCTTTTCAGTAGGTCTATTAATGAGGGATACGTACCACTACTATGGAAACAAGCTTTTATATCCCCCATTCATAAGAAAGGCCCAAAAAATGAGGTAACTAATTATCGACCAATCTCGAAGCTTTGCGTTATATCCAAGGTGTTTGAGAAGGTCGTGTACGAGCAGTTGTACTCAGCTTTAAGTAGCACCCTACCATCGTCTCAACACGGCTTTCTCAAAGGTAGATCCACTGTCTCCAACTTGATTCTGTTAAATGAATTTGTTACTGATTCTATGGAGGGCGGGTCTCAGGCTGACGTAGTTTACACTGACTATAGCAAAGCCTTCGACAGAATAGATCATAATTTACTTATAGCTAAATTACAAAGAGCAGGCATCAGGGGTGATCTTCTAAGATGGTTTGCGTCTTATATCCAAAATCGCTCTCAAGCGGTTGTACTAGGTAACTATATATCTAATTGGATGTTTGTTCCAAGTGGCGTACCACAAGGATCATTATTGGGCCCTCTCCTCTTTTTAATTTTTGTCTCAGACATAGATAGCTGCATTCAAAATTCCACTCTTTTAAGTTTTGCAGACGATATGAAAATTTTTAAAACAATCAGTTGTCAATCGGATGCAATTGCGTTTCAACAGGATCTTTCTAGGTTAGACGAATACTGTGCTGCTAATAAATTAGACCTAAATGTTAGTAAGTGCTCAGTAATGACTTTCTGCCGTAAAATGAAACCAATTTATTTTAATTATTCTCTTAAAAAGCAAGTACTCAAACGTGTAACTGAGATGAGGGACTTGGGGGTGATCCATGACTCCAAATTAATATTCCATGATCACATTTCGTCTATAGTTAGTAAGGCTTCCAAGTCTCTCGGATTCATAATGAGATCATCCAAAGACTTCAAAGAAACTAAAACCCTTAAGATTCTGTATAGTACCTATGTGCGCTGCCATTTGGAATACGCATCTCAAATTTGGAACCCCAGATACCTAGTATATATTGAAAGATTAGAACGTGTCCAACGCAAATTTATCCGTTATCTTAACTACAGATCAAATTGCAGGGAGATGGACTACCTGAAAGCATGTGCTAAACATCACTTTCTTCCACTAAACTACCGCCGGGACATATCTGACATAATATCTTTAAAGAAAATTATTTGCTCCCATATCGACTGCCCCGACCTACTTCATAAAATTAATTTGTATGTACCCAACAGGTCCTACCGAAATAGTCCCCTTTTTTTTCTTCCATCAGTCACTACAAACTATCGTAAGAACTGTTTTATTCATCGTGTCTGTAAAACCTTTAACGAACTTCGTCATAATCGAAACATTAACATAGATATATTTCTGGAAAGAGTACCCGCAGTGAGGAAACAGCTTACTGATAACTTCTTTCATAACAATTGTTAGTGCAGCGGCGTCGTGTGCGGATCTGATTATCATTAATAAAGTGTCTACGATAATATAAACTTTATTCTAGTTGTATGTTGGCGAGTGCAGTGCTTGATTTTTTGTATTACTATTCGGCAGTATTATTTCTATTGTTTATTTTAGCTAATTGTTACTCTGCATGTTCTACCCATTCAATTTCTATTAGTGGAGACTTTTTAATGGCTTTCTATTGTTATTCTATGTTATATATTTTTGTTCAAGTCGATAGTCTTCCTAAAAATGAATAAATAAATAAAATAAATAAATATCAGTTATGTGGTTTCCATAGTACAAGCTCTGCTTAGTTTGGGATCAGATGACCGTGTGTGAGGAATGTCCCGGCATATTTATTTATTTAATGAAAAAATACATTCCGTTGAACACATTCTTGCAAATTCCATATGTACTCCACGAACATTTATTTGAAAATAGCTTAAGAATATGTAGAGATCAGAACAGAATTATAATCAATGAATTCTTACCTTCATAAGGTTTCCCATTAATTTTGAAAATTATTTTGGCCATAATTGGTTAATATTTGTTTAAATTAGGCTTTATCAACACTCATCACTCATCGGGAATTGCTCACCACTTCTCTGTTATTAAATACTAGAATCGAGGCACATAGCTTAATTGAATTACAAAAGATAATTTTGGCCTAGCGTTCTACTCAACAATAACAATTATTAATTTTATTTAATATATTATTTTGATATATAGAAACATAGAAACAGAAAATATAAAGAAACACAAAGCAAAAAAAAAATTACAAAAAAAAATCGAACGAAATATAACATATTTTTTTAAACATGTTTGTATATGTCAAATTTTCATGTCTAATCAAGACAAATCAATCACATACCTAAATACTATTAATAATAGGAACTATTAATTCCTACAGGAAGTAGTAAATATAAAAGTTTTCTAAGATATCCATAAAAATATAACTAAATCACTACTATTACACGGAGACTTTTGTACGGCTTCAGTGATCACAATGTACTAAGATTTCCTGTCTATAGTAATGACCGTTCACTTACAAAGTATGAGAATAAAAATGAGTTAAGTGTACATACATCATTTATAAGAAGATTCCGTATTCGATAGTAAATATATTACCTTTTTCTTTCAACATGTAAACACTTACAGGGGGTAAGTGTTTACATGTTGAAAAAAAAGGTAATTTATTTATAATAGGTAGCGTATTCATAATAAAGTTATCAAACGTTAATTAGCTAAAATTCCGAAGTCTTTATCTGACACGTGACATTTGGTGATCGAAAGAGTGAGACGGGCACACTATTACACTGATTTAGTTAAAAAGCGATTATGAATAAGGGTATATATTTTTATACAGCAGATAATGATAAATAGATATTACTACATTAGTCTACGTAATTGAAAAGAATAATATTATAAGAAAGTTATTATGATACCGATTGAAAGGATCAATACTAAAAACTAAATTCTACGCAGTATCAATCAAATGAAGACAATGGCCCTGATTCTGTTGTTCACAACTAAACTAATTTTAATCTCACTATGTTCAAGATATATAACAAACTTCCCATTGAAATAAAACTAAAGGATGATTATAATTCTTTTAAAAATACATTAATCAATTTTCTTATAGGTGGGGCATATTATTCAATTAATGAGTACCTCACAGAGGGTGACACATTTTTCTGACATTGCATTTCTTGTTGTTGTTAATCTTATTTCATTGTAATTGTATTGATATTATTCTTTGTATTGAATTGTTTTTCTAATAATTAATTTATATTTTAGTGTACCAATTATATTGTCGGCAGCGACAACTTGCACGCCACGCATGGCGAATACAGTGAAACCTACCTTTTAACTTGTACCACCTTTTATATGTACCTGTATTGCAAATACAGAATTTGAATTTGAATTTGAATTTGAATGTCTCTTTCTAACAAAGAACATAAGAAAAGGATGTAAGAAATTTAGTCCTGTCAAATAAGTCCAATGCTTGTTTTCAATATAAATTTAGTCGTCATCTATTGCGATTACGCCTAAATACACGCAAAATAAGACGGCAAACATTAATTTGACAACTTAAAATATGTTCTATCCTTTTTCAATAATGTTTGTAAGAAAGAGATGAGATGTGACTAAAATTAGTTTAGTGCGATTTAAAACAGAATCGGCACCAATGAAAAACAAAGTTTTAAATCTCTAATAAACATTGAATTTCACATGAAAAGAAGATACGGAAACAGTATTCAATGATTAGGGTCCAGGGAATTAAATCGCGTTTTCTGTATAACAAAAATTATTATTAAAAATCACCGGCTAGGAAGAAAATATTTCTGATTCATCAAATTACTCATTAAATTGTCCGATATGAAAATAGAAACCTTTCATTATAATTCCATGTTATAATTAACTCAAAGGACGTCTTTGAATCTACAAATTTTAATAGATTGTACTTTGATTCTTACCCTAATTAAATTTAAATATTAACCCCCTTACTCATAAAGCGTTATTTAACTAATATACTGTTTAAAGGGTCACTTAAATATCGTCACTCTATTGTCATTGTTAAATAATGTGACATTATTTACGTGACCATTTAAACAGTATATTAACTCAATTAACCGGGACCGACTTCTTTGAAGTGCATATTCACTAATTAGCTCAGAGTAAATAAATACTACGTACAACTATTAGAAACGTCTGTAAAAGATTCACAAAAGACCAAGTAGGTATAAAATTAATTTGATTAAAAGTTCTTTCATTAATTCACTCCTTCGAGGTACTCTCCATACGTTCTTTATATAGCAATTTTAATTACATTTAATTTCATACCTACATAATGATGCTATGTAGGTATTTTTTATATAATTATTTTTAAATGATTTTTTATTTACGGATCTCTGTTTTATTCGTATTTTGGACTTAGAACTAATAAGTGCCTTAAGTTATTTTAATTTGAATTATAGTCGATGATTTTGCACTTTACTGCTTTCTTTTTTCCTTTCAGTTTAGAAAGTTACTCTTTCCAGTTCCTTGATCTTAGCAATCAACCTAGATTTGCCAGCTTTTTACTACATATTTTTTTAGTTTTAGAATTTTTGTCAGGGTTAAAATATATATCCGTAGCCAAAATTTGTGCAAATCCGTTTAGCTATTAGGATGTGATTCGAGCAAGAAATATAAAGCCCACTTCTTGGATTCGAGTAACAAACGTCCATACCATTTTTAGGGTTCCAGACCAAAAAGGTAAAATGGAACCCGTTTCTAATTAGCACAGATTTTTCGACATCCGTTTACAAACAAACTTATCCGGCCCGATGTTTTTCGATCTCTATGTTTACAACAGTTATGACCCAAACCAAGTGTCAGACTCGCAGACCAGTTGGCCGGTGTTATTTTTTGTTTTAGATTCCAGCTTAGATAGTACCTAATGTTGAAAATTGTATTTTATGATCAAGCTCGTGTGTTTTTATAATGAATCTGACTGATCTTTGTTCCTAATTTCCGGGTATAAAAATTATATAATAGAAAAAACCTTATAGAAACTTCAAATATAAAATAATATTGATTGCTTGATTGACAGCATCATAAGTTTAAAAAAGCCAAGTGCAATTTATAATGGCGCCGGCGCACTGACGTAATCATTACCTAACATCATAAAAAAAAATTTGCTAGTAGTTCCTACTACGGTTTTACTCTAATTCAAAGCCAAACATAGTCAGATTGTCCAAAAATATTTTAAAAATGTAACCTTGCTGAGTTTCTTGCCGGATTCTTTTCAGTTGAAAGCCGAGTTCCGAACCGGTGGTAACTTCAGTAAATGTGACTTTCATAAATGCCCTTTTGGGACCTAAATTGAATAAATGTTTTTTTTTTTTTTTTTTTTTTTTTTTTTTTTTTTTTTGAATGGACATGAAGGTACTGGCCCAAAGCTAGCCTAAGTACCCTTACGCGGACAAGTTCGGCGAGCAAGCTCTCAACCGGTTTAGATTTAGTGACAACCGGTTTAGATTTAGTGAATAAATGGCTTTGACTTTGATTCATATTTGGTTTTACTATTTATTCATTATTTCAGCGTCATACATCATTACAAAAATATTATAAAGAAATAAAAACAGTCACGTTTATTATAAGAGTAAAAGTATCTAAAATTAAACATTTCAATGAATCCTAGTATTAAAAACAATTTTATGACGATAAATATTAATCCTGGACGATTAATTAAGTCATCATCACAATGATATATTAACAATTAAGTATTGCACGAAAGCAGTTTTCTTTTTTACTAGCTTTTACCCGTGGCTTTGCTCCCGTGCGGAATTCCCTCCAGTTCCTTTTGGTCGCACCATACAAGTAATGAAAAGCGCAGCGCCTCGCCTGCCACAGTCGTTGATTTATAACTTGGTTATTTACTCTACCAGTAGGGACATTTCAGGATTTTACTATTTATTGTAATATGCACCGTTTGCGGTTATATTAAAGTCTGTATTACAAAGATGTGAATATGTTAGTTACGGTAAGTATGATCCCACCAAAAACATTTTTATGTAAAATGTTGCCAATACATATGGCTCGTACTGTCAAAAAGTTATCAGATCTCATGTAGAGCCAAGCTTATAACTCTACATGCACTTACTCTACAAGCCCTAACTTCACAAACTCTACACCTTTGTCAAAATATGTGGCTTGGCCGTTTCGATACCGTCACATGGGAGTAAGGTGAAAAATGTATTCACTGTTCATAAAAAGTAATGAACAGTGAATACATTTTTCAATATTTATAATAATATTTATTATGCAATAGTTCTTGTAGTAGTGAAAGGGAGTAAAATAAGGGTAGCAGGTGTAACAACGAGGCGAAAAACTTGTTCTGATATAGAAGGTATCTGCTACTATTGTGGGTAGTGGCAACTCGTAACATTCATCTTAATATATTTTGTAAAATATGGTAACAATAGTCGCACAGATTTACTTGTGATGTACTAAGCCTTATTTTGCGCTGCTGAAGCGATTGTTATTCGATCCTTAGATCCAAAGAAACATGGTATGATTCTTAATGCAAGACATCATCATTACACTGTCAACAACTTGTAGGTAATTTTGTAAACATAATATAATGATTCAATTTTACTGTCAACTACAAACGCAACCTTTATATACATCCGGTTATTTCATAGATATAATGAATGTCATAGAAAATGGGTTTATTTTCATTAAAATCACATCAAGCCTTAATTGAGTGATAACAAATTACAAAGCATCCGACAAATTGTGAAATGGTCGCGATAATTTGATAATTATGATGATTAGTCGCATCTGAATTAACTGTTGTAAAATTATGTTTTGAATGCATACATTATGTTTATACACAAAAACAGACTTGCGCTGGCTGACTGACTAATCAATCAGCGCACAGCTTCAACCTTCAACCACTGGGGTTAGAAACCGGCTATCCATAAGGCCCCTTATGTACGAAACGACAAAGCGCTCCGCGCAATGAGAAAAAAAAAAGTTAGAATTTTTTTATTTTATTATGAAAAAGGTTAAAGGGGCCCCGAGAATTCCTTTACCTATATAGGGGCCCCGGCATAATTAATCCGGGCTTGGTTAGAATCTTGAAATTTTGAGTATACTCGTAGATTCCTGTTATGACGTTGAAATGCACTTGAAATTAAGGGGGGGGTTAAAATAAAAAATCGCAAAGCATCGGTCCTAGATGTATGAATCATCTGTACTAGATTTTTAGTAAAAACTCATTAGACACTGGTGCAAGTATTTAAATTGGGCAACGGGGATTTTACAAGCTTTTATTTAGTTTCACCTGTCCTGCAGGGCTATTTTAAAACGTCGGATTCGATATCGTAAACGGATTTTAAAAAATCCGAGGCGAATTTCAGCAATTACTATTTAAATTTCCGAAAACTTTTCGATGAATCGAATTGATATTTCCGTAAAGAAACATTAAAATTATTCTAATTACGAAATTAAAAAAGCAATTGCGGAATATCGCCTCGTTAGTTTTTGAATCCGTTTCCGATATCGAATCCGAGCGTTTTAAAATAGCCCTGCTGGTCTGTCTGTCTGTAATCAAATCTTGCAAGCTAAGTTTGACCCACTTCCCGGTTTCCGATTGAGCTGAAATTTTACATGCAATTAAGTAAATTGAATAACAATGAAATATCATCATGACATGCTATTCTCATGATGGAGCCGGATGGTGTGGAGTTAATAAGTATCTCCTGGGTAAGGGTGTTCCATCTTGGGCTTCTTCATCATCCCTTCTGGGCCTATTAGTGGCTAAACGTCAGCTGCAAAATTTGGTATGAATTTTTAAGTAGAATATTTAGAATGTAATGTATGAGAGGTAGAGCGTAGCGTTTATTCGCTCAAAGAGCAGCTCCACTGGGGAAGTACCTCCACCTTACAGAATACCGCAGCCAAATAACTTTATGTTGTGTAAAGTTGTATTCCTGCGCGTGAGTAAGGTCGCCAGAGCTCATAGGGGAGGGGGGAAAGGTCGGTAACGCGTGAGCGATGCTTCGTGTGTTGCAAGCGTCCATATGGCTACGGTAACCGCTTACTATCAAGCGGGCCGTATGCTTGTTTACCGACATAGTAGTATATAAAAAAAAATGTAATATTAACTGTAAAAAGTTTCAGCTCAAAATATTTATTTTGAGAGAGATAGAGTCTATACCTGATTTAGTCTTCATCCCATATAGATCCTTTCCGTTACACATTGAAAAATAAAAAAAAGCTTATGATATCTTCTCTATTGTAGGTATATAACGTGTGAAACCTTAGGGAATGCCTTTTATTTATATTCCTTGCTTCATTAGGATACAACCGAGGAACAGTAACTGAATAACTAACATTAAAACTACACTCATTAGTGCACTAATTAGTGCAAGAATAATGATGAGGACGGACGAAGCAATTTACGAACAACCCGCTCGGATATAATGTTACTATTATGAAAAATGTATTGATATTATTTATTTTTTATTTTATACAGGTTGTTGTTTTGGTCAGCGACGAGCGACTCAGGGTCAATAATACAACTGATACTGGTGCTAAAACCATATAAAAAAATTACTTATTTTTTTTATAATAATAAAAATAAAAATAAAATTATTTTGAAAATCATGTAATAAGCTAAAATATAGACGTAATACTCAAGGGGAGTGCGAGGGAGTAAAGGGGTGGGGCAATGGCGGCTTGCGCCAGGCTCTAGTCAGTGCACGTGGCTAGTGACCATACTTTACGGTAATTTTATTTCAAATTGAATAAGGTATTTCTCAACGCATTTACAGTATTTAATGGAATTAAGTCCATTTTTGGAAAATGTATTTTTTGTACTACCGCTCCTGGGTCGCTTGTCGCTGACCAAAAAAACAGCCTGTATACTGTGTTTTTATTTATAATATATTACATTGTGCACATACATTCATTGCACACTAACACACACCCCCACACACAAATCCAAAACTCACGCCAACACAAATTCACCCCATTCACACTGACACACTCTTTTATGAAATACAAAGTAATTTTATTTAAAGTAAATTACCGCTGACTTATATGTACCTACTGTAATTGTAAAATGTAAATCCGTCATTGGGGCTGTTGGTTTAATTTTATATGTTTAGTCACATTATACTAAGAGCTGTGGATTTTATTTGATTGATAAATAAAATAAAATACTGCCTTTTGTGTCAACTAGTTTCCACCCGAGGTTTCACCCGCGTTCTTGATAAAATGTATTCTATGTGTTAATCAAGAATATATTCTGTGTTCCAAATTTCATTCAATATTTTATAGTTTAAAAAACCCTGCACATGGAACGCGAGTAAAACCGCGAGGAACAGCCAGTCATATTAAAAAGCTGAATAGAACAGGAAAAATATTAGATATACCGATAATTAAAAAGGTATATAGGCATTATAAAATCACAAAATTTTTATGTGGGTGACACCGTTTACGCATGAAGTAATTTATTAACTTACCCCACGCGGCTTAAAGCTTAATATATTACCTACCTCACAAATTAATTAGAATTTGGATGTTTTCTAGTAATTTTAGTAATTAATTAGAGCAAAGGAAAACTTTAATATAAGACCAATTTTTTACACAAGGCTTCCTTTACACAGAATCTATCGTTGTTATAATATAATATCTACTAGCTGACCCCCGGTCATAATCGGTCGAGCGTTTCGGTCCACCCTTTTCAGAGATTAGCCTTAGAGAGATTTAGATTAGTAAATATTGTTTTTTTGGTATAAAGTACCATATAAATTCAGTAAAAAGCTGTTATTTTGACATTACAAACATACACTTCATTAATTTGTATAAATAGAGTATATCTACACGTGCGGTAGAAATATCATCTCCAGTCTTTATATCATAGGTAAATCTAAGGTATATAGGTTTTCTCTATTTATAAATTTTGATTAAAAATCCAGGAAGAAACTAATACTTACTGAGTTTCTGAGTCTTTTCAGTTTACGAGTATTTCCAATCTCTACCAGATAGAGTAATCACTTATAAACGTTACAATAGGTCGTTACAATCAGGATCTAGACTGAATAAATGAACTTTGAGTATCGGTGAACGGTCGATAGAACCCTCCATAAGTCCAATAATCAAAAACCCTGCCAACCTTCACTTTAATTTACCAAATGCAAGCAGTTAAAAAAAGTGACAATCGTTTCTACCAAATGTTTGGAGAATGCTATCAACAACCTTCTTTATCCCCTACTAAATTTTAAAGGCTTTAACCATGGTGCTTTAAACGCCTTAACTACCGCTTTCTAGCGCTGAAGTCGGGACCGAAGACTTGCTCCCCGAGGCTCGTAGAAACAATATATAGCGCCTAATAAACAACATTAATATACTGCTTTATCACAATAGCACAAAGTAAAAGTGGGAGGAAGCTGTTGTTTGAAGGGAAGATAATGGTGCCGATTCTGTTGTAAATCGCACTGAACTAATTTTAGTCACATCACATCCCTTTCTTGCGAACAGTATTGAAAAAGGATAGAACATATTTAAAGCTGTCAAATTAGTCTTTGCCGCCTGTCATTTGCGGGTATTTAGACGTAACCGCGATGGAAAGCGACTTTTTTATTGAAAACAAGCATTGGATCATGGTATAATTCAAAGATTTTCATACGGCATCGTGCCTCTACCCAGATGGATAGTCCGCCTTACTAAAGCATGACATTTAATATCACTCCGCTAGAGGGGCTCCTGAACAAATCGCTCTCAGTTCGTGCTGCGCACGGCTGTCATCGCGTCATACTCGCTGTACTGATTAAATAAAAAATGTCAACTTGCGTATTAAAATACTGTCACAACACTTATAAAAACCAAGGAAAAACAAAAAAACTAAACTTCCATGTGTAAGTATTGCGATTTATTCACTTTTAATTACCTAAACTTATTACTTTTAAATCCTGTCAACTATGGCTTGTTTATTTCGTGTTCCCATAGAGGTGACTATCCTTCTGGACGTTTTAAATTCTTTGGTATAATTATATCAGGTATGGCATTCCGAGACACGGGGAGACACGATGTACGTCATTTCCACCGACGACAGTTTTCAAACTTTAAGTTTGGGGAAAGTCAATCTAGTTTATATATCAAGTGAAAGGTAAGAAAATTGGATGCTATCTTGGTGCGCAAATTCAAAAAGATGCAAATTTCATGTGTCAAGAAGTACATTAATGCTGCATTCCGAATTGACGCTGTAAACGATTTGAGCGTGCTTAAATCGATAGTGATGCTGATTATGCAGGAGATAAGAAGACGTGACGCTCTACATCTGGATCAGTGTTCATTATAGCTGGCGATGGCGGTGCGATAAATACAACACAACTATAGAAATTATAGATACTTATAACCCCTACAGCACGAAACTTAAAACAAATATTCTAGTCTTAGTCCACAAGGGCTTAGCCATTCATGGGCTATAGATTCCTTTGCGGTAAATGTAAAAAACCTTTGCGGTGTATTGGACCGCCCTTTACACTTTTACTCTTACAATAATTCCTAATATAACAACGAACCATTTTAAAATTGTGGTAGTAGAAAAACAAGACGCGTCCTTAAAAGTTTGAGAAACTCTCTGTACACTGAAACTGAGCGAGAGCGAAAATTACAAAATGGCATGGAATGTCAATGAGACAGCGCGTTTTTGTGTTACCAGTCGTGTGTAATCATGACTCCCCGTACCCTTAGTATTTCCAGTGGGAATATAATAAAACCAGAAGGCAAAGATTTTCATATAGGCATCGTGCCTCTACCCAGATGGCTAGTTCGCCTTACCAAAGCATGACATTTAATATCACTCCGCTTGAGGGTCTCCTGAGCAAATCGCTCTCAGTTCGTACTGCACACGGCTGTCACTGCGTCATACTCGCTGTACTGATTTTAAATAAAAAATGCCGACTTGCGTATTAAAATACTGTCACAACACTTATAAAACCAAGGAGAAACTAAAAAACTAACCTTCCATGTGTTAGTATTGCGATTTCGTCACTTTTAATTACGTAAACTTATTTTAGAAATATACGTTTGGGAGCGCCAGTTTTTATTTTTTTAAATCTTTTCCGGCCATGTTTTATTGAAGGTTGCCACGACATGAAAATTAATTTCCCACATTTTATTAAAATATGATATCGAGTACCTACTGATTAATTTTGCTCTAATGAGGAGTTTTCTTATGCTCAAAATACCCGTCAACTGTTGATAATTCGAACCTCACGATTTGACAGGTATTTTGACTATAGAGGTATCATGAGAAAACTCCTCATTAAATATTATCTGCACAACCAGATTTAATAAATAAATTTAATTTTATTGGATATATAGTACAAGAGCTAACACAGATTATAAATATATTTATCATCTATTTTAGACTCAAAATGTTTTTAAATAGAAAATATGTTGCAACCATTATGAATGTACTTAGACAACTAATTTCTTTTATAAAAATTAGTCTTCAAAATTTAATTAAAGTGGACATTTTATAAATTTTTTGGCGTTTCTATTCATTTCAGATAGCCAAATAATTTTAGAGTTCAGTACGGATATTTATACTTGTCAAAGAGTAATACAAAAGCTACATAATAATGATAACATTAGTATGCATTAGTCGCACATTCGTTTATGTACTGTTGTCTGTTATAGATACATAATTTTATGTAATTTTTGGTTTTCCTAAAGATTCTATACTCGCCGAACCAAAGTTATATTTAGTCGGCACTCGGCACATTTTAGTAAAAGAGACAAATATTTGACAATAGTTTTCCCAGAGGTGAGATTTAGCTAGATCGATTTTTCGACCTCAAAAATCCCCATATAGTAAATTTCATCGAAATCGTTGGAGCCGTTTTCGAGATATCTCCAAACATACAAATATTGTACATTTAATGGTATAGAATATATATTATACAGGGTGTTTTTTTGGTCGGCGATAGACAAGTGACCCAGGGGCGGTAATACATTTTCCAAAAATGGCCTTAATTTAATTAAATACTGTAAATACAGTGAGAAATACCTTAATCAATTAGAACTAAAACTACCGCAACGTGTGATTACTAGGCTCGTGTGCAGTCTAGAGCTAGGTGCAAGCCGCCGTCGCCCCATCCCTTTAATCCCTCGCACTCCCGTTGAGTTACATCTACACTTTAGCTTATTACATGATTTTCCTTTTTTTTTATTTATATTATTATAAAAAATAAAGTATTTTTTTATATTTGTTTTAGCACCAGTATCATTTGTATTATCGACCCTGAGTCGCTCGTCGCTGACCAAAACAACGACCTATATACAAATATTGCTTATATAATAGTACTTATGTATATGTAATATTTAGTTAGTAATAATAAATATCTCCTGACCGAAATTTATAAATTCCCCCATTTAAGGGAAAATATTTTTATCTGCCACCCTATGCAAACTACACAGACTGTCAAATACTGTCAATTCTGGCTTGTTTATTTAATGTTCCCATAGAGGCGACTATCCTTCTGGACGTTTTAAATTCTTTGCCAGAAGGTTTTAATTCAAAACAATATGCTCACTCACGTTTAACTTATTTTTTTTGTTTGATTTGTTAAACGATATGACAGTTAAAATGCTTAATACATATTTTTGACGAAATAGTGACTGAAAATATTTCCATAATCCAGTGGATCCTTACAATAAAGTGGCAACTGGATAGTGACGGAAAAAGTGTCTCTCCCGGAATGCCAGACCTTGTTTTCTTTCTTACATCCTTCTCTTATGTTCTTTGTTAGAAAGAGACATAGTGGAGTAAAATTAGGTTAGTTGTAAACAACAGAATTAGCAACATTATATTCTAATGTGACAGGCGTCGACGAATGCCCTAATGAGGTGATAAGCGAAGGTCTATCTCTGCACACATTTGGTAGGTTTTTATCTAAATTTAGATATTTAACTTTTATCGCGGATTCAACCACGTTGGGATAAAAAGAAGCTTATGTTATATCCATCTCTATACTATAGGCGTGTCACATTACAATTAGTTGTTTAGGTGTTAAGAGTAACAAACATACAAACACTCACATTTACATTTATAATATTTGTTAGGATACCGGTAATCATCACAAAACTTTATCATAAAAAATATCATCTAAAATCCGCTTTGGATGATATGATTCTTATAAACTTGTAAACTTTTTCTGGCGATGTCAACAGTTTTTTTTCCTAATTTATTTAAAAATAACGTCACCCTGAGACTTCTTGCTTGCCAAAGGTCTCATTTACCTCTGCATTCAGTAAATCACGGTAAAAATATTTCCTTCCTCATACACAAATTACGTCGCATGGAATTTATTTATTTTTGGACGCATACAGTAAAGTGTGCGAGACGTGTCGTTAATAATGAAAGAGTTATGTTTCTACGTAATATGTAAACGCCCTTATATGTGAAATAAATTATTTTTATTGTCTATAACGTTTCCTTATCACGGAGGTGGGTCTAATTGATTACCTTCCAGGTTGGAGCAGTCGACAAAAAAGGTGGAAAACATGCTGTTGTGAGACTTCATTTTAACACTGTGTTTAGTTCCTCTTAAAGTTAATATTAAGGCTATTTATTCTGCTTAGGTCATAGGGGGCACTACTTTAGCCGATAAGAAGCAACCATACATCAACAAGAAGACACTGGAACAGTCCATAGCTGGTTATAGTTGGATTTACGTAGATCTAAAAGACATGCAATGTGTTTGAAGTTGATGTTTTGGTTCTCCTCCATTTTGCCCTATCCTATCCTATATAGACAGACCCCCTAATTCATAATCGCTTTTTAACTAAATCAGTGTAATAGTGTGCCCCGTCTCACTCTTTCGATCACCAAATGACACCTGTCAGATAAAGACTTCGGAATTTTTGCTTATCAACGTTTGATAACTTTATTATGAATAAGGGTAATTTCTACTTATTTCTGTAATACAAATAATGACCTCTTTCCAGCTTGGACGATTACCCAATAAATAGCAGTAAAAAACTTATGATTTGTCACAAACGACATTCAAAACTTATTTTTGTTTGTATTAAAACAATCGGTCAAATAGAAACGAAAACTTTAATTAAACAACTATGTTTATTCTATTATAAACAGATATCCAATTAATCGGATTCATTGTTTAAACGTTACTTTAAATCTACAGCAGACATCGATAAAAACCAATTTCATTAATTATTTTTCGAATGTAACTGCGCAATAAGTACATATCGGATTTATGCTTCAACGTTTTTTATTAAGTCTCGTTTGAGTCTAGCGTAGGTATTTGAAGGATACTTAAAAACAATTTAGATCGAAACAGTACATAATGTAAAAATAAATTAAGTCAGTATACCTAGGCTAGACTTGCAAATAAAACTTTTTAACAAAAACATTAAACCACCGAAAAAACTGAAACGCAAAAAATATTATTGTTCACTCACAGATTTTAAATCTGTAATAATATTTTTTGAATAAATCACCCCTAATTTCCCACCTTTAGGGTAGGTTTTTGAATCCAAATTTATAAGGGACCAACTTCGAGGTATACCCTATCCAATAAATAAATAATTATCAAAATCGGACTACTCTGTAAAAAGTTATGCGTGATCATACATTAAAAAAAAAATATACGCGTCGACTTGTAAACCTCCTCCGTTTTTTCGTCGGTTAAAAAAGCAAATTATCTAATTGTCTGCCACTTGGGGGAAAGCTGTAAACGGCTTGTCTGAAATCGAGAGTACACTTACTAGTATCTCCAATTGGGGTCGTCAAAACCTAGTCTAAATTATTTGAAACTTTTATATTTGATTTGGTTACGATTTCGGATATCCAATAGTTACGGAGCTCCATAAAATCACTGTAATAAACAGCTTTCAACTGGAAAATTGTATTAAAATGATTTTCGGCCCAAGCCTTTTGGTATAATTGTATACAAAAGAAAATTAAAGACTATAATTCCAGACTCTATAGTTCAAAGCAATGTAATTTAAAGTTTCTTAAAGATCCATTAAAATACTAGAAGTAACTACTTTTTTAATATTATCATTAAGTTTTCTTCAGAGAATAGGATTCTCACAAATAATATAAGATTGTAATTACTTAGGTACTATTTTAGTGTTATGAATGACGTAATTATTTAATTAGGTGCATGATTAGGTATAATTACAGTCCTTTAAACGCATTAGCTTGGCTAACCAAAGAGTGAACATTTGTTATAAATAAAGGCTATATTATTGGTATATTTTAGAATTCTTTAATATTTTAAAGAATTCTAATTTATTCAAGAAAAGAAAAGAAAGAAAAAACATTTATTTTGAGGTAACACAACACAATTACATATGACATACACAAAAAACAGTAAGAAGGAAAAGTAACCGTACAGTAGGAAGGTAAGTAAGTAGTATTAAACCTACTGGTTTAAAAAACACAATATAAAATTGCATTACACAATACATTCTGAGTAAATTGGATCTTTTGATGGAAAATTAAAAAGTCCAAATCCAGCGGCAACTAGTTTAAACCAGTATAAGCCAATTAACCCTGAAAGGGTTTATAACGTTACACGCGCAGTTAGCACTGATAAAAGGGATTTATTACAAAACGAATATGGACTTTTTGGATTTAGTAAAGTTACGTTTTTAACGAACTGATTGGAACAAGCGATATTGCATAAGTTATAGAAAAATGGAAATAATTGTTAAGCCAAGCTTTGAAGGGCTACGAGTATAGGTATAATAGTAAGGTAGAGCTTATACAATGGAAACCAAAGCGAATGATACCTCCGTGGTAGTGACGTAGGATACCGAGACGAAGGTTGGAAATCTTGTGTTTTCGGTGAAGGAAAACATCGTGAGGAAACCATAGCACAGTATATGTGTACGGTACTTTGTAGTACCCATCTGGCTAGATATCACCCTCAAGTTGAAAATCTGTCGCCAAGCACCTATCGGTTTTATTCGGACAGCTGCACTTGAGAGCCAGTTCTTTCTAGGCTTTCTGTATTTACCACCCTCGACCACCATCATCACTTACTATGGTGAGATTTTGGTCAAACACAGGCATATACATACACAGTAAAAAAAAAAACAGTTTACTATACTCACATACTGCCTGTAGCACTTTCATAATTTCAGAGTTAGTTTTAAAAGGAACTAATACTATTTTTAATTTATTTTAGTGCCGCGCAGACGATAGCCCGCACCGCGCCGAACGTTTGAGTCTGTGAAAATATAACCTATATAATTCTAAGCAGTAACGCACAAGACGCGCTAAAATTCTGGCGCACGACCATTTGTTCTCACATAGATTTTTTGTGTGCCGCAGAATAAAGTCCTTCGTCTGTGCTGCACCGTATATAGATAAAATACAAAGTCACGTTTACAAAATGATTGAGCTTATTCTATTAAAAAAAACAACATTTGTTCACTATTAACAATAATGAAAAAAAAAAAGTTTATGCAATAAATCTGCTTGCGGCGGCGGCGTCGTGTGACGGGTTGTCCTCTTCCCTCTAATATGGCGAGGAGGGCGATGGCTGCCACATGCATCATACTTGTGAACAGGTGCTGCTTGTGGGGGCTGGTCTGCTTAAGTTTGCTATTTACTTATTAAATATCGATTCAGTCCTAATTTGTAGTTTTGCCACCGGGGCACTCAGTTGTTGTTAGTGCGATTAGAATGTAAAATTATTATGTAATAATCCTTTTACCTTTCTACCTTTTCCTATTATTTACGTAACCATTCCCCACAAATCTAAGCTTGTTTTGAAAAGAGTAATTCTCTTCTTAGCAAATGTAACCTTCCGGACCGGTATTAGAGCATTAGAGTCAGACTATTCATAACTTTTTATTTGAAATTAATGTTTTGAATTTAAAATTAAAGGTTATTTATTTACAACAAATATGTACAAAATACAATCTATATATAGAAAATTTCCTCAAGCCTGCCGCTGCTTCCGATTAACGGCAGGGTTCCCAGAAGGCTGGCAGCGTTTCCTCTTTGGATAGCTAAGCTGACGCGTTGGCGGAAAAAGCACCCCGCCCGCTCCTCCTGGTCTCCGGAAGTCTCGATCAATTTTGATGACAAGGTGCGAGCAAAACGGCGAGCTTCGGACCCCCACGGTCCCATGGTCTCGACCGCAAAAGGCAAAGGTTATTTATGTTTATCCTACTCGGAGTTTGGAGTATGATAATAAATACAGCATCATATTATAATGTTTACTTACCTATAAATCTTATGTAGCTAGGTATGTCTAACTGGGTCACTAAGTTAAAATACAACTGACAGACCATGTAAACCTTGTATGCCCTTTGGCGTTGTAACAAATACGTCTACTCAGAAAAGCGAAACCATTACAACCCCTTTATTATCAAAAACAAATAAGAAGTTATGTAGTAAACGTACCTATAGTTCTCCCCACACTTTGACAGAAGTTGTTTACTGGATTTTTATGTTGATTCGTATGCTGTTTTTTTTTTTATCTTTATTTAAAGAGGGTTTGATCACACAGTGATCATGCCACCCCCATAGGAAATCAACAGTAGGTAGGTATTTAACAATTCCTACGTTTTAACATGAATTAATAATTTTTATGTAAGGCCTAGTTTCTTTTGACAAAGGAAACGTTACAAAAACCTATGTTGTCTATTATAATATTGTTGTTTGCCACAAAATTTAGTCTTTCAACTTCTGTCCGGACACACTCCACTAAAACGTGGTACACTTCTTCCACTACGTCACACTCAGAGCATTTAGGTGAAGCTGTTTTACCCATTTAATGTGCAAAACAATTCAATGGAATGTGACCGGAGCGAAGCCTCATTGTTGTAATAATATCGGGCCTACTCATATCTGCATCATCAAACCACGGACCTCGGCGGATGTTAGGTTGGATAGTTTTGTATAGAGCCAAATACCTTTATATAGAGACCTCTCATCAAAGTACTCCTTCCACAATTTTGTACAGCTTTCTTTTATTAGATATATAAGATCCGTATAATAGGGTAAGCAAGTGAAAGGAATACCCTCAATCGACGCCTCTTTTGCCAGCAGATCTACTTCCTCATTTCCTCTAATGCCTATTAAACCCTGTAATCAAGTATTTTGCATTTGTATGCATTTGTACCTAGTACTTATATGTAAATAACTACAGGAGATTTTATGAAATTCGTTTTACGACTTATTTTTTATTCACGTTTTCACAGGCCTTTTACTACGTCTAAATATACAGAAGTTTTGAAATTTAGAATAAGGCACGTTTATAAGCCAGCACGGAATCCTTATAAACATTCATAACTCTTTTTTGTGTTGCGCAAAAAATCTACCAACAATACAACCTTGTGGCGTACTGGGTGAAGCCATAGAAAATTAAGTTTTTTGTACGTTTTTACAAATTTCCTTATCGTAGCCATTATGCTGGCAACCTTATACATTAAAGTTTTGTAACTTGTGATGAAATTCGATAAACTTTTACCTCTTGTGACATTATTGAAGCGAAATATTGAAATTGTTTTTTTTTTGTCCTGAGCTAGGCAACGTAGCTTCTGTACTTCTTTTGCTTTATGAAGAAATTTTATTTTCTAAGGATTCTGTTTGTTTCCAATTTTATATATATTTTTGTTTTTATACCACTAAGGCGGTAAACAAGCATACGGCCCGCCTGATGGTAAGCAGTTACCGTAGCCTATGGACGCTTGCAACACCAGGGGCATCACTCGTGCGTTGCCGACCCTGAAGAAATCTCTTCACACCCTTTTTGAAGAACCCCATGCTGTACTCCAACGGGAAAACCACGGCGGGGAGCTCATTCCACAATCTGAGCGTCCGCGGAAGAAAACTCCTTTGAGCCCGCACAGTTCGAAACAATTCTGGTTTCAATATGTGAGGATGGACTCCCCGTCGATGGCGAGAGTTTCGATGGTGGAAAGTAGCTGGGTGGCTGGGCATCAAGTCGAACAATTCTTTAGAACACTCTCCGTTGTACAAGCGGTAGAACACACATAAGGAGGCAAAGTCTCTCCTCAGACTAAGGGGCTCTAACCCGCTTGTAAGCTTGGGATCGTCAACAATTCTGATGGCACGTCGCTGAACCGAGTCTAAAGGCCCAAGCTGGTATCCAGGTGCTCCCGCCCATAGATGACAACAGTACTCCATATGAGGCCGGACCTGCGACTTATAAAGTTGCAGCCTTTGCCCCGATGTGAAGTACTGCCTCGCTCTATTGAGCACTCCAAGCTTTTTCCTCAGCTCAGCTTAACCTTGTCTTCCAAGTGAATTCGGAACAAAACGTCGCTAGAAATGTCGACGCCAAGGATCCCGATGCTTTGACTGATGTTCAAGGAGGTGTTCTGGAATTGTGGAGCCACAGACCATGGGGTTTTCTTAGCGGTTTCTTACTACTATTACTATCTATGTCCCACGGCTTCACCCGCGTTCTCAAAATTAACTAATCTATGTCCCATTTCAGGACAGAAGTAAACTCAATTCTAATCAAGTCATTTTTTGAGAAAGGTGGAGCATAGGGTTTATTCGCTCAAAGAGCAGTTCGCCTGGGGAAGTTCACTCCACCTTACAGAATACCGCAGCCAAATAACTTTGTTGTGTTCCTGCGCGTGAGCAAAGTCGCCAGAGCTCATATTAGGGAGGGGGTAAGGGTCGGTAACGCGTGAGTTAATATATGGATGCTTGCGAGACACAAGGCTACGGTAACCACTTACCATCAGGCAGGCCGTGTGCTTGTTTACCGACTTCGTCTTATAAAAAAATTGTGTAGAGCCTCTGCAACGGCTAGCTCAGTCGCAGAATTTGGTAGGTAATTTAGGGTTCAAATAAAAGATAACGCTAACAATTAAATCTATAATACAAAAACATAAAAGTAGGTATGTCTATAGTCCCTCAACTTGGTCTTGGTCCCTCAATAAGGTACTTATAAACGTTACAGAATGTTTAGTTACTTCTCAAATTAATCAGAGAAGAGAGAGAGAAGAAAAAAATGCTTTACTGATTCTTGCTGGAGTTTTTTTTTTAAACTACAATATACTAAAGTTCATGCCCTTCTAGCCATAACTCTTTTTAAGAATTGAACCCACAACCTGTATGGGATGGTAGTCAGAGTCAGGACTGGTTGGCTTTCATGCCCACCGGCCGTCAAACTTTAGCTGAAACTTGAGTCACTTATAGAGCTTAATAAACGTCGCCTTGACCTAAAAGTCTTCAACAACTGTTTTAAATTAAATATCTACAACTCCATTTAAATTTCAAATAAGTGAAGCGATACCAGCTCAAAGTGATTCCCATTCCATTATCTTGATTAAAAAGAAACTTATTGTTAACTTAATTTATTCGAAGGAGTTCTTGTTCGCTCCTGCAAGTATTATTGTATTCATATAGTGAGTAAATTAATTAAGTGCAAATGAGATTCTTGCAATCTCATTTCACTTGCAGTGTTTTGTTCGTATCTGCTAACTAGTACCTAATGCGTCTACGCTACGCGAACCGAACACGAGCCGAGCCACTCGTCGCTCGCGATGGACGTACAACGAGCTTACAACAGGAGCGCGATGCGAATCCCTGTGTTCGTCAAAAAACTGTCAATTGGCGGAGCGCAGTCGAGCGTAAGCTGAACGCTCGTTCGAGGCTCCCGAGTCCGTCCACGCGAATTCGTGCTCCGCGTGTGCTCGGTTCGCATAGCGTAGACCTATCTTTAGTATATCCAAATATTTGACGGGCCAGTTGGCGTTATTGGTCTGAGTTAGTCTGGGTGAATTTTTTATTTTTTTTATACTACTTAGGCCCGCCGGATGGTAAGCGGTTACCGCAGCCTATGGACACTTGCAACACCAGGGGTGTTACTCACGCGTTGCCGACCCTGCAGAAATCTCGTCACACCCTATTTATAATTTATATAAACTAAACTAGTCTTATATATTATATCAGTCGTCTGGTTTCCATAGTACAAGCGCTGCTTAGTTTGGGATCAGATAGCCGTGTGTGAGGAATGTTCCAGGTTCTTTTTTTGTACTACTAAGTTGGTAAACAAGCATACGGCCCACCTGATGGTACGCTGTTACCATAGCCATATGGACGCTTGCAACACACGAAGCATCGCTCACGCGTTACCGACCTTTCCCCCCTCCCCAATGAGCTCTGGCGACCTTAGGAAAGGAGGACGCGCAGGAACACAACTTTACACAACATAAAGTTATTTGGCTGCGGTATTCTTTAGGGTGGAGGTACTTCCCCAGTCGAGCTGCTCTTAGAGCGAATAAACGCTACGCTCTACCTCTTTAAATATGTACCAGGATATATTATCTATAATTTACCTAACTATCTCTTCGCCCGCAGTTACAAAGGAAAACACATTTCCTTGATATGTCTTCGTTTATGCTATGCGTACATTTGTTAACCTGTTAGTTTCTTGTAAAATATTATTTAAACCTTCCGTTAACTTTCCCGGGGCATCTGTTTTCCCGGTATAAATATATAACATATTCTATATGTTGTTCCATATTGAACTACCTTCTATATAATCCACCTACCTACGTACCTTCCATCCAAATCCGTTTCGCTGTTACTGAGCTTAGTGGTAACACACACACAAAAATGTAATTTAAGTTCTATTTTTTCGTACTCAACAAATTCAGCCTTTTTCTGTGACTTATCCTTGAAGTGAAATAAATATCTAAGTACGTATACATTTCCACTCAAGTAAGCCATTAATATTAATACCTAAAATATGCAACGAGCAATTGTAGAAATTCGACATAGCATGATAAGCCCAGACATGCCTAGAATATAACTGCCAACTTAACCTTTTCAACGTGAATATCCATTGAATAGGTTAGTAGAATATGGCTATTAGGAAACGACAGGTACTTCGTCATTTTAAAATTTCTACAGACATTGAAATGACATTATAGAGCAAAAAAAATACACAAAGTGTCTAAAGAAATCTAAATATCTATTAAACACGTTAAAATAAATTTTTTGTTTCAATTTGTTTAAAAGCATCTGAATGTTGCTCACTTCAAGAAGCTGTCTTGCGTGGTTTCGGAAATATAACATTATATTTTAGTGTCTTTTTTATATTGCTCATCGATGTATAAAGGAACTTAACAGGCAATTTATCATTCGAGCCTATATTTTGGATAATACCTATGCATGTTTTATTTTTATTTAAAGAGTTGATTCTCTAGTGCAAATATGACACTCAGTAGAAATGTACAATTTTTTTTTTATTCCACTAAGTTGGCAAACAAGCATACGGCCCGCCTGATGGTAAGCGGTTACCGTAGCCTTTGGACGCTTGCAACACCAGGGATATCACTCGCGCGTTGCCAACCCTGAAGAAACCTCTTCACACCCTTCTTGAAGAAACCCATGCCATTGGGAAAACCACGACGGGGAGCTCATTCCACAGTCTGAGCGTCAGCGGAAGAAAACTCCTTTGAACCCGCACAGTTCGAAACAATTCTGGTTTCAATGTGTGTTTCAACTAAAATTCATTAATAAAAAAAATATGTACATTACAGTATTTCTATTTCTATGGACCGATTTAACCATTTTTAAAATCGAGACAATACTGCTAAAATTAGAGTCTGGCAAGTCGATAGGACCTTATCCAACTGCTTCCTTATGACTTCGTTCCAGATACATCTCGCCATTATGTGATAAACATCTTCGCCATCATCATCATCACATACATCACACTTTGGTGAAATAGATTCGCACATGAGGTAAGCTAATTTATTTAGTAGCAAGATGTCGGGTCAGGTTAGTAGAGATTGGGTTCGGCAACGCGCGAGTGATACCCCTGGTGTTGCAAGCGTCCATAGGCTACGGTAATTGCTTACCATCAGGCGGGCCGTATGCTTGTTTGCCACCTTAATGGTATAAAAAAAAGAAAAAGATATCCAGAACGAAGTAGTAAAAGTAGCGATGTCTACAGGAACTAGATCCATTTATCCACGGTACAAAATTATAGGGTGAGTCTGGATCGTTCGGTACCAGATTCCCTTCCCTCTAGATCAAATCAAATCAAAATCAAATCAAAATGTCATTCAGTTTAGGCCCTAGTAAGGCACTTATGAACCTTAAATTGGTACATACAGTTGAATTTACCACCGGTTCGGAATACACTTAAACTGAGAAGACTCCGGCAACTCAAGATCTTAGGATCATTCATTCATTCATTCATTTAAAGTATTGTTTCCATTGATGATTCTCTCAATCGCATTCTCTGAATAAAAATGTTTTGTTTCATAATCATCAGCCCATAATGTCCCACTACTGAGCACAGATCTTCTTTTACAAATGAAGGTGACAGGGAATGGGCAAACCACGCATGCCCACTGCGGATTGCTAGCTAGCTAGTGGTCAACCTACTGGAGTTTCAAGCCGCGCTAATCCCTGGAATTACCAGTCGGATTCAAAAAATAAATGGTTGGGAGCTAATTATCACCGAGTGCTATAGCTACTTTTTATCACGGGAACGCGGGTGAAACCGCGGACGACAGCTAGTTTATGATAATCGTATGCAATTCAGCATGGTTTTATGGTAAAAATAACGTAAGTATCACTTTTACTCTTAGAAGCAGGATAGTTTACGGGAACTACCCATAAAGTATAGTTTTATGTTATACCCGGAGCAAACCCTTATCTAAGTTTGCACTTTTCTTTTCACAGGAAATAGCGAAGCACTTGTCCGTACTTAGCTTTGATGTAAAACTTCTCATTACTCGTCTTAGTAGAATAGTGAACTTACTTAAGAGAAAAAGTAGATTTTAATTAAGAATTCTTTGCGAAGATCTTATTTTGAATAATAAAAGAAATAACTATCGGTACAAATTCTAGTAATCTAACTTTACACAAATACCATCGCATATCTCGCCATCAACGGAAGCCCATCCCCACACATTGGAGCCAAAATGGTCTCGCACTAGGCGGTATCAAAGGAACTTTATACCGCGGTTGCTCAAGTAGATGAATGAGCTTCATAAAGGGTGTGAAGAGATTTTTGCTGTGTTGGCCTCAACCCTAATACCCTACACTGGGGGGTGGGCACCCCATATTGAAGTAAAAATACCCTGGTGGTGCAAGCGTCTATAGACTACGGTAACAAAAATATATAATAAGAACAAAAAGCCCAAACTGGGCAGCCCGTATTGGCCCCAATTTGGGCATCACTGAACAGTTTTCTTTCAGACTTCAACTTATTATAATTTTTTGTTTAAAATGCCTTTTTGCTTGTTATTCTGTGTATACACGTGTTTGGATTTCGATCTAGACTTTAAACTAAAAATGTATCTCTTTGGTGTGAATTTGTGATTGTTATCTGTTGTGTGTACCTAATAAATAAAATAAAAATAAAAGACAACGTGGTGTAAAAGATATAAGATAGCCGGTGCAGAATATTAAATACCTACATAAAATACTATTGTATACAATGTCAACTTGCGCTGCAAATTTATTTCTGCAGCAGTAATATAGCGCAATATGTATTGAGAGCCAGGTCATTGTTTACCTTTAGGTAGTTCTTAGTCGCATTAGTACTGCACCGGATAGCTTCAGTTAATTAAATACTACACTGTCATAGATTAAAATTTTTGTCGTAGAGAAAGGCCACAATTATCTCAATGATAATTGGTAAAATTTATTTTTACATATAAAAGTAGAAACTGACTTATCGACAAATGTAGATACCACCAAAAACATTTTCATGTAAAATGTTGCCAAGATTGGACCATATGGCTAGCACTGATTTTAAGGCGATGATAGCTCAGTGGTAGTGACGTCGGATACCGAGATCCCGGATTCTACAATGAGCTTGAGCTTTCGGTGAAGGAAAACATCGTGAGGAAACCATGGCACGGTGGTAGGGTACTTTGTAGTACCCGCCTGGCTATCTACCACCCTCAAGTTGAAAATCTGTCGCCAAGCACCTTTCAGTGTATTCCGATAGCTGCACTTGAGAGCCAGTTCCTTCTAGGCTTTGTGTGCTTACCACCTTCGGCCGAATCATCACTTACCATGGTGAGATTGCGGTCAAAAACAGATCTATAAACAGTAAAAAAAAAAAAAAACTGTCAAAAAGTTATCAGATCTCATGTAGAGACAATCTTATAACCTACACACCCTAACCCCCTTATTCATAACCGCTTTTTAACTAAATCAGTGTAATAGTGTGCCCCGTTTCACTCTTTCAGTCACCAAATGTCAAGTGTCAGATATAGACTTTGGAATTTTAGCTAATCAACGTTTGATAACTTCATTATGAATAAGGGGGTAACTCTACAAGTCCTAACTTCACAAAATCAACACACCGAAGTCAAAATATGTGGCTTGGCCGTTTCGCTACCGTCACATGGGCGTAAGGTGAAAAATTGATTTACTGTTAATTATTTTTCTGTAATACAATAGTTCTTATAGTAGCGAAACGGCCAAGCCACATATTTTGACTGTCCACCATGAATGCAAATCTTAAATGCTTCAAAAAATGTAATGTCATGTTCACTATACCGCTATATAAAGGGGGTATAATATTCCCTGTACATACAACCCTATTATTAATATTCCATCTGCGTGTTCGCAATAAAATGCCAGCTATGTGCGGGATTTACGGAATCTCAAACGATATTCACGATACGGTTCACATGCAAAAGCTATTTGGCGTCTCTAGAGGTGCTAAACTCAGGTATGTACAGCGATCATAAAACCATTTTCATTCTTCAAAGAACTTTAATTGTAGTAAAATAGTTTTCTTGATAGAAGAAGCTGTTTTCTTGACCATGGATAAGGTTGCGTTTGACCCACGGAGGACAGGTTTGATCACAATGAAAACATGATAATTCGCTTGTACAACGGAGAGTGTTCTAAGGAATTGTTCGATTTGATGCCTACGGCTACCTTCTACCATCGCAACTCTCGCCATCGACGGGGAGGCCATCCTCACACACTGAAACCAGAATTGTTTCGAACTGTGCGGGCTAAAAGGAGTTTTCTTCAGCGGACGCTTGGACTGTGGAATGAGCTCCCGGCCATGGTTTTGAGTACAGCATGGGGTTCTTCAAAAAGGGTGTGAAGAGATTTCTGCAGGGTCGGCAACGCGCTAGTGATACCCCTGGTGTTGCAAGCGTCCATTGGCTACGGTAACCGCTTAACATCAGGCGGGCCGTATGCTTGTTTGCCACTTAGTGGTATATAAAAAAAAAATGGTAAATGGTATGGTACGGTGGTAAGAAGTACACAACTGACTCTCAATTGAAGCTGGTGAATCGCATCAGAAGAACTGCCGACAGACATTTCAGGTCTATATAACATAATTTCCTGTAAAGATCTTTTACTACCCATAAAATATCAAATGTTCGACATTATACATCATCATTTCAGCTCCCATATCCCTGGCTGCGTATATTATCTCATAGGCATTGAAGTGCTGTGTCAGTAACACGAACTGGCCATCTGTTCTCCTGATGGGAGGCTCGGCACTTACCGGTACGTGGTCGCCATTCAGATTCAGAATTCCCCATTCGCTTTTTAACAGACGTGGCCTGCCCTTATAGCCGCTAAATATTATCAACTAACGGCCTTACTTAGACAATAGACAATAGACAAAGCTTTATTTGACATCACAAAAATTAAAATTATAAATTACAAAGTACGCAAACAACAAAAACAAAAGCTTAAAATAAAAATAAAAAAGAATAACAAAAAATAAAACACAAAAGCTTACAATTATGATATGCCACGAAAGAAAAATGAAATAGCATAGATATTTGTGGTGTGATGCCAAAAAGGACCCCAACTCAGCATATGCTGTGGCACGTAGGTACTTATAAACGCTATTTAACTAAATCTAATGGTCACATAAATAACGTCACCTTGCTGTCATTGTCAAACAATTTGACGTTATTTAGGTGACCACTTAATCAGCTTATTAGTTAAATAACGTTTTATCAGTAAGGGGATTAATGTTCTACTATGCCAGTAAGTTATTTAAGAAAGAAAAATAAATTACTTTTTAATTTCTTTAGCCTCGCACTATCTAGATATTACATCTCGTTTCATATAATTTATTTTTGGATGTATTGATGTAGGTACACCCCCGTCTTTTAGTTAATTTTAACTCTCTCCAACCAAATTTTGCCGGATAAAGATCACTTTTATTGATAAGGCCGCCCATTGTAACACTTTCGTTACCATTTTAAGTTTTTCTGTTTTTGTATTTTTTATCTATCTATCTTTCTAAACGTGATTTTTATCACTTCTATAATCATAGTCATAAGCCCTTTATTCAGTTTAAGACGGCACTTATGAAGGTAAAAGCTCACCTGAAGTAACCATCAGTTCGGAAGTCAACCTGCTAACTAGCATATTTGAATCCATCATAAATCGCAATCCATTTGAATTATAGCCTTATACTAAAGATTGTAAGGTCTAATTTGGCTAGGTGCATGTATAAGGGGACAGATTTTCGAAACACGGACTGTTGAAGTCAAAGGTTAAGTAGGTGCGGAAGGTCTTCGACATGCAGATCACGTTCTGACCTTGTTATTTGCATGTTTTCCCACGAAATAAATTATTTTCTCTCAGCATATAAATTACTATCGGCGAAATGGAACATCAAAAGTTTATTTCAGAGATTTATTGAAAAGGATGAAATTGTTTCTCTGACAATTATTTTAATTAAAGGGACGAGTAGTTTAAATTAAAATTGTATCCCACCAAAAATATTCTGTAAAAAACTAGCCAAGTCTCGATGGAGCTGCTTGTTTATCTCTAAAAAGTAATGAAATTTAGACAAAGTCGTGCCAAGTCTAAGGTTCCTTACTGCGATTTCTTTATTATTATAGTTAATGTTGCGTGACTTGGCCGTTGAACATTCTTTATACGTTAGTGGGTACAAGTACAGATTGGTGCAATGGTGTCCTGGTTTTGTACCCTTGTGTACCCTTCAACGGCCAAGTTACACAACATTAACTATAATAATAAAGAAATCGCATTGCTTTCGCTTAACTTCGGAACTAAATGACCTACAGACTTGAAATTTTGGATTTTAAGTATGTTATTATAGCTTACTGGATGACGAAAATTTCTGCGTTCTGGTCTTATCCAGAGGTTCTCAAATAGGGGCCCGAAAATGCGGCGAAATGGTTCCAGTAAAGGATGGTACGGCAGTGTTTGCTTCGCGCTCGACTTGGTGGGGGCACTGCCGTGCCCCCCGATAATTCCAAACTATTTCGAATTCTGGACAATTAATGAAAGGTACGTTACCTGAATTTATTCATATTTATCTTATATAATATCTAAAATGTTCTGAATAGCGGTTGAACACATCGTGAGGAAACTATAGCAAAATGCAGGTTGGAACCTATCTGAATGGCTACATTCAGACAGGTAAGTTGAAGAACTAAATTTCTAAATTGAGAAACACGTAACAAATGTCAAATGTCAAATTGATAATTTTGTTTGAAAAGCTGTAATTTTGAATTGAATTCCTAAGACATCTCTAAATGGCTAATTTCCAGATTTATCTATTGCGATGTGACTTTCACAGGAATGTTCAGTATTTTCTTAGGTTTCAGTATTTTATTTATCGTTTAGTGAAGTTCTCATAATAATCAGATTTGCCGTTTCCGTCATTTGGCCAATATTAGCAGGTACAGTATGAGGCACGAGTGGTGAGCACAGATAGGCAGTAGTGGGGGCAAGCTCGCGCATGTACACTTTTGATCAAATCACAGTAGCCAAAATGACACGCGAGAATCCAATAGACGACGAGCATCGACTGACGAACCAATCGTGTCCAGGCTCGGCGCTCCCCCCTTCTTCATTTCGCCAAACAGACTGAAAAATTAACTACTGCGCAGCTGTTAATCTGTGCTCACGACTCGTGAGCCTTACTATACCAGAAATGCATTCTCTCGGCGGGATTGGTGAACATTATTTCTTACTATCATGGTAACATTGTATGAAATAACGTATCTCCAACACTGACAAAATCTGTTCCACTAAAACAAATTTAACAAATTATTAAACATTTTATTCATACATGTAAGTTTCTTTTCAATTTCGCTCGCCTTGAAGTCTCAAAGGCAGATTTTACTTTGCAAACAACTTAGTCGCATTATTACTTTAAGAGGATATTAATACCTATTGTTAAGTTGCTTCGGATATGAAAGGGAACACTTTTGAGGAGAGGTATAATCTGAACAAAGCACAAGGCTTACAGCTTGTTTTCTGGGGGCACGGCAGTGCCCCCCGCCAAGACAGCCAAGCAAAGCGAAAGGGCACTACCTACCTTTTCTCGAGCGCTTCGTCGTTTTTTTGAACCCTCATAACTTGGTTATGGATTATACCAGATAAACAAAATTCTCAGGATATGATGTCAATACTGAAGTTATTAAACATATTAAGTTTCAATAACATAGCTCTTATACTTTAGATTTTATTGATATCTAAAAAACCCCGATTTCGTTACTGACTCACTGATGATCATCAAAACTGATAGGGTACTTCCTGAAGTCCTAGAAAACTGAAATTTGGTATGTAAGCTTGTATTAGTACACAAACAACAAAAAAAATATAAAACTTGGAAATTTCAAACAAAAGCATAAGGAACTTACAAAAGAAGTGAAATCCCACCAAAAACATTTTTATGTAAAATGGTGCCAAGACATATTGCTCGCACTGTCAAAAAGCTATCAGATCTCATGTAGAGCCAATCTTATAACTCTACATGCACTTACTCTACAAGCCCTAACTTCACAAACTCTACACACCGTAGTCAAAATATGTGGCTTGGCCGTTTCGCTACCATCACATGGGAGCAAGGTGAAAAATGTATTCACTGTTCATTATTTTTTTGTTATTCAATAGTTCTTGTAGTAGTGAAACGGCATGTGTCTTGGCAACATTTTACATAAAAATGTTTTTGGTGGGATCTATATTACTGAAGCATATAGCTTCAGAAGATTGCAAGAGAAAAAACCATTATGAAGTCGAAACGTCGTCGGTCGCGCGTCATTGACTTTTTTATAATCTTCTTCTATTCGTATGGTGAAAATGCCGAGTTATTCTGATACTACGGATAGTCGTGATAGATAGTTAAAAACGTCGATTTATGCCCGGTTTCAATAAACAAAAACGATTCGTTTTGCTTACCAATGGTAGGTTTTTTATTGCCAAACTGGGCATATAGATCATTTCGTAAGCTAATTTTACCTGTGATAGCTACTTCCATATGGGAGGGTCTGCTATGCAAAGCTTTGAGGCCTTTGCTTCATTATTAGTAAAGATATAAGAGTCTTAATTTTAATAAATCTTAACCGATACCGGTCCGTAAATTATTGAAACCGGGCCTTAGTCGAGCGTCGCATAAAGATGTATCGTTTAATTTATTTGACGTAAAATAATGCCATTGAGTGTGGATATGGATTAAAGCAGTGATTCCCAAAGTGGTCCAGGTGGACCCCCAGGGGTCAATGGGAGGCTCAATGGGGGCCTACGTTAGATAGATCTAATTTTCAAATGTTTTGGCGAGTTTTGGGAATATGGTAGAAATGTAGCAGCAGGGGGTCCACCGAAACCAGAAAATTTTGAAATTGGGTTACGAGAAAAAAAGTTTGAGAAGCTCTGAATTAAAAGAAGAAAAATTGCCAGCTACTGAACGGTTTTCAATCATGGGTGTTCTCCCTGGATATATCTATAAGATTTATATCAAGAATCGTGACTTCAGTAAAATGTAATTTTGTCAACAATATCAACAAATTCAGTCCAATAATGTCCTTTGCTGAACTTATGTCAGTCTTCTGCTTATGGAAGTTCTTTAGATTTTTTTGTCGCAGCGCTTCTGATCAGGTGGGGTTCTTCGTAGTATCCAACTGGCTGCCTCTCAGCTGCAAGTTGTCATTAATAGAGGTCGACTATGGAAGTACCTTACAATATTATGTTTTGTTCCTGCGCGTGAGTAAGTTCGCCTGAGCTCATTGGGCAGGAGGAGGAGATTACCAACCCTTCGCCGGTAACGCGTGACTTATGCCTGTGTGTTGCAAGCGTTCAATATCGTTACGGTAACCGCTTACCATCAGGCGGGCCGTACGCTTGTTTATCGACTTTTTAATGTATAAAAATGGGAATTTATGATAGATTGTTAGCGGAAAGGTCTCATACGTTATGGGTATAAAAAACTATTAGAATAGAATGGAAGGTGGGCGAAACCGCGAGGCAAAACAATATCACTTGATGTTCTGACGCACATATGAACTGTTTTTTTTGACCTGTTTATAGGAAAGCCATTTCTATTTTCCACCTCTTCGGATATCGTAGATGTTTGTAACGCGACACTCCTCCGACACTAACACCTACGAAATTGGGGTTACGAGATGATTGACCCCTATTCAGTCTCAGAATACTAAAGATTTATTCTAGTAAAAGTCTAATTAGTCCATTGAATATTTATAGACATCTAATAAATTGGAGTTTTTGGTAATTGCTGACTTTGATTTTAATGATTCTCTTAATTAAAAAGCTAGTGATGGAAAGAACAGTAAATAATAGGTATAATAGGTATCTCATAGGTCATAGTAGTAGTATTCTGTGTCATTGCACCACCAGAAGGCGTTGCTGGCACTGTGCGGTAGGTACACCGCTGCCATAATAATAATAATAATAAATAGAATAATAATAAATGATAATAATAATAAATAAAAATAATAAATGGAATAATAATAAAAACATAACAGAAAAAATACATAAATACACAGATTTAAAAGATGAAATCCTAAGAATTTGGAATTTAGATAAAGTTTTTATTGTCCCATGTGTACTCTCAACTACAGGGGCCCAAGTCTGCTATTACAATTGTGTTCCAATGAACTTTCAGTGGTGTCAAAATTTTGGTAGTCTGCTAACAAAATCGCGTCAGAATGGCGGCATAATGACGGCATAATGGTCCCACAATTGCTTTCCGATGATTTTCCACTGAAACTTCAATCTTTGTCAGTTTTGACAGGTTTTGTACATATTTTTTTTCTACTGATTTTTCGGTAAATGTTTGGTAATCTGCTATTTCCGTAAATATCAGTGGTTTCATAATTGCACGATAGATCCGCCATCCAATAATCTTTTGACAGATCGCTTGAAAATATTTTTATCATTATGAGACGATTGTGCGGCCATTGCATTTTTGACCTATGGGGCAGTATAGTTTAGTAGTAGTTGAACATTGAAACAAATATGAGTTCTATACTGAGATGGCGAAGTGATGGCATATCTGTCGCGATGAAGGTATGAATATAATAAATTCATAATTTGTATGTCGGCCGAGTTCTTTAAGGGCCTTGTTCTTTTTGTTTACAGCTTTATGGTGTACAATTAAGAATTATCTAATATATTGTTACTATACATACATATCGCTTGTTATGCTAATTTTATGCTACTGGGTCATACCAGACATTAGTTGGGCAGAGCAATTTCCTTACTGTCTCACAGAAATCTGTGTCCAGAGCTGAGATAAGTTACTGAGACACTCAATATCCATTTTAAAAAAATATGTGAAATGGCCAACCCACCTTCATCAAAACCAAGTAAGACGAGTCAATTGTATGAAATTACCTACTAGCGAATAACAACAGTCAGTTCCATAATTTTAGGGTTTCGACAACAAGGAACCCGAAGTTTAGCCATGTACGTCCGTCGGTCTGTCCGCGTCATTTGCCTTACGATCCCCAAGATTCGGGATGTATAACCGCATGGTTGGTCAGGCAATGGGAAGGCAGGTGGGAATTGGTCTGTCCTCGGCTTAGCTCAGAAACTTAGTACTAGAAAGCTGTAATTTGGCATGAGTATACATATTCATCACGCCGAGAAAGTATAAAAATTAAATCTTGTAAAACATTATAGAGTACATTTAGTAATCTGTGGTACCTCCCTAATCCGTATGCCCCACGCCGCGTCCCGCACCAATTCCTAACTTAATAAGCGTGCGATCTTTTTGTTATTTTTAAAGAAGTATCTCAAAAACTATGCATCCAAATTATATGATGTAAAATATTATCAACATAAAATTACCTTGGTAATAGCATAATTTATTTTTGTAAGGACTGTAAATAGGAGTGCATCTAAAGATTTTTTAAAAGAATCTTTTTTGTTATCCAAAGCCTGAATAATGAATGTTCAGATCCCTAACTTGAGGAATTATGGATTGCTTATACAAACTTTCAAACCCTATTTCAGCCCTTTCAAGATTATTTTTTGAGACAAAAGATCATAGCCTAAGTCCTTCTCCGGGTTATATCATAACCCGGGGAATCTCATTGCCAAATTTCATTACGTACTTATATTGTAATTCAGTACTACATACAGCCGTACTACGTTCGAGAAAAAGTAACAAACAAACAAACAGAGTTGCTTTCTCATTGATAATATTAAGTATGGATAACTTAGATTTATTATTTATCGTTTATCTGTAAATAATTTCAACTGTTATGTAGTTTGAACTCATAATTACGTAGATACCACTCTACGTAATTATGAGTTCAAACTATTTAAATAATTATTTGAATAAATACTTACGGAAATGAGTCGTTTTTTTATGGCAACTCTACTACTATCCATCACAACACTAAGCGCCCCTGTACACGATTCCGCCGCCGCGCCGATACCGCGCCGACGCCGCACCGCCGCCGCTTGATTAAAGCATTCTATACAGTTGTCAGTAATACATTGCTAGCTACGGAGATGACACGTGTTGCACGTTCGTTGGTGGCTGGCAATGGAATAACTCAATTAAATAATGGCGGACAACGTCGCGGTAGCGGCGCGGTGGCGGCGCGGCGGCGGCATCGTGTACAGGAGCGCTAATAAGAGACCATTACGAGACCATTATGCGACCATTATGAAATATTAGACTGTGCACATCGGCTCAATGATAATTGAATTGCAATTGAATCGTGTTGGAATGACATTTTAGCAGACTTGGCCCCCAGATATGTCAACTGTAAAAAAAATATGTCATAATTAATTTTAATATTTTACTCATTGAAAATCATTAAAAGAATTACTAACTACTAAAAAACCTAAAACTAAAAACCTTAAAATGTATAATATAACTAAAATATATTATTAAAAGGAGTCCCTTTAGGCAAGGTTCCGAAGATGCTGGCAGCATTCCCCCTTTGAATGGCTAGACTAATTTTTTGTCCGAGGTAGCTGCCAGCTCTTCGGTCTCCTGTGATGTCGACTAACCTTTTTGATATTTCCTTAAAAAGCCTAATAGCGCTAGGACCCCACGGACCAAGGGTCTCGACACCGAATGGGACAAAATCATATTCGGAGCCTAGACCCCTGTATTTGTATATGTCAACTTATCTAAAAAAGTGACACATTATTGAAGAAATATGCAACAATGTTCTTTGAATAATAAATATATGTGTACGTTTTGTAACATTAAATCACGTACTCATTCATATTCGCAGAGAATGATGCTCAGTTTGTTCACCCCTCTGTTACAAATTCTAGTTGAGTATCTTTACTAATAAGCCCAATCCCAAATCCATTAGTTACTAAAACTATTCAGTAAAATTTTGTAAAGAATTAAAATTAATTTAAATAGGTATAAGTGCTTTTTTTGGTATTTCTTCAAACCGTAAAATAAGCGTGAAATCGGAATACAAAATACACTTATCTAAGGACACGTGAATTCAGTTAAAATAATAGCCCGTAAACAAATTTCAACATAAAAATATTTCAGTGCTGAAGCCAAATAAACTTTGTTTCTAAATTCTCATTGTTGGGATTTGGCGAGCACGTGTCTCGGATAGAAAAGTTTCTGTATATAACACGGTTGCAACCCTCAGCCTCCCAGTATCGCGAATCGCTCCGGCCGGTAAGGACGTACTGTGTTTTGTGTTACTCAATATTTTACGAAACGAAAATATTACGTAGACTTCGGGGTAACTCGTGATTTCAGTTTAGATTAAAAGTGCGTTTGATTTTTCTGGATGTGTCTTAAGGTGAGTTTTATCACTGCAGGTTTTCTTTCTCTAAATAATACTAATAGTTGGTATAAAAACATACAAATCGTACTGCTGATTAAGCCAATTATGAAATCGGACGATCAGGAATGCCAACGTGATTATTAACACGGCCACAATACTCTACATTTTTGGATTAGGGTTTTTCGGGCTTAATAATTTTAAAAGTTAAGCAATAGGATACAATGATATAATAAACAAAGTATTTAAAATATTGTTTAATAAATAATATCAATAAATCAAACTAAAACGGGACTTTTAAATAAAAACTAGCCAAGTGCGAGTCTGACTCGCTTACCGAGGGTTCCAACCTCCCTTGGACCTTGGCCGTATATTTCTTGGTTTGGGCCAAAACTGTTGTAAACAATCGGACCGCATAACTATGTTTTTTCTAAACAAATTTTAATGTTTTCGGGAAAATTGTGCTAGCTAAAAACATGTTTCTATTTTCCCTGTACTATTTACGTCAATGTTTATCAACTGTAATTATTTTTGATTTTTCACTTTACAGGCTTCTGAGATAAAGGGGGAATGGTATTTTTTTGTAATTTGTCATCATATTTCAAAAACTGCGCAGCATAAAAAAATGTATTGGAATATAAAATGAAGCCCTTTCATAAACCCTTACCAACGGGTTAAACTTGTAGCCAGTTTCGGTCGCTCATTTTGTACCAAAATTCAATTCAAAATCATTTATTCAAATGGACCTTCGCAGGCACTTATGAAAAGTCTGACTCTAATACTCTAATACCGGTTCGGAAGGTTGCATTTGCTGAGAAGAGCCGGCAATAAACTCAGCAATTACTCTTTTCAAAACAAGCTTAGATTCATTATATAATTTTACATTCTAATCGCACTGACAACAATTGCGTGCCCCGTACCATTTACAAAGATTTTTTTTTTATTTGCAATTATTATGGTCAAGCAATACCTATTTAAAACTGTTACAAATTTCAAATCAATAGCATTAGTGGTTGCTGAAATATACAGCTGCTGTGCTGTGACACAGACGGCCGGACGGAATGGCACCATAAGGGTTCCTTTTTTCACCTTTTTGGTTCGGAACCCTAAAAATGTAAATGTATCCTTTGCATATTAATAAAAGTATAATTTTCGGTCCTTGTAAAGTAAATATAATTTTCCAAGAACAGAAAGTAAAATAACAATTTATTACCGTAGTCAGATGAAATATAGAAAAGTTACTTGATAGCTAAGTTTCTTTAGGTCTCGACTTATAGTCAGGCAATAGATCGTTTCCTCGTAATAGACTCTCTAGGGATAGTTTGGGAAAAGTAATCTATACTAAGGTGTAGAGTTTGTGAAGTTAGGTCTTGTAGAGTTAGGGCGTGTAGAGTTATAAGCTTGGCTTTACATGAGATCTGATAACTTTTTGACAGTGCGAGCCATATGGTATACATGAAAATGTTTTTGGTGGGATGCTTGTTTACAGACTTAGTAGTATAAAAAAAAGTGACAGACCAGTCAGGTGGGTACTTAAAAGTTCCCAACAACCGTGCTACGGTTTCCTCTTCCTCTCGAATTGATTCGAACCTGCGAATTGATTTGACACGGAAGCCAAACGTGTCTTTTCCACACAAAAATCGATTTAAAATATAAACTTATTTCCAAATAACAGCCCTTAAAGAGATCAATAGCGTGGAAACTTATTTTATATTTCGCTCGGTAACCAGGGCTCTCAAGTTGAAAATATTATATGTTGCTAAGAACACCAATCTATATCGGCAGTTCTATGTACTTAAATCTATTACCTACCTAGGCCTTGTTGTACTATTATTTATTCAGTGGCCTTGTCTGCTTACCCTCAGCCACATTATTAGGTACCTATACGTGGTAATAATAACTTACGTATTTTTGTTTTAATACTTCTGAAGTCGCATACATTATGGGATGGTAAAAATTAAACAGGTACCATAATATAGCTTATAGACACATCAAGCACCTGTACTTATGTGTGATATCGTATTGTGATGTATTCATCTATACTAATATTATCAAGAGTTGTTTGTTTGCATTGAATAGGCTCCGAAACTACTGAACCGATTTGAAAAAATCTTTCACTGTTGGGAAGCTACACTATCCCCGGGTGACATAGGCTACTTTTTATCACGGGAACGCGAGTGAAACCGCGTGTGACAGCTAGTATGTATGTTGTGTAGTCAGTTCCAACAGTAGATTGTCACTTTAATGACATGAAATTGTTTATTTCGCCAGATTGTTTAGTATCCTTCCATAATAATCTATTCACATTCTATTGACGTTTGCATGAAAATTGACAACTGCGTAATGTGACACGGTACTACAGTCCCACAAACTTATCTGGCCCGGTAAGAGAGTCACTATTATCGCATTTGGTGGACCAAATAACCAATTAATGTAGTTAAATTCTCTTTGACCAACGGCGAATAATGGCGTCGTTAGTTCCTCTTTTGACCACCGGGCCAGAAGTTTGTGGGCCTGTAAAGCTACTATTGACGCTGACTGTACCATAAATCCATACATCTTCTCAACGAAGCCCAGGCTTTGTTCACAAGACACAAGTGCCCTCTATCGAAAATTATCACCGGCATCTGTTCACAATGGCCGATAAAATTGTGTCAAGTAAGAAAATAATTAACCAAAAACATATTGGACCTTTATGTTTACGTTAGTAAAAATGTTTTTAAGTTGAAAACATCAGTAGCGAGGCGGGAAAGATTTTTTCGTTTTTTTTTTACCTTTGTAGAACAATATGGATAGTTATTTCAGTGATTAGCGTAATATTAGAATGGTTTAGCGGTTCTGTTAGGTAAAATTAACGTTTCTTTGAAGATTTATTATTAGCCAGGAACGAAGATCGGGTGTCAATCTCAAGTCAGACTTGTCTAATCCTTGAGAGAAATAGTTTGATAACCTTACTCCTTATTAGTTCTTGTTTTTATTTAAATATAATTCTATCTAGTCCCTCTTCATTTCAGAAACCTATAAAAGCAAAAACTTCCTTGATTCGTGATAATCGTCTCTATTACACGAAAATGGTGCCGATTCTGTTGTAAATCGCACTAAACTAATTTTAGTCACATCTCATCTCTTTCTTATGAACATTATTGAAAAAGGATAGAACATATTTTAAGTTGTCAAATTAATCTTTGCCGTCTTATTTTGCGTGTATTTAGGCGTAACCGCGATAGATGGCGACTAAATTTATATTGAAAACAAGCATTGGACTAATTTGACAGGACCAAATTTCTTACATCCTTTTCTTATGTTCTTTGTTAGAAAGAGACATAGTGACATTAAAATTAGTTTAGTTGTGAACAACAGAATCAGGGCCATTATCGTCTTATTTTTGGCAGAATTATACGCTTTTAAAATAATGTAATGTTTTTACTAATTTGGCTTTGTCGCAAACCCTTACGTTGTATGATATAGGGTTGGCAATCCTATATTTGACTATATTCATCCGAAAATATAGGGTTGTTACCGCCCATGCAACTAGTACTGCAGGCTAAGTGTTTATCTAACTAGAAAAAAATACAAAATTCAAAATTTGAAATCATTTATTAAAATAGACCTTCGCACTTATGAAAAGTCTGACTCTAATACCGGTTCGGAAGGTTGCATTTGCTGAGAAGAGCCCCGGCAATAAACTCAACAATTACTCTTTTCAAAACAAGCTTAGATTCATTACATACACACTGCCCTACACCAGCGTAGTGAATGCGTCTTTTAACATTGCTTGTAAGTATCTCCGTTTGTATAGAAAAGACGCACAGTCCAATACACAGAAAATGCATCTACGCGCGTTCATACAGATCACGCACCTACATGCGTCTCGCCGCAAGGGTAGGGTGAGACGCAAGGGTATGGCACTTCGAGTCACATAGTGTCGTGCGTGATTTTGTATGGAATGAGTCAGAGCCGCCGTGAATCCACAGAACGCACCTACGCGCCTAGCCGCGTAGCAGTGTGATAATCGACTAATCGCACTCACAACAATTGCGTGCCTCGGCGCGGCGGCAAAACTACAAAGTAGGCTGAATCTTTTTTTTTTTTATACTACTTCGTTAGCAAACAAGCATACGGCCCGCCTGATGGTAAGCGGCTACCGCAGCCTATGGACGCTTGCAACACCAGGGGTGTTACTCACGCGTTGCCGACCCTTCAGAAATCTCTTCAGACCCTTTTTGAAGAACCCCATGCTGTACTCCATTGGGAAAACCACGGCAGGGAGCTCATTCCACAATCTGAGCGTCCGCGGAAGGAAGCTCCTTTGAGACCGCACAGTTCGAAACAATTCTGGTTTCAATATGTGAGGATGGACTCCCTGTCGATGGCGAGAGTTGCGATGGTAGAAGGTGGCCGTGGCTACAGAACACTGTCCGTTGTACAAGCGGTAGAACACACATAAGGAGGCAAAGTCTCTCCTCAGACTGAGGAGCTCTAAACCGTTTGTGAGCTCGAGATCGTCAACAATTCTAGCGGCACGTCGCTGAACCGAGTCTAAAGGCTCAAGCTGGTATCCAGGTGCTCCCGCCCACAGATGACAGCAGTACTCCATATGATGCCGGACTTGTGACTTATAAAGTTGCAGCCTTTGCCTCGATGTGAAGTACTGCTTCGCTTTGTTGAGCACTCCGAGCTTTTTGGATGTCAGCTTAACCTTGTCTTCTAAGAGACTACGGAACAAAACGTCGCTAAAAATGTCGACGTCAAGGATCCCAATGCTTTTACTGATGTTCAAGGACGTGTTCTGGAATTGTGGAGCCACAGACCATGGGGTTTTCTTAATAGTAAATAAATAAATAGCAAACATAAGCAGACCAGCCCCCACAAGCAGCACCTGTTCACAAGTATGACGCGTGTGGCAACCATCGCTCTCCTCGCCATATTGGAGAGAAGTGAGCGACCCGTCACATGACGCAAACATTTTATACGACAGCGATTGGTTAACGAACGGCGGATACTTAGGCTGATTTATTAAAATTAGATAATCGGCATAAGTATGCTAAGCTGATAGATATTATAAAAGCTCTATAATATTGTTATTGCGGTGACGGGTGCGATGACTATATAAGCCATATAGTGGCTCGCGCGAGCTATTGTTGCATTTAGACGACTTAAGGCTCCCTCTGCGCAGGATTGTCAGTGCTACCTCTCCTATTTATAAATGTACTCTGTGGTGAGACCCCAACGAGCGTTCAAAACGCCTACGCACCCAGACCGATCGCTCGCACCATTAGAAACGTTATTCTTCGCGTCCGTGGTGACAACCGCCTTAGGCTCACACTGTGGCCCGACTTAGCTTGAACACATAAAACAACTTGGCACCGTAGTAAATGAGTGATAAAAAATATGACTGCTTTTATGTGATACTGTAATCCACTTTATCACCTAGTTTCAATGTTTTTCTTATAAATCAAGCTAGCAATGAATACTAAATACAATTAGTGGAATGCTTTACAGGGCTAGGAAAAATTTGGAATCTCTGGGGAAATTAAATAAAACGAATGTCCTTAGATCTTAAGACCGTACCAATTTTGATGATTTGAAGAGCGGTAGCTTTGGTTATGGAAATAAACATCAGACAGCTAAGTAAGAATAATAGTCGAAGGCACAGTAACCGACAAACCTCAACGAATTAGCAAGTTGAAGTGGCAATAGGCAGGTCACGTCTGCCGAAGAACCGACAGTCGATCGAGCAGACGAGTCTTAGCGCCTTTGCACACTATAAGAAAATGTCTTTGGTCTTGTCAGACACAAGACATAAAATTTATGGGCGTGTCTGATCCGACATTTCTTGTAATTTGCACGGTCTCATATAACAATGAATGTCTTATAAGACATGTCTGATAAGACACAAGAAATTTTCTCATAATGTATAAAGGCGCTTAGCGCCTTTGCACATTATCAGACACGACCGTTCGACAAGACAAATTTCTTGTCTGGTTCATCGTACACATTCATGCACGACGTCTTATCCGCTGTCTGTAACCATATTTCACGGACGGACAATACACGCGTACCAAATGGACAGACGACAGAGTTTACAGTGATTGACTTGTACCATAGACATAGAAAACGGCCGTAGTTGTAGACATTATTGGATACATCCATTAAATATGACAAGAATCAATGAGACTATAGAGCTTAAATGTTCAATATATTCATTTTTATTTTACTCATGTAACATTACATGTTTGATAAAAGTTTAATTAACGTAAAAAATAAAAATTACTATTCATTTTATTCAAACAACATTAATCTACTTCTTAACTTTACAAAAATAACATAACTGGGTTACATGAAACAGTAATAAAAATAAAAGTTATTGTATTAAAATTAAAATTAAGCTGATTTAAATAAAATAAATAAATTAACATTCTAAACACGAAATAAAAGCGTGGACACTATAGTTGTTTTGGCTGTCGCAGCCACGACGAATGTGCACGCGCGAACTAGTTTCCATATATGAGTAGATGTCGTGTCTAAGCAAGACGTCTTGCGTAGGCGCGACGTCGAATATGCAGCCGACGACGACGCGTGTCTGATCAGACATAAGAAAAAATTTCTTGTAATGTGCACGGTCTCATATACGAACCAGTGCGACTGAATGTCTTATAAGACATGTCTGATCAGACACAAGAAATTTTCTTATAATGTGCAAAGGCGCTTAGAGTGGAGACCGCGTCTTAGAAAACGTATGTAGTGTGGAACGCCCACAAGCCCGATGAACTGATGACCTCAAAAGTGTGGCTTGACTTGGCAAGAGAAAATGGCTTGGAAAGAGTGGCGCGCTTTGGTAGAGGCCTATGTCCAGCAGTGGACTGGCCCAAGGAGGCACTTATGAAGGTCAAAGCTACTGAAGTTACCACCGGTTCGGCAGTCAGTTTTCAACTGAGAAGAACCGGCAAGTAACTCACCTATCTGACTATATAGGGCAACTTTTCAAAGAGTAGCCAAATTATAAGAGGTTATTTTAGTCATCATTATGAACTTTTACGATGATACCAACTCTGAAATTCGAAAAAAAAACATATTTTTTACATTATGATCATGCAGCGTCATCTACAGCGTTGATCTTTGTTATGAAAAGTTTTTTCATAAACTCAGAATTGGTCCAATAGTAAAATGTTTAACATATAGGTATAAATCACTATATACTTCTAAATATACCTTACTTCTGACTTTATAGCGAACCTAAGTTTGTCTATCTGTCTTTCTATTCACAGTTATTTTTTAATCCCTCGCAACCTATACCTCGAATAAATCGACCAAAATGTAACATCGGAACGACAGTTCTTTATTTGCGCTTTCAGCGTTGTTTGTGTTAGTGAGTACTTTCACCCCTAAAAGTTTTGCCAGAGATAAAAAGTAACACATGAATGAATCTCCGGAAATATGGGAGAAATCGCGGGGGGGGGGGGGGGGTTAGGTGCTAACATATATAACAAGAATATACTCTTTTTACAAGGTTTTTTAGACTATAGTCGACCAAAATAATCATCAGAGCCTAAAACAAGACTCCTTGTCAAGACGAATCAAACGAGCCCAAGCTCGATGGGATTGCGTCGTTGTTACAGAGATAGTCACCTTCCGGCTCCATCATCAGATTAGCTCCATACACCGGGACAGGTGAAATCATAGTGAAACCAAAAAAAAACCTTCTAAAAATACGAACATATTTTTTGCTATTCACACTTTAAGGTATATGAAAGTGAAGTTAGGGTAGTAAGTGAATACATTTTTCGATGCCAGAGGACTGATAAGTTTGAGGTCCCCCTGATATATACCCGAACTTCACAAATCCTGGTGATCTTATCATAAATACACAATAAGCAATTATTCAATAACTTTAAGAATCTATTTCAAAGTTGCGTTCGGCCTAGGATTTAGATATTCATGAAGTTTATAACTAGATGCTGATATTTCTTGCTGTTTTTGTATTATATAAAATATTTTACATAAAAATTACTTTTTTTTGTTTTATTTGATGTGGATATTGGATAAGTCTGACCGTAATGTCACCGAGGTAAACAAAAATGAAAAAAAAAACGAAGATATGATGGAATTACTCGGGAAATAGCACAAACATCGTGATTGCAGCATTTTTATTAACCGACTTCAAAAAGGAGGAGGTTATCAATTCAGATGTTTGTATGTTTTTTTTTATGTATGTTCGGGCATAACTCCGTCATATATAGACGGATTTGCAAAATTCTTTTTTTGTTCGGAATAATCCATTCCGAAATGGTCCCATATAAATTTCATATAAGTATTTGGAAAAAAGCTGTAATATTAAATTAAAAGATCTTCCACAAAAAAAAAAAACCTTGCTGAGTTTCTTGCCAGAGTCTTCTCAGTTTAAGTGTATTCCGAACCGGTGGTAAATTCAACTGTATGTACATAACGTTCATAAGTGCCTTACTAAGGCCTAAACTGAATAAATGACTTTTTGATTTGATTTTGATTTTGATATAGATGGAACTAAAAATTCAAGATAAATTAACTTTTTAACAAAAAAATAAACCGCCTTCAAAGTACACTAAAAAGTATGAAATAACTCTTATCTGACACTGTTTTGAAGTCAGCGAAATATTTTCTATAGAACACGTCATGTGATTTCGCTCACTTCAAAACAGTGTCAGATAAGAGTATTTCATACTTTTTAGCCTACTTTGAAGGCGGTTTATTTTTTTGTTAAAAAGTTAATTTATATTATCTGAAAACGCATATGAAACTCAAAAGTGAAAAATAAAAATGTTATAAAAAAACCTTTATAGAAAGTTCAAGTTCATTGTAGGACTCTTACAGTTTGACCTTTGCCACGATGACGTCATCACTTCGAGGTTCGACTATACCACATTTCAAGGGGATGATAGCTCACTTAGTGACGTCAAATATCATGGCGAAGGTCGGTAGTTCAAATCCTATAAAGAGCAACATTGGGGCACTTTGCAGTACCATACTGTCACCAAGCAACTAGAATAGTCAGTTTCGTTCTCGGCTTTGTGTTTTTATCACTTGACTAAATCATCACTTAACTTGTTAAGCTTACGTTAATCACCAGCCATAAAAAATTAAGCCTAACCTACCCTACCATTTTTGTTTTTAGTGTTACGTATTTCCGATAAGTTAAGAGTGCGTACAGAGCCAGAAAAATATGGCAATGTCAGATGAAACAAACCAGTTCTCCCAGACTAAAGAGTAAAAGGCGATGGCCTTAACACTCTAAAACATCATAATCTCGCTAAAAATCTGATTATAGTCAAGCGACTGATCGCAGATAAACAGTACAAGAAAAAAAAAAGGTGAAACAAACTTAAATCTAATTTTCGCGTGGCATGGCGCGTTTCGCGGAACAAAAATGATCTAAGCACTTCTTATCTAAATAACACGTAAAGTATAGAATATTTTAAAAAAATGTTAGTAGCAGCTCTAGGTCATATGTTGGTGATTTTATTTATTTTTGTCTTAATCGCTTGGCTCGCGGTTATAAATATAACAATGACATCAATTGTTATAATAGGACATGCGTCCCTCGCGAGAACCATCAGGTTAATTAGATAGGTACACCATGAACGAATAAAAACGAAAATTCATTATTATTAAAGGTAGCTTTGTGATTTTTTTCTATCGAGGAAATTTCATTTCATTATGTTTTTGCTCAGATAGAACCCTCGCGTATATAATGAAAATACCCTTATAATAATATTTTTTCATTTAAATACTATTTACTTGGGTATATTTCAATTCTAAATTATGTTATTTTGCTTTATACGCACTCTTAATGATACCTATTACCACAGAGTTAATAATAAAATAGGTACAACTGTTATTGTTTTCGAGCAAGACATAAAACAATAAATATTCATTATTTTTCGTCCTGTTCATACCTAATTACCATATTGTTAATGATTCAGTGACAGATATCGCTTATTGGGACAGTGATATCGCTCGTATTTGAACAAATTGATTATCTTTTGGATAGACAGCCAATTTATTTTAATATTGTGTCATCCATTTTCTGGTCTTACACTGTCAGAATAATTATAATGTAACTAAAGCCTTTAATAACCTTAAATAAAATAAAAGATGGCTTACTTTTTTATAGTTTCGAAGTCACACAAAGAACTCTTTCAGTTTCATCATGTATGTATATCTGTCCCTACAATGTAACGTGATATTAAGCTGAAATTTTCCATATTTCCTCAAATATTTTTTTTAAGTGAACCGTATTGTGTATAAAAATTGATAAAAATATAGACAGTTTGTTTTTCACATGTTTTTGATGTAAAGTTTAGTTTATGGAGAAATTTTAAATAGGTATTTGTTACAAGTGAGTTGAATAATATCACCAATAAAGTAAGTTTGACTAGTTTACAAGCGTTTTCTATCCTTTTCAATTCACTTTTGTACTTTAGACCGTTCCGATACGCATTTCAGTCCACTTGGTGTAGTTTTAAAATAGCTTGTTATTTTTTATCCATATAGGCCCGGTTTCAATAATTTACGGACCGGTATCTGTTAAGATTTATTAAAATTAAGACTCTTATATCTTTACTAATAATGAAGCAACACAAAGCTTTGCATAGCAGACCCTCCCATATGGAAGTAGCTATCACAGGAAAAAATTAGCTTACGAAATGTCTAAATGTCGAAATCTATATGCCCAGTTTGGCAATAACAAAACCTACCATTGGTAAGCAAAACGATTCGTTTTTGTTTATTGAAACCGGGCATTAGAAGACACGAAAATAACAAGATAAGTACTAAGAAGTTATAAATGTATGGAGTAAAGTCTTCAATGCTTTCTTCAAACTGTCAAAGAATTGTTTTAGATCGATTTAACAATAAGATTTCTAGTATTACGTTCATAGTTCACTTTTATTTGAAGACCTTTTAGGGTCTCTCACCATAAAGCGGGGTGAATATTCACATAAGGCGAGGCGAACCGTGCTGTTATAGTGAGCGGTGACCCTCGGGCGTCGAAAATGCCGCCGCGTCACATAATGTCACGGAGCAATTAGGCTCTATAGCTACTACGAGTGTCTCCACTAAAGTCAACTAAATAAATACTCTACACTAAAGGTTAGTTCAGTATCTAACACTAAAAGTTGGTTATGATTCAACTTTTTTTTTGGTTTGCTCTAAGCTCATCTTTCATTCTGTATCATCCCTTATAATTAAGATTCTCTAGGGCGGTATATCCTATCTAGGCGTTCTCAATCGTTTTCGAGAATTTGCTTTGCTCAGTATCACTTCCACTAGGATCAGTTCCCATGGGCATACTATCCTTTTTTCTGCCAAAACTGATAGAAGTCAAAATAAATTGTACTTTTTGTATGAGAAAAGGAATTTTAAATTGCATACTATCTTCATTTTACTGTATTCCCTTCTTAATTTTGTATATTAGGTACCTACCTATTTTCCTTTTAAAATCTAAACAACAAAAACATTATAAAACTTGGAAATTTCAAACAAAAAAAAACATAAGCAACTTACAAAAAAAAAAAGTGAAATCCCACCAAAAACATTTTTATATAAAATGTTGCCAAGGCATATGGCTCGCACTTATCAAAAAGTTATCAGATCACATGTAGAGCCAAGCTTATAACTCTACATGCACTTACTCTACAAGCCCTAACTTCACAAACTCTACACACCGTAGTCAAAATATGTGGCTTGGCCGTTTCACTACTACAAGAACTATTGAATAACAAAAAAGTAATGAACAGTGAATACATTTTTCACCTTACTCCCATGTGACGGTAGCGAAACGAACAAGCCACATATTTTGACTAAGTTGTAGAGTTTGTAAAGTTAGGGCTTGTAGAGTAAGTGCATGTAGAGCAATAAGCTTGGCTCTACATGAGATCTGATAACTTTTACAGTGCGAGCCATATGTCTTGGCAACATTTTACATAAAAATGTTTTTGGTGGGATGTATAATTTCTTTGCAAAAGACCTCGAATTTATGATCCTTAGAATATTTACTTGTAAGCATATTAAAGATAAATAAATTTATTTTGTTATCGGAGCTTAAGTGATTTATATTTTATGTATGTTTAGCACTAGATATATTTAGTACTAGTGTTTTTGTTTTACTTGTTCTTACATTAACCTTCATCGTCACTTGAAGCCTCTAGTGGCACATTGTAATAATATTGTTTTTCCTTTCATAACTTTGTTATATTTACGACTTTGTATTGTATTGTAGCTGTTTATCGTTCCTTAGCAAATAAAATAAAAATAAAATATACGCAATTACGCTGACAATCGAAAAGCCCGCTAGACTGTGTCGCGCCGCCCGCCGCCGCCCGTCTGGTACCTACGGGCATTATCGACATAACACAAAAACATTATTTGCGTTGTTTAAACGTGTACATAATGCAATGCAATACTTTGTTGCTCACTACACCTGAAAGAGGTATATTATTATATTATTGTTTTGAAATAGAAAATACTATTCTTCAACTCAGCGAACTAAAGCATCGATGTTCATAACTTCAGAGGGCTTACCACAAGAGGAAAGGATGGCTGCATCAAATTTGAAAAATAGGTATTTAACAAATCTATTGCTGTCGCGCTGTTGCTGGGATATAAATGTATGAGGGACGATAGAGACAACTGCAGCTTGGATCGATTATACCTATTTAAAATAGACTAAATCGCTTTTTCGTAATCCCAACTTTTCTCCTCCAATACTGGATCGTTTTATTTTATTTTTTCATGAATATAATAAGAAGGGCTTTGGCTATGTCTGTCGGTTTTCCTTTTATTTTTTATATTCGTCAATTTTTTTTGCTGGACGTCTGATAAGGGCAGTAAAAATGGTCAGTTTTTGTCATTTTAGAAGGCTCCTAATTCATATAATAATTAATTTATGGAGAAAAACACAACCGAGAGACATACAGTGGTACGAGTACCTATAGATTGCATGGTAAAATAATCATAGCTCTAGTGTCATTATCCAGAGAGGAAACTGAGGATTACGTTAAAATAACCTTATTTGTCTTTTGTCCCGTTTTGACGCCGGATGCCAAACAAAGACAAAAGTCAAGGTTATAATAATATTGTTTGTGATTCGCCCTCAGGTAATTTAAATATTTGTGGGCGTTGTATATGAGTTACATTGATTACAGTTAAATAACTAATAACTTTAGTTCGTAGCTAATTCATGCTACAAGCATTCAGATTGCAGTTTCGGCGAATGTGATTGCTTGAAATTCAATATAATTTCAATTTAATCTGAATAGACGTTGATGATATACTTCAAAGATGAAACTGACAGGCTGATTACTTGAGTTAGCTGGTATTTGACATTTCAGTACACAATAAAGCCGGCTTTTCACTATGGGATATAATATAAATTACATCTTGAGCTGTATATTACATCCCGCGTTTGCCATTCACACTGTACGATATATATTTTGACACGTCGCCATTCAAACTGAGGGCGAGGTAGGGTAGGCGTTGTGTCCGGGGCCGTGAGGTAAAATATACTTCAAATATCGCTCGAAAAAATATTTATAATTTGGGATGTAATGTATATTATAGCGCAGTGTGAACGGTCTCGTACAAAATGTATGAAGAGCGATAAAATATTATATGTCAAGATGTAATATATATTATATTATATCCCATAGTGAAAAGCCGGCTATAAGCTTATTGTAATATTCTATGTATGAATTATATCTGTTAGAACTGATCGCGATGAAATATGGTACACAGATAGCCTACCTATAGTATATTTAGATAGGTACGTTAACTTTTATAATATATAAAAAAAAATTATGCAATTAGTACCTAATTGAATTTAAAAACAGACCACGTTTACAATCGCAAAGTTATGTAACTTAAAGATATACTTAGATATCAAACCCTAGGTTGCTCTAAATAGCTTTAATATCCCCGGATAGGCTCTATTCAAGACAAACAAAGGTCTGACAGTTGTAATATAACTGCTGTATAACCGCTATATAACTTTATGCTCGAGTATGTCTGTACAAACATGGTCAACCACGAGGGAGCCTAGTCACGTGGCGCGTGCCGTATCAGGATGATGTAATTATGTATAGTTCTGAGACTGGTACAGGTTTATTTATAGATAACCAAGAAAATTATCTTCTGTGTATATATTTGCTGTGGTCGTTGTTTTATTGAATCTATGTCATATAGATTTCTATTCTTAGACATTGACTGTCTAGAGAGAACAAGAGTTTTATTATTAGGTTTTACATAAAACTTAAACGGACTTCAAATTACACTAAGAAGTAATCAAATCTTGATCTGATGACAATGGAACTAAACGGGAAATGTACCCTTCTAAAAAAAAGAATTTCTAGATGACGGAGTTATGAGGGAACATAAAAAAATATACAACCGATTTGTCCTTTTTTGTATTAGGTTAAAAATGTATAAAGACGGCCTTCAATATAAATTTTCGTTAAATTACGTCATAAAACAAATTGGTCGGCTAATTGCCCTCGTTTTCCTAATCTAAGGAAAAACCATCGGCTTTTTCATGGCGAATTAGTAACAAAAACTAGTAGAAATGAGATCCAGGTATTTGGGTATTTCTTATCTCTACCGGCAAGCATCTGGGTCAAGCTACATTTTCCTGTTTCCGACAATCGGGAGCTTCCCCTTCCTGAATTTTTATCTAGCAAATGTTTGCTAACGATCGGTGTCCCAAGCTAAATAAACGAAAAGGTTAAATAAATGATACCAGTTAATTGCTTAATATATGTAGGACTCACCAGAAATCTATGCCTGTTTGAATCAATTTGTACAGTTTTATTGTATTATTCGCATCGCTGTTTTAACAGCGTGCGTTTCCCCGTGATCTATTTTTTTTTCCAGTTTATCTATATTTTACTCCATCAATGTTAGAATTTTCATCCAAATACCTTCATGCCTTCAACCATTACAGCGTGTTTGATAAACATCTACATAAACTTACCGACATATTCTTATTTATAATTCATTTCAGTATTTTCAGTATTAGTAGATTCCACAATATAATTCATTTCATTCAGTAGGTATAGGCTACCGCCGTAAATTTTTTGGCGCCCTACAATACAATTTGGTTGAAACAGCATTCTAATTTTTTTTGCCTATATCACGATTCAGTTCGTGACCACGATCAATACAACTTGGTAAAACGTCGAGGTTAGTCAAAATTTAATTTTGATAATAATCTGTGCGCGAATTACACGCGAAACTTAAAAAGTTGGTACTATTTCTAAGTAAATCAAAGTTTGATTATGTACTGACTAATAAGCCGGGGTTTTCGCCCCGGGCGGCAGAAACCCACGCCACGCCACTGGACACACTTGTGGTAGGTCTTTCCGCCAAAGCACCTTGACACCTGACACCTTGTAAAAGGTGCTGGGGACACAAAATTCGTGGTGTTTTTCATGACAGTAAGGTTGGTAAGGATGACAACTAAAATAATCTCACTAGTCAAAAATCAAAACCAAAAAGTCATTTATTCAGTTTAGGCCCTAGTAAGACACTTATGAACGTTAAATTGGTACATACAGTTGAATTTACCACCGGTTCGGAATACACTTAAACTGAGAAGACTGGTCAGTTGTTCAGTTGTGCTGTTCAGTTGTTCCCTACTAATAAATATCATGCGAAAGAAAGTCTTATTATCTCTTCACGACTAAACCTCTAAACTTAACGCGATGAAATTTGGCAAGCAGGTAGCTCATGTTTTGGAGAAGAACATAGGCTATTTTTTACCCCGGCTGGTGAAACCCAGGCAGCTAGTTTATTATAAAATGTAACTAGAAAACTACTTACAAATATTAATATTGTCCTTCAGCTTTATAAAATGAAACTAGAAAAAATCTTACAAATAAAAATATTGTCCTTCAGATTTATAAAATGAAACTAGAAAAATTCTTACAAATAAAAATATTGTCCTTCAGATTTATAAAATGAAACTAGAAAAATTCTTACAAATAAAAATATTGTCCTTCAGATTTATAAAATGAAACTAGAAAAATTCTTACAAATAAAAATATTGTCCTTCAGATTTATAAAATGAAACTAGAAAAATTCTTACAAATAAAAAGATTGTCCTTTAGATTTTTTTGTGCGTCATTATTTATGTGCTAAATAGTCAGTGGAGTTGTTGTATTTGCTTAACTTGTGATATATAGCAGTTTCAGGGCGACGTAGTGTGTTGACAGTCTACATAAATGGCCAGAAAAGTTCATTCACAGCCAGTTATTTGGGTCCTTTTGAGTAATATTTTAGTTATATTTCATTACTAGCTGTTGCCCGCGCGCGATTTTGTTCGCATGTAAAATTTTTGTCTGTCTGTTTGTTCCGGCTAATCTCCGAAACGGCTGTACGGATTTTGATGGGAGTTTCACAAGCAGATAGCTGATGTTATAAGGAGTAACTTAGATTATATCTTAGAAAACGAAAATGAATTTGTTGAACCACACAGACAGACAGAAGGGCAAAAAATTAAAATCCATATTTCTGGGATAAAGAGTATCTTATGATTTTGAGTTCGACATAATGGTATAAAATGTAAGAATATCACCTTTCTTACCTATGGTGACAAGCATATCGAATATATCATAAAAAAAAGATGGCAGACACATAGCAAATATTACCAGAATCGATGAAATTGGGAACCCTATATGAGAGAATTCGTTTCGAAAAAAAGATATACAGGTTGTTGTTTTAGTCAGCGACGAGCGACTCAGGGTCGATAATACAACTGATACTGGTGCTTTTATAATAATAAAAATAAAAATAATATTATTTTCACAATCATGTAATAAGCTTAAATATAGACGTAATACTCAACGGGAGTGCGAAGGAGTGAAGGTATGGGGCAATGGCAGCTTGCGCCAAGCTCTAGTCAGTGCACGTGGCTAGTGACCATACTTTGCGGTAATTTTATTTCAAATTGAATAAGGTGTTTCTCAACGCATTTACAGTATTTAATGGAATTAAGTCCATTTTTGGAAAATTTATTTTATGTACTACCGCTCCTGGGTCGCTTGTCGCTGACCAAAACAACACCCTGTATATGAGTAAAATCAAATAACAACATTTTCATCGAGACATATTCTCAATTTGAAATAAGGGATAAACGCAACGCAATCTATTTATTAAACATCCATCTTGAATCGTCTTTTATACATACACTAGCTTTCCCCCGCGGTTTCACCCGCGTTCCCGGGATAAAAAGTAGCCTATATCCTTCTCTATACCATAGGCTATCTGCATGTCAAATTTCATGATGATCCTTTGAGTAGTTGAGGCGTGAAGGAGTAACAAACAAACAAACTCACTTTGGCATTTATAATATTAGTAAGGATAGTTAGGATTTATCCATGAGTGAATTTTCAATCCAAGACGCAATCGCAAATAAGAAACAGTTAAATGAGAAAATACTAAGAGAAAAAAAAATGATTTTCTCGCAGTCTAGAATATCTCCTAAGCTAATTGTTTAGGCCAAAATACCTATAATAATATTTATAGTAGAAAGGTTCTACTATAAATATTATGAGTAGGTACTTATATTGAGTATCAATGACGAGCCTCTGCTTCCCGATTCCTCTCCTTTTCCCACATCATATGTGTGAGCGAGAAAAGAGCTTCGGGAATCTTCTACATACTTCGCCAAACGCGTGTGTGTGAGTAAACGTAACGCGCGCGTCTCGCAACACCGCAAGATTCAGTACGAAAGACGCTACAGCACAGACAACCCGGACGGCATTCTCGCTATCACAAAACTGAGGAACAGTAATGGCGGCGACTATTTATATGTGATTATATTTAGGGTTGCCATGTTAGGCTAAATTTACCCACTCTTTTATTATGTTATACCACTATTATACTCAGACAAATATGTAACGGTAGACAAGTTTAAATGAAAATTCAGTGTAAATGTAGGCAGAATATACCGTACCATTTTAAAATGTTAATGGTGGCCAAATCTCGCTATGAAAATATCCTAACTAATATTGTACACATCTGAAAGTGAGTTTGTTTGTTAATTTTATTTTTGTTCTGCTTTCATGCCTCAACTATCAACCGATCGCTAAAAAAGGGGTCGAAGATTTTTGTTCAGTCTGGCATATTCATCAGGCGCCTTTTTTTTTTAAAGGCGGCCTTTATACATCGATTGAGGACACTCATACGAATATAAAAATAATGGAGTGCCTATGTCCATAACGTTAAAGAGTTCTTTGCAAAAAAATATCGATGTTTGACATCTTCAATAACCATGAAAATTTAGTCATTAAATGTTTTTTCAACACACTCGCTCGTAAAGTGACGTTTTTAGTATCTTAAAGTAGCTTATTACTTTCCATTACCGCACAGTTTTATGATAGGTATAATCCCGATTATGATACGTTTGTACCTCACTGCAAGTGATATGTGTGTAGACGAAGCATTCTTAATTTAAACGGGTAAAACTATTTGACAGCGCATCGCCGAAACAAAAAAAGAACCTTCGCGCCATGTTTGTTGACGTTCTCATTTGTGGTTAATCAAAAAATCTATTTAAAAAAAACTGCTTTTTCCTCGTAAGTGTGTTGAATAACGACGTATGACACGCGTGTGCATTGATCATTATACTCTCGGCTTCCAAATCGCGTTCGTCTACGGCTCACGCTTAATACCGCCGCGTCTGTAATGAGTACTTTGCACACATCTATCACAATGTACTATTGCGCATTCTACGGTGCTAGAATAGCTTATATTGATTTATTCCTACAAATATTGAATATACTGACATATCAGCATAATATATGTACAGCAGATATCCGTAATACTATTACATTAATAAATAAATATACTGGGACATTCCTCACACGCGGCCATCTGAATACAAACTAAGGAGAGCTTGTACTATGGAAACCAGCTATAACTGATAAAATACATTATACTACTTTTTGTTTGCAAATACGTACTTAATATACATAATTATACCCAGACTCAGAACTTACAGACATGTTCATGCACACAAATGCATGTCCGTTGTGGGAATCAAACCCACGACTGGCGGCACGATAGGTAGAATCTTAACCAACTGCGCCAACTGTCCCGTAAAATATAAAGCAATTAATATAAATCAGCCATACACAAAGCATACTCCGCGGAGCCCTAAAGCCTCTGTGGGGGCTCTGCGATATTATGGCCAAAATACATTACAATGTATACCGGATGATTCCCGAATCACGCGGTATACAGGAAGACAAGTTCAAAAAATGAATTCAATTAAATAAATAATTCGAAATAGTTAATTTGATTACGATAGTCCAATAATTTCATTAATTTTAAATAAAATAAGTACCTATATTTTACAACCTACGCGGTAAAATAAAGAATACCTACACATAAACTATTCTTTGATTATTTTAGGGCTCCATCAAATAATTCGCTTTCTAAAACTGGTCCGTTCGCCAAAAAAGATTGAGAACCACTGATATAAAGTATGTGTATAAGTCGCGAAAATTTAAAATCAATTTATAATAAAATACATAGTATTAATAATAACCATAAAATATAACATTCCCATATTTCGGGTAATTTACACAAGTGAATATTGGCAACACTGGCTTTGTGACAGATTATTTTTTTCTGGTGAATGAATATTTGTTTTGATGTATAAAATCAAAACTAAGTGATTGAATTATTAATTTACCTGTGAAACGTGATTCCTGGTATTTTTTTCCTCCGGTCAGTACTGTTTTTACACTATTTCACTACACAAGACATGCTGTATTTTAATATTTTACGGCACCGCAGACGTATTGACTCTGTTGACGTTTATCCGCGTAATGGCCGACTAATGTGTGAATGTGTGCGTGCCGGCATGTACGTACAGCGAGGTGGCCGACTCTGAGCGACACAGTTTTTTGTTAGCGAGAATACATCCGCCTTTTTTAAATATCTGTGCGCTACAGACAGAGGAGCATTAAAACTTTGTGATTTGTGAAGTGATATTAAATAATAGTGCTCATAATCATTGGATTGCCATAGGAGTTCCTGGTAAGTCCTTACCTTTATCCTGGGAGGCTCCTCGTTTTCCATATTGATATTTTAACGCAAAAACCCACCATTTTTTCTGGTACGCCTTCGAGCGGATTCATTTTGAGTCAGCCATTACAGTAATTTAATTTCATATCAAATCACGTATAATTTCCCGCTTTCTATAGGTTTTATGCCTCTAAATAGGTATATACCTCATAATACGCAAGTCTTATACCTCATAAATAGGTTTTAGACTATATAAATACGATATTTCGTACTCCCGCCATTTTTACCACGCCAATCGTGATAAAAAGTAGTTAGGTAGGGTCATTGCGCTGGTTTGCCGTCCAGTACCACTTTTCGTCCATATGACTGAGGAACTACAAACACATGCGTAAAATTTGAATACAAACGTACCTTCCCGCGCAAGTTTGGACTTTTTGCGATCTATAATGTCTAGGCAACAGTTCTATCAACATGAAAATGTGATTTGACGAGTAGTGACTTCAAAAATATTAACGTCAGTGACCGCTTCGCATCAAGCATTGCAGAAGTCAACGCGCCTAAAAAAAAATTATACCGGTAGGAAAAGTTCATGGTAAGTTTAATAACTGTTTTAGCTAGTTTACGTAATGTTTTTGGCAAGTATGTCTATTTAACACCATATTTAACACAAATTTAAGTGTTTATTATAGTTTTTTTATGGAAATCTTAGTAAAATTTAGTGGACTAATACTAGCATACCAATTTAGCAAAATATTTGGTTTTCGTCCACGTGGACGGAAACCCAAATAGCTATGTGAATATTTGTAATGGTCATTTTACTTCAACGGACCTATAAAATAATGAATTATCTCCCAATAATGATCTTTATTGCAATGAGTTTAGACATTTTAGTTTGCGTCCACTCCTTTGTCAGTGTTGCGGGAATAAAAAATATTTATAGGACGTGGACGAAAACTAAAAAAAGGTTTTAATGTGGTGTTAGTTTTCGTCCATGAACGAGCACTCGGGTGGACGAAAATTAAAAAAAAGATATTCTTTTGCATTATTTTTCGTCCATAGACATATTATTTGTATACTAGCTGTTCCTCTGCGGTTTCACCCGCGTTCTCAGGATAAAAAGTAGCCTTGTCATTTTAAAAACTTACTTTAAAACTAGAAAGAAAACCGCTGCGTACACGGAAGATTCCTTAATAAATAAAGGCTCTAATTGCAATTTGGGAAAATAAAGCGTCAGTTAGAAGTCTGTAGAGATTATGGGATTCCTAAATCTACGGTCCCCGATATATATATACATCGCTAACTAAGTGCTGCTGTGTTTCATAGAATGTAACCGCGGCTTGGATACGTTGTTCCATTTTGGATTTCCAGTGTCAACCTTACGGGTCCATCGTCAGACCCTGAAAACGATATATGGTCAAAGTTCATCTCACGACAATTCCAACAATCCCAAACACGGCTAGGATGCGTTGCTCCACTATTGGGCTCCAACATATCCGATAAAATGCAAACTACATTTGTGTTTGAAAGGTCTTTCAAGGTCCAAATCCCTACAATAGAGGACTGGACGAAGGGACTCGATCCACCAGAACCAGAAAGTCTGGTTTGGTACACTGATGGATCCAAAATGGAATCAGGTACAGGAGCGGGAATATACGAAAAAGGTTACAAATGTAGCAAAAGCTTAGGGAAGATGGCAACTGTATTCCAAGCAGAAACATACGCCATAATAACCTGTGCTCAGGAGAATATAGAAAGAGGAACCAAAGGTAAATCCATCTATATTCTCAGTGACAAAGGACACAAAGGAATCCATGGTAACGAAGTGGCAGATGAACTGGAAGGAGAGGGCTCAGCAAATGACTTTGTGGGTCCAGAACCATGTGTAGGCATATCGACGTGTCTCGTAAAGGCCACATTTAGGAAGTTTGCAGATCAAAGACAACGAACACATTGGCTGTCTAATACCGGTCTACAACACTCCAAGAAATTCCTAGGCTCTAATTACAAAGCCCGGGAATGCATTTGGAATATGAGCAGGGGGAAAATCCGCTACCTGCTTGGGGCCTTTACTGGGCACTTTGGAACCAACCACATGCTCATGAAGATGATCATCAGTTTGGTACATGATCATCAGTTTGGATTTACAAAAGGCCGGTCTACGACAGACGCTGGTGCTAAACTTTTAAAGCATATTTTTGAAGCCTGGGAGAATTCACAGGATGCGGTTGGCGTATTTTGTGATCTCTCCAAGGCATTTGATTGCGTAGATCACTACACACTAGTTTTAAAACTCCAACACTATGGAGTTCGTGGAGTGGCACTCGATCTTATATCATCTTATCTATCAGGTCGCCAACAAAAAGTAGGTATTAGCGGTACTACGTCCTCAGGGTCTTTAGTGAAAACGGGCGTACCGCAAGGATCAATTTTAGGCCCTTTTTTGTTTCTGGCATATATTAATGATCTGCCCTATATGGTAAATGAATTGTCGGATATAGTTTTATTTGCTGATGACACTTCTCTAATTTTTAAAGTCAATAGGAAAGATACAGACCTTACGCAGCTCAATGACACATTATCAGCTGTATCAAAATGGTTTGCCGCCAATAATCTTATGCTTAATTCCTGTAAAACTAAATGTATAAGGTTTTCTCTCCCTAATGTTGTTAAGAGTGACACTCATATCTTTGTCGATGGTAAAAGACTTGCACTAGTGGATAAGGCAGTTTTTCTCGGCGTTACATTAGACAGTAAAATACAATGGGGTCCTCATATAGAAAGATTAGCTAGTAAACTGAGTTCCGCCGCCTTCGCAGTTAGAAAAATTAGACAAATAACAGATGTGGCTACAGCCAGGTTGGTTTACTTTGCTTATTTCCATAGTTTAATGTCCTACAGTCTTCTGCTGTGGGGCTCAGCTGCAGACTTTGAAACTATATTTATTCTGCAGAAAAGTGCAATTCGCGCAATCTATTGTTTGGGTCCTCGCGAATCACTACGAAGTCGATTCAAGGAATTTAAAATTTTAACGTTACCGTCACAGTACATTTATGAAAATATTATGTTTGTCCGTAAAAACTTAAATTTATTTGAAATTAATAGTAGCCGCCATAACTTCAATACAAGAAATAAAGATAAAATTGTGACACCTAGATTCAGGTTATCTAGAGCTAATAAGTCTTTTCTCGGAAATTGCGTTCGATTCTATAATAAAATCCCACTCGAAGTAACTAAAATGTCTTATGATAAATTCAAAGATTTCATAAAGCAGAGGTTAATTGACAAAGCCTACTATAAGGCGGCTCATTACGTGGAAGACAAGAATATATGGTTGTAGTAGCTTCTCTCTGCACTTGCATCCCCCTGGCTAAGTGACAATTGTACGAATAAGCATAAAATAATAATGTATATATTGTATAAGTATTTGGAAAAAAGCTGTAATATTAAAAGATCTTCCACAAAAAAAAAAAACCTTGCTGAGTTTCTTGCCGGAGTCTTCTCAGTTTAAGTGTATTCCGAACCGGTGGTAAATTCAACTGTATGTACATAACGTTCATAAGTGCCTTACTAGGGCCTAAACTGAATAAATGACTTTTTGATTTTTTTTTTTTTTTTTTTTTTGATGGGTCTAACCGCGACACCCATGTGCAGGTTGTGTGGGGAACATACGGAACGCACGGAGCACCTGCTGTGCACATGCGATGCACTGGCTGGTAAGTGAATGAGTCTCCTAGGGATCGGATATCCAAAACCAGAAGACTATAGGCTCATATCTCCTAGCCTCGTTGTAATAACTGGTAGTAAGGTATCTAGGGGACCACAATAGATCCCAATGGGTCGAGTTGTCCGAGCTATTTCTCGGCCCCTCCATAAGATAAGATAAGATTGGGCTCCAGTGCCTACCCTCCTACTCTGTCATCAGTACCTGAAAATCATATATGGTCTAAGTTCATCTCAAGACAAGTCCAACATCCCCAAACACGGCTAGAATACGTTGCTACGCTATAGAGTCCCAGTTCCTACCCTCCTACTCCATCATCAGACCCTTAAAACCATATATGGTCAAAAATCACCATACGACAATTCCAACGACCCCAAACACGGCTAGGATACGTTGCTCCACTATGGAGTTCCAGTGCCTATACTCCTACTCCATCATCAGACCCTGAAAACCATGCATGATTAATGTTCATCTAACGACAATTTCAATGACTTCAAACACGGCTACGATATGTTGCTCCACTATTGAGTTGCTGTGCTTACCCTCCTACTCCATTATCAAACCCTGAAAACCATATATGGTCAAAGTTCATCTCACAACAATTCCAACAACCCCAAACACGGCTAGGGTACGTTACTCCGTTATAAAGTTCCAGTGCCTACCCTCCTGCTCCATCATCAGACCCTGAAAACCATATAGATAAATAAATAATAAATATCCTTTGACATTCCCCGCGCACGGTCATCCGATCCCAAACTAAGCAGAGCTTGTACTATGGAAACCAGATTACTGATATAATACATATAGGTACTATTTTGTTTGTAAATACATACTTAATATAAGGTCCTAATAAATTAGTGAATTTCCTATTGAGGGATGAATGTATAGGTCATTAATAATCAAAAACAAAATATTAGAAAAATATTCCGTGGGAAATCTTGCGTCCGTATACCGGACGCGACAAGTCGGTGGACGCAGTATTACTATGAGATTTTTTTTGTGGTTGTATATGTAAAAAAATGATGAACCAATGATGGCTTTATTTTGGGCGTTGATTGTTTTAGTTGGCCACCGTAGATACCGTAGGTTGTCATTGTAATACGCATGTTTGATTTATTTTCTTAATTTGTTTAATTATAGCTAATAAAAGAAATAAAAAGAGAAAAATGACAATAAGGCTATTAAATAGTAGATATATTACGTTGTTGATTAAATAAAAGTATATTATAATTGCTTTTTAACTTGATAATTCACCTGCACTCCTTTTTCTACATAGTGGTCGAAATCTAGCTCACACTAGGACGAAAACCAATTTTTTTGGACGAAAACTAGCAAAAACCCTACTTTTGATAAAAAAAAATTTTATAAAAAGAGCTGTGAAAATTATTTATTTTCTCTTAACATTAACCTAAAGAAGACTAATTAAGCACACACAAAAAATATAATACATTTAAGTAAGGGTACTTCAAGATATTCATTTCGCATCACAAAGCTGGCAACTCCGATAATTGGACGAAAACCAGCGCAATGACCCTATTCAATACCGCCGCCGCTCCTCCATATTTTTAGGACTTAGATTTTATAGGTACCGATTCGTATCTTATTATACGAAATCATATGGTGTACTAATAACCGCAATACGTACTTACTATTTGTACTATTACTACGCATATAATTGCATTCTATGAGCCTTGTCTGTCGACTTGAAATAAACTTTCATACCTATATAGGTAGGTGCCTAAACTGTTGGATATACCTACCTACTTACCTACGTCATTTTACTTTAATTAGGTAATTTTGCAATTTATTATTACGCAATCTTTCACAATGGAAGCTATTGAAACTAAAATTAAAATATTGGAAGCTAAAAATGAAGCTATTTTTGAACAATTATCGTTCTTATATGATTCTTCTAAGAATATTTCCACGTCCGCGAGTGCAGACCTTCGTTCCTCAGAGACATTCATGGCGGACACTGAAATTATTAGTACAATTCGTCATGAATTTAGTGCCAATTTAGATACAATTAACGCGTTAAATATGCAACTTGATCCAGAATATAAGATTGATTATAAAAAAATGATTTCATTTGATACAGTGTACACCCGAATAGAAAGGGTTCGTTCTCTTATCGTCAGTAAGACAAATATTACGTCGAATGTGTCCGCGCAGAATACTATTCCGTCCCAATATAAAGGTCGTATCAAACTACCACCAATTCAAATTCCGTCATTTGATGGAAAAATAGAAAATTGGCCCGTCTTCTTTGAATCTTTTAAATCTAATATACATTCAAATCCTGATCTTTCGAATTCTCAAAGAGTACAATATCTTGTAGGTAAATTAACAGGAAATGCTTTAAAAATCACGGCAGGTATTATACCGTCCGGTGATAATTATAATTCTATTTGGGACAGCTTAGTTCAAAAATATCAAGATAAAAGAGCATTAGGCTCACACTACATGTCTAATTTATTCAATAATAAACCCGCATTAAATAATTCCGCGTCTTTAAATACGTTCATTGAAACTTTCCACGCTTCTGTATCTGCTTTGGAACAGTTAGGTATTGAAGATATGAAAGATTTTATCTTACTTTCTTTAGCTTTAAAGAAGTTAGATCCCGCAACCGCTAATTCCTTTGAAATGTTTATGAGGAATAAAGAAATTCCTTCTTATAAGGATTTTGTTGATTTTATTAAATCGCAAGTAAAAATATTAGACCGCACTTCTACGCCAATTGCTGGCTCCGCGCGAACTGCCCCAGTCGGTAGCAACCTTAATAATCCGCCCGCTTCTCGGTCTCAACCGCGTAATTCAAACACAGTCCACCATGCTTTCCTTGCACGCGATAATAATAATAAAAGCACTTGCTTATTTTGTAATAAATCTGATCACTATCAGATTTTTAATTGTTCCTCTTTTAAAGCACTTAATACTAAAGATCGTTTAGATTTTGTTAAATCTAAAAGAGGCTTTGTAAACTGCCTCAGCCTTACGCATACTGCTTCTCAGTGTAAGTCGTCGTATAGTTGTAAAACTTGTAATAAACACCATCATTCTCTTTTGCATTTGGATAGCAATTCGCAATCGCAACAAATAGTTTCTGACTCGCGTCCCTCTCACTCGGCGCGTCTTGATAATAGCGATAACCGCATCGCGCAGCTTTGCGCGCAGACGTCCGCCGCCGCCAGCGCCGCGCCGCGACCGCTCCCGTGCGCAGCCTCGCCCGCGCATCCGACCGCGTCTCCTTCTAACGCTACGGACGCTCCGCAACCGGTGTCGCTATGCACCCGAGCGCGAGTTGATAAGAATAATGATAACGAACGCGATTCTTTTAATAAATTAAATCCTTCCCATACTACTGTACTTTTATCAACCGCTCAAGTTTATGCGTCTAATAAGGACAATAAATATATTTCAGTTAGATGTTTAATAGATAACGCGTCTCAAAACAACATAATTACAACTGCCTGTTGTAAACAACTAAATTTAAATATAATACCGCTTAGCAATTCTTTTATAAAGGGTGTAGGATCCACTTCGCGTCCTATTCACGGCTACGTTCAACTTAAAATAACCGCGAAAAATAAAAAATATTTTTATAATATTACCGCTCTTGTCGTTGATTGCATTACTGACAGGTTACCGACTGAATATGTTGAGACTTCTATAGTGCAACATTTAGGTAACTTACCGCTCGCTGACCCTCTGTGGCACATCCCCGGAGAGGTCGAAGTAGTTCTCGGGGCACAATTGTTCCCATTTTTATTATTAGGTCAAAAAATTATTGCACCTCCCGCTCCTTCTGCCCTTGAAACTGTGTTCGGTTATATTCTTATGGGCGACGTTCCCGCTAACTCTAATATTAATAAAAATACATCCACTTATTTTAATACCGCGACTTTTTTCATTTCTGGTCCCAATGACCTTACTATTTCTTTAGATGATTCCCTACTTAAGTTTTGGGAGCTCGAAGAAATTCCCGCGCAAAAATTTATGAGCTCGGCCGAAAAGGAGTGTGAACAGCTGTTCTCTCGTAACTTCTCACGGGACTCCGCAGGCAGATATTGCACCGCGTTACCTTTTCGTGAGGATCCTGACGTGTTAGGTGATTCCCGTTCCGTTGCTCACCGCCGTTTACTTGCTTTGGAGCGTACCAAGCTACGCGATCCACAGCTACGCGCTAGTTATAATGAGGTTATACAGGAGTACTTAGATAAAAAATACTTATCTGAAATATTGCCTTCCGATTCTGACGACCATGATAAAGGGTACTTCATACCACACCATCCCGTCGTACGGCAAGACAAAGAAACAACAAAAGTTCGTATAGTACTCGATGCTAGTGCTAAATGTCACAATGGCATATCACTAAACGATATTTTACATACGGGACCCAATTTACAATCTGACTTGTTTATTATATTACTGAACTTACGCTTATTTCCCATTGCTATTACAGCAGATATAAAACAAATGTACCTACAAATTGCTGTTATTGATGAGCATAGAAAATATCAAAAAATATTATTCCGCTTTGATCCCAATGATCCGATCCGCGTATTTCAATTTAACCGAGTTGCATTCGGTCTTAAGTCCAATCCGTTTTTAGCCATGCGCACTGTGCGCCAGTTATGCTCGGATGAGAAAAACCTATTCCCTCGCGCTGCTGAAGTAGCTTCGCGTGAACTATATATGGATGACTTAGCCACTTCCATTCCTTCTTTAGAAGAAGCTAAAGTCTTATCTCAAGAGCTCATCTTTCTTTTTAAAGCTGGTGGTTTTGATCTCACCAAATGGGCGAGTAACTCAAAGGATTTGCTTGTCTCTGTGCCGCAATCCAATCGGGCTGCTATAGATTTTTCAGACAATGATAACCTCAAAATTCTAGGCCTCAAATGGATTCCTGCAGATGATAGCTTCACTTTTACTACATCTGATTTACACGACAAGTGCACCAAAAGATTCATACTGTCAACAATTGCCCGCTTGTGGGATGTACTCGGATTTGCTGCCCCAGTGGTATTGTTTGCCAAATTATTAATTAAAGATTTATGGAATCTTCATATTGATTGGGATGAAACACCCCCAGACTCTATCGTTTCTCTCTTTAATAAATTCAAAGAGCAATTGAGCAATCTTCTTTCTACATTAAAAATACCGCGTCATTTAGCCGTTTCTATGGGCTGCAAAACAAATATTGTTGGATTTGCTGATGCCAGTCTTAAAGCATATGGCTGCGTCATATATTTACATGTGACCGATCCTGATGGTAACATACACGTACGGTTGGTGTGTGCGAAATCAAAGGTTGCACCTGTAAAGGTAGTTTCGCTTGCTCGTTTAGAGTTATGCGCCGCTGTTCTTCTGTCAAAACTTATTAAATTAATTAATGAGACTTATAGTGCTCGAACCGCTATTGATAATATATTCGCATTCTCCGATTCTAAAATTACTCTGTCATGGATACATTCATCTCCACATAGATGGAATGTTTTCGTTAGTAACCGCATTGCTAAATGTCAAGAAAATCTTGACCCAAAACATTTCTACCACGTTAGTGGTATAGAAAATCCTAGCGACTGTCTCTCTAGAGGTATTTTACCTGAGCAGCTAGTGTCACATCACTTATGGTGGCAGGGCCCGAAATGGTTAAAAGATCCAGTTTCAGAATGGCCTATCACTCCATTTAGTCCCGAATGCTGTGAGGACCTACCTGAATTTAATAGTAAAACGCTTGTTACTTGTACCGCGTCCGCTTCTGTTGAGCCTAATTTAATTTACGAGCTTGCTCTGAAATACTCATCATGGAATAAAATATTACGTATAATAGTATACATACTTAGATTTTCTCGCATAATTTCTCGTGATCAAGGTCACAGCCGCATCACAGCTTCTGAGCTAAATAAAGTTGAAGTATATTTAATACGCTCTGTACAACAAGTTCATTTTCAAAATTTATTTAATAATATTCAAAAAGTTAAATTATCTTCCCCTCTTAAAAAACTTGACCTCTTTATAGATCAAGATAAAATTATTAGAATTGGAGGTAGACTTTCAAATGCAAATCTTCCGTATGAAGCTCAGCATCCCGCTCTTTTACCTAAACATGACCACGTTACTCATCTTATTATAGACTATTTTCACCGTGCTCATTGCCATACTGGTGCCAATCTTCTGAGCTCACTGTTGCGCCAGAAATATTGGATACTGTCCGCTAGAAGTGTCATTAGACACAGAGTACATTCATGTAACTTTTGTTTTAAAAATTCCCCTTCATTTCTCAGCCCAAAAATGGCTGATTTACCCTCTTGCCGCGTTCAGGAGACCAAAGCGTTTGTGCATACGGGCGTTGACTATGCTGGACCCATTAAAGTAACATTATGTAGACGCAGAGGTCAAAAGAGCCAAAAGGCATATATTTGTTTGTTTATATGCTTAGTAACCAAAGCTGTACACATCGAATTGGCAACTGATGTGTCATCAGATACTTTTATTTCCGCTTTTAAGCGATTCATTTCCCGTCGAGGACCTGTTTCTTTTCTTTACTCCGATAACGGAACTAACTTTGTCGGAGCTAAAGCTCAATTACAAGAACTACTTACCGATCAGTACCGCATTGAATGGAAAATGATTCCACCCCGCGCCCCACATTTCGGAGGATTGTGGGAATCTAATATAAAATCGATTAAAACTCATTTATACCGTGTTATCGGTTCGCAGCTCCTCACATATGAAGAGCTCCTCACTGTTCTTACCCAAATTGAAACAGTCTTAAATTCTAGACCGCTTTGCATTTTATCTGAGGATCCCTACCCGGAGCCTCTTACTCCCGCTCACTTTATAATGGCTTCACCATTGACTTCATTGCCGCTTCAGAATGTGTCCGAGGAAACCATATCTTTACGTTGTCGGAAACAATTATTAGATCAGATGGTGTGTAGCTATTGGAAAAGATGGCGTATAGAATATTTACATAATCTTCAAGTTAGACAGAAATGGCTCATTGATAAAGATAACATTAAGATTGGTACTGTGGTTCTTATACATCAAGATGATATTCCCCCTTTACGTTGGCCGTTGGGCATAATATCACAAGTATATCCTGGCAAGGATGGAAATATCCGCGTCGCTTTAGTAAAAACTTCAAATGGATCATTCAAAAGACCCATTGTCAAATTATGTCCATTACCCTCACAATAAAAATTAATCATACCGCATCTTATATTCAGTACTTTAGTAATTATTATAATCTGTAATTAGTTCTTATAATTAATTATTTTTTCTTTCTTTTGAGAACACTACGTATTCTCAAGGCGGCGGAGGATGTTTAGGCCAAAATACCTATAATAATATTTATAGTAGAAACCTACTCATATTGAGTATCAATGACGAGCCTCTGCTTCCCGATTCCTCTCCTTTTCCCACATCATATGTGTGAGCGAGAAAAGAGCTTCGGGAATCTTCTACATACTTCGCCAAACGCGTGTGTGTGAGTAAACGTAACGCGCGCGTCTCGCAACACCGCAAGATTCAGTACGAAAGACGCTACAGACAGAGGAGCATTCAAACTTTGTGATTTGTGAAGTGATATTAAATAATAGTGCTCATAATCATTGGATTGCCATAGGAGTTCCTGGTAAGTCCTTACCTTTATCCTGGGAGGCTCCTCGTTTTCCATATTGATATTTTAACGCAAAAACCCACCACTAATAAAAATAAAACATTTCAGTTCAATTTGTTACCTTATCATGTAACAAAATAGATTTTATATTCTATCTAGCAAGATGAATATCGTTTCGCTAACTTCGCTCTGCGCTAACTCAATTTTAATGGCATCATATTGAGTTTAGTGCCAGGTGCCGGTAATGAATACTTGAGGAAATACTTGAGCAAGGTCACAGGCCTGAGGTATTTAGGCAGATGTTTTGATGTTAATTAGTTCGTTGACACGAGAATAAAGAGATCTACTGGAATGGTTACTGGTACTGTTTGGCGCAAAGGCGATGAAAGTTTGGCAAAACTGTTCATAGTTGAGAACACGGAATGAAAACGACGACTAGGTCGTTCACCAACTGGATGACATGGTAAATTCTTCCAGTACGGCGTGGAAGATCTGGCGACTAAGAAGAATTATAATCATTTATGAATACACTTGTTCCTGGGTTTAAAATGGTCACTCATTAATAGCCGATAATGAGTGACCATTTGCTGGCCAGCCAATTAAATCGTGATTGGAAATATACGTGGACTCTTGTAAAATTCATTCAATTATGCAAATAAAATGCAGCTGGAAGCATAAGATTCATGTTTTACTTGCTGTGACACGTTTGCCTCCAGGTGCAGCTTATCATATTTGATTGGATGAACAAACCTGTATTTGCTTTGCACATCGGGGTAAAAAAGATTTTCTATTAGATAATTACATCAAGTTAAGACATTGGTCGAAATTCGACCGTAAGGGTGGATATCCACCATATATGTGTAGCGAGGAATGTTTCAACCCGCCAATAGGATCGCTTCGTTAGAGCTATGACCTGATAATGAAGCGATCCTATTTGCCATCTAAAACACATTCCTCGCTCCCTACATCACACGTCTGTGGTGGATATCCACCATTACGTGTGCGCAATATGCTTAAAAAAAGGTTCAAAGATTTTGCTTACTAATAACTATATACACCGTAACTTTTTATTCGTCTTAGAAACGCAGGCCACATAATGTACCCAATGAATAGGTACAAATTATTTAAAAAAAAGTCAAATATTATTCAGTATGATGCATGACGTAGTTTTAAACACCCTGTTACGAGCGCAGTGTACTCGACTCGTGCTCTGGGTTGGTATTTTCTACCATTTTATACGTAAACTTTAATTTATTAACTCGATTTTTCATAATTACAATAAATTTTAATACATTTTTTTAAAATAGAAATATCAAAAAAAAAAACTTTATGATTAGTACCTATTCATTGGGTACATTATGTGGGCTGCGTTTCTAAGACGAATAAAAAGTTACGGTGTAGATATTTAAATATAGAAGGTGGTTAATTTAAATTCACTGCTTTGCGAGGTGGAAGTATCCACTCATCAATATGGAACAACTATTAATGGGATGGGAATGGGACCAAATCTGAAATCGCGTTTCATACATAGTGATTTAGAGTACCTACATAGCAATCTAATTCCGCAACTATTCAGTGAATTTGAATAATAAGGACCAATCACTGCATCTATATATTTAGTCGTTGACTTAGCCAATCAGATCGCATTATTGGTGTTGGGGAATTAGCAGAATAGATTTCAGACAAAATGAACGTCATTGCGCTTTTCACACGTACCACTACCACACTATAACCACAACCACACCACGTGGGCGGGCGCTAATTTGTATGAAAATAAATAGTTGAATTCACACGGACCACATGTGCCGTCACTTCGGCCACGTGTGTAATGCCGACCACACTGTGGCGGGGCGTCGTAACCACAAAGCAACGACCATCGGAAAAGTAGTGGTATTTTTTTTTTACATTTTTTACAACGCAACCGCAAAAAGTCGCAGCGACACGCTTCACTACATTTTGTCACGACGCTGTGGTGTGGTAGCGTTACGTGCACGTGTACAGCATGCAGGTGAATAGATGCTGTATAGAGAGACGTTATGGTGTTTTTTAACAGCTATGTAATACCTTTAGAGTGACAATCAACACTGTACTGTAGTCATTTTAAAATGAAAAACGTGTATCACTACGACTGTTTATATCAAAGGAATTTATGGATCGTGTTCGTTCATGAGAAAAGGAGATTGCATGGAATTCTCTCATCTCCGTCTTTCGCATAACTGATTGTGCTGCGTTTCAAGTTGTACTATTTATTATACGTATGAAAATCACTTTAAATATTAAGTTTTTTGAGAAATAGTTTGAAATATCGATGCCATAACGACAATTGAACTCAAAAAATGTTTTGTATTTTTTCAGTCTGAGGGAGGCAATTGCCTCCTTAAGTCTATCTATTTTAATGTATGGTTCGGAATGTTGCGCATTAAAGAAGATTGCATTCAACTGAGATGATGATGAGATGGATGTGTGGAGAGACAAGAATGGATAAGATAAGGAATGAGTACATAAGGGGAAGCTTGAAAGTAGCGCCAGTGACTGAAAAGCCTCGTCACTAAAAGAGTTATGAATATGAAAGTGGATGGATATACGGGAAGAGAAAGGCCGAAAAAGAGGTGGATGGATTGTGTGAAAGATGATATGTGTAAGAAAGGGTACGACGGATAGAAGAGACGAATGGAAGAAGCGTACATATTGCGCCGACCCCAAGTGATTGGGAACAGAGGGCCTACTACGAATAGGCCCTCAGGGCAGGCAGATGATGATGATGATGATTTTAATATAATATTTTTATATAGGCAATATTTTTAGTATCATAATTGTTTACTATACCATCACGTGACTTACCAATTTTGATTTTTTTCCCTTCCCTAATCCAATTTGGTAATGTGTCATAAAGTTTTGAATGCTTAGCAATTACTTTAAGTTTACCAATTTATCCAATGGGAGTGTAGCGTGACTATAAGGACTAACCCCGACAAATGTTTGTTAGCTCGCGTGACTCTGTCGTCTGCAGACGACAGTTTGGATTTACCTGTATTAGATAAGTTTTAGCTCACGTTTCTACAAGGTTATTTGTATTATAACAATAGTGAAAATATGTTTATATAAAGTTTATTAAAATTAGTTTTATCATTCAATAAAAAACCGGCCAAGTGCGAGTTGGGCTCACACACGAAGGGTTCCGTAAAGATGTATGTTGCCTATATCCCTCTGATTTTTAATATCCTTTCATTTTTATTATTTGTTATCGTAGCGACAATATATTATAAATACATATTCTGCGATAATTTCAAATTTCTTCCCATTACGGTTCATGAGATACAGCCCAGTGACAGATAGATGGATGAACAGACAGACGGTCCCATTGTCAACCTTTGGGTACGGAAACCTAAAAATAATTAAAATATTCGCTGTAACCCTTTTATTTATTGATGCTTTAATTTTTACTGATGATATATACTAACACGATACTAAAAACTGGCGTAGTTCGGGTCAAACTCGCGCGCAAAAGTCTAAGAAGGACAGACGACAAGTAACATACAATTTAATTTAGGTTAATAGAAGAAGCTAGATATATGTCATCGAGGAAAAGTCGCTTTAGAGTTGTAGGTAATACTGAAATGAAATGAAAATGAAAATGAAATTAATTTATTTGCGAGAATAAGGGTGACAAAAATATTGATGGTATAAATTGTAGAGTTCCAAGCTTACTCTACCGAGCTTCGGTGTGCAAATATTAATATTAAATAAATTAAAAAATTAAAAAACATATGACATAGCTCAAAGGGATAAGACTAAATTTTAACAAATATTAATAATTCAAATTAAAAATAATAATTAAGCATAATAATATCAATAATAAATCATTACAAATTCAATAAACCATTCAAGTCTCTGTCAAATTAGTTATATAAAACAAAACAAGTTCATAAAATGTCTATTAAAAGCTACAATATTATAATATATTTAAAAACTATGTCGGTACGAATCACATTTTGTCATCAAAGAATTCATTAATTGAATAATATAATTTACAAATTAAAAATTTTGACAAAGCACTTTTAAATTTCACTAAAGGTAATTCTTTGAGACTTGAAGGTATGTGATTGAAGATGCGAATCGCCATGCAATAAACATTTTTTCTATAAATATTAAGCCTCTGAATTGGAACATATAGCCGGTTTTTGTGTCTGCCACTTTTGTTAGTAACTTCTTCATTTGTTTTAAACATCCCATTATATTTCTTAATGAATAAACATATCTCAAATATATACAAACAAGGAAGTGGCAGTATGTTCAATGACTTGAACAATGGCTTACAGCTATCTAAAGGACCCACTCCGCACAGTGATCTCATGCATTTCTTTTGTGCTTTAAATATAACATTTCCCCATATGACTATACCATATCTAAGCAGGGATGACACATAGCCATGGTAAGCTGAGCAAACCGATTCCACAGCTAGTGAGTGCTGCTAACTAATCACTGCATTTAAATGTGTAGTATGAACTATGACTTGGCCAATCAGAGCACATGAGTCTTTGAATAAGCCAATCAGAGCGCTTCGTCAATAGTGGGGAATTGGCGGAAGCGCTTTTTTGGGTTAATTATTCGATGCTCTGTGCACTTATATATTTTTGTAAGCGTACAAAACTCATAAAAAATCGATGGCTCTATTTGAAGGCAGGAAATAGTTATGAAAACATTGAAGCGACCTCCGGGTACTTAAGAGAAGCTGTTTAGGGACTATAATCCGATAGAGGGCGCAAAAGTTTCAGTCACAATATACCTGTTGACTCGAGATAAGGCTTCCTGGCTGGTTATGTATTTAGGTTACTGAAGATGTCAGCTTAAAAGAAAGTATTGTGACACTGGAGGCACCTCCTAAATATATTGTATAATAAAAAAAATCGTATCGTATATAAGGATATCGTATATTTATAGAAACTAATAATAAAATAAATATGCGGGATGGAACCATCGACATATGTCGGGCATGTCATCGCCCTGGTGGATCCCCCAGGCATATAATCTCCGGTTGTTCGCGTCTCGCAAACGGTGAATACTTGCACAACCAAGTAGCCAGGATAATCCACCAGCAACTTGCCCTGAGATACCACCTAATGACGTCTGAGGTGCCGTACTACAGGTATGTGCCAGAATCGGTCCTCGAAGATGGTCATATCACACTATACTGGGACCGATCTATCATTACTGACAGGACTATTGTTGCCAATAAGCCTGATATAGTATTGATAGATCGCCAAGAGCGTCGTGCAATGATTGTTGATGTTACTGTCCCCCATGACGAGAACCTCGTGAAGGCTGAGAAAGATAATGAAAGCAAATATCTTGATCTTGCACACGAGGTTGTTGACATGTAGGCCATTGACACTGCAATCATTGTACCGATAGTCGTTTCCGCCCATGGCCTGATTGCCAAGAGCCTCGACAAACATCTTAAGAGGCTCGCGTTGGGTGGCTGGATTAAGGACCAGATTCAGAAGGCAGTGCTCTTGGAAACGGCACGCATAGTGAGGAAGTTCCTCTCTCTGGAGCCTTGACCACCGGTACCTAGGACCCTGTTCCCGATGCCGGTGGGGATCTGTTTTTATACTTTTAAATATAGGTATGTATTTTTTTTTATATATCTATATTTAAAAATGTAAAAATAAGGTAAAACGATGAATAAGTGAAATAAATAATAATAAATATCCTGGGACATTCCTCACACACGGTCATCTGATCCCAAACTAAGCAGAGCTTGTACTATGGAAACCAGATAACTGATATAATACATATACTACTTTTTGTTTGTAAATACATACTTAATATACATAATTATACCCAGACTCAGGACATACAAACATGTTCATGCACACAAATTCATGTCTTGTGTGGGAATCGAACCCACGGGCCCGTCAAACTAGTGGTCTTAGTGTTTAAGATTGAATAAGAAAGTAAATTTAAGATTTGTGCACTCATCCATATATTAAAAATATTATTAAAAAAAAGTATTTCTATAGTCTATTTTAACGATCCCAAACCATGATAGTTATTGCGATATATGCAATAGCAAAACGCAAGGGAATTTCCGGGATTAAGCCGTATATTATGGGGGCCTTTCATGACCAACGCAACTTCAACGCAAGCATAGCCTAAAAGCCTGTACTTTCATACAACGTAATGTTTGACTGCGAAAAAAGAGACAGCATCAGAGCCGACGGTTATCACTCGGTTAATTCCGCTGATCACTCGCGGCCGCATCGCTAGGTCGTCATCAATCATTCAAGATTTCGCATATCATAAAACTTGTTCCAGGAGTAGGTATACTTCTTGTCAAAAAATCTTACAAGTTTATGGAGAAAAAGTTTGTTATTTTGAATCTCCATACATTTGCAATGCCGGATCAAGATGATTTGTTTACTTTTTACAATTTATAGGTACACTAGCAGAGCCCCGCGGTTTCACCCGCGTACGCTTTCATCATATCATTTTTCAAAAATAAAAGTATCTAAGTTACTCCTTATAACATCAGCTATGAACCAGAACAGACAGACAAAAATATTTAAAAGTTCAATCCAATTTTATTCAAAAAAAGTTGAACTCACACAAAAGCTTGGTGCAATGCAATACTTTTAAAAACTGGAATAGAAGAACATTTAAATCAAAAGCACTAAGGAGTATTGCTATCAACTTCGATGCAAATCACCCCGAAAAATCAAACTAAACCGATATTATACACTAACAAATAAAACTCAAAGAATTTTATATATTATACAACAAATGAAAAAGAAATAAAATTAACTACACTCAAAATATTTTAATTAAATAGTGAAAATGAACTTCCAAACAAATTATACAGCAATCGCAAATATTCGCTAAGTAGGTAATCTAAGAGATTTCCAAGGAAAATCAAGGCATAAGGTAAGTTTTTCAAAAGGTTTTTCATTCAAATATGCAAGCGAATTGTAATCCGATTAAAATATTCTTTTATATTTGACATTCCAATTTTAAAGACCATGATGATGCATTGCACCAAGTTTTTTAAATAAAATCGGCTCAGATTACAGAACAAAAGGCAGATAGAGCGCGCGAAACACGGGAGTGAGGCCAAAAAAACCACAAAGTTTATTTAAACGAAAGTGTTTTTCGTTAAATAAAGTTTAAAAACAAAGCAAATACAAATTCAAAAGCGAATACCAGGCCCCTATTTCACCAAGCTGATAGGTGACAGGTGATATGTGACAATTTACAGGTGACAGGTTCTAGGCGACAATTCTACAAATTCGCATTAGATTACTAAGGAAATGCGAAAAGTTGTCAAAAAAATCGTTTCATAAACATTTATTGTTTGATATAATGTTTAGATTAATCTACAATTGTAGTTTTACAATGACAGGCATGACAGGCAACTTTTTATGTTATGAAACAATGTAAATTTTTTACAACTCTACATATTTGTAGATTTGTCGGAAATAATTGACATGGGGCAAGAGCTGTGTCGGCTTCCTCGTTTTGTCGTGTTTTTGTTGTGATCATTTCAAATTGGCTCTTTGCGAAAGCAGTAAATAGGTAGGTAGTGGTGGCGATAATAGTTTCAATGAGTTCTCAAACTATAAAGAACGAACATTTAAAGAAAATCAGATTACCTAGCGAATCTTTTTTATTAATTTATCTTTTTGGTTATCCATGATAAATATGATAATTATTATATTTAATTTGAAACGCTTGTAGCAAGTGCCATGTAATTATTTATGTATTTATTTAATAGTGTAATTTAATTCAAATTAAAAATATGTTAGAGAATAGCCCGTTGAAAATAAAATAAAACCAACAAAACAACTATGTAGCAGCAAAAAATATATAAGTATGTGTGGAAATTGGTGATCTTATGGCCGATTTCTATAATTTATGGACCGTTATCGGTTACAATTAAGACTCTTATATCTTTACTAATAATGAAGCAAAGACCTCAAAGCTTTGCATAGCAACCCTCCCATATGGAAGTAGCTATCACGGGTAAAATATGCCCAGTTTGGCAATAAAAAAACCTAACATTGGTAAGCAAAACGATTCGTTTTTGTTGCTAGAAACCGGGCATTAGTTAGCCCTACGAACGGCGAGACGTGAGAATTGTAATTTTTCAATACATAATGCCTGTCATCAGCCGACATACCGTCGGATTATGTTGACATATGGTAGAGGTTTATGAAACAATAATCATCGTGACATATCGGCAATTGCCATATTTTCATGACAATTGTCGCACCTGTCCGTCTGGTAAAATAGGGGCCAGGTATGTGTTTTACAATTTGTATTTGCTTTTTTGGCCTCACACCCGTGTTCCGGGCGCCCCATCTGCCTTATTCTGTAATCTGTGAAATTCGGATTAAGTTTTCAAACGTGTGTCAAAATAAAATGTAATTTAAATCAAAAGAACTAAGGAGTATTGATATCAACTTCGATGCAAATCACCCCAAAAATAACTTTCTACCCCTTTTTGACCGCGTTAGGCGATGAGTTTCAATAAAATACGAAACACGTCTTCCATCAATTCTGTTGGAATGTTTACGCAAAATTTGAAGTAGATCGGACCAAGGAATCACGTTGTCCCATACAAACTTTGCCCCCATTTTTCACCCCCTTAGGGGTAGAATTTCGGTAAATCCTTTCTTATCGGATGCCTATGTCATACAAAGAACACACCCTCCAAGTTTCAGGTCTCTACGATCAGCGGTTTAGGCTGTGCGTTGATTGTCAGTCAGTCATTCAGGACAAAGCATTTTATATGTATAGATTAGATATGGCCAAAGTTCAGGTAAAATTTGGACAAAAACGCTGTTTTTCGGAGGCTTTTGCTGAATTTGTTATGCCTGCTATAAACAGGCCTAGATATAGTGCACAAGATATATATTTGCTTAAAACATCTAACGAATAATGTTTAACAACGCCTATAGGCCTATAGGTAATAAGTACAGAGATTTTGTATAAAAAGTATATCGGGATGCCTGCTCTTAAGTAGCCTATCTTCCTCCAGCAGCTCCTTTCAAACTTCATCATAATTAATTGAGCCATTGTAGCTGTAGCGTCAAGAGTTAAGATACAAAAGGCCATCATTAATTTTGATTTGATATTTTTGATTGATTGCTATCTGCTGTTTCTCATATTGTTGCCAGCTATAAAAATAACATAACCAACATTGGTCGGTAGAGTATGAAATAAATCAATGACGGTACAGGAACTGTTGGAAACTGCAATATGATGATGAAAGAGTATCATTATTATCTAGGTACCTATATACTGGGTGGAGATTTCGAGATGGCATATTTTCAAAACCTATGTTGGGTTAGTCATGCTAAAGAACTTTTACTATGGGACCAGAACTGAATAATAAAAAAAAAAATTTGACTCTTCATACATTATGATCGAGCAAGGTTGACATTTACTATGATAATTAACTTTTTAACAAAAAAATAAACCGCCTTCAAAGTAGCTGACTTGAAAACAGTGTCAGATAAGAGTTATTTTATACTTTTTAGTGTACTTTGAAGGCGGTTTATTTTTTTGTTAAAAAGTTAATTATTTTTGAATTTTTAGTTTCATTATATACTGAATACATCTGCGTAACCCATTCGAGTGTACAGGCCTGATGTTTTGTTGTGTGATTACGTAAACAATGCATATTTATGCGATAGCAGCAATCGCGGCTGATTTACTGTAATTTTTTTAAGTGTTCCGTTGTCTATCTCCGAAACTCATCATCAGATCTATATGAAATTTATATGGGACCATTTCGGAATATACCCCTTTCGAACAAAAAAAGAATTTTGCAAATCCGTCTATATATGACGGAGTTATGCCCGAACATACATAAAAAAAAAAAAAAAAAAAATATAAACATCCGAATTGAGAACCTCCTCCTTTTCTTGAAGTCGGTTAAAAAGTAAAATTTTTTTTTGAGAATTCACTATTGCTTCCATAGTAGAAGTTGGTCAGCATGACTAACCCAACATAGGTTTCGAAAATATGCAATTTCGAAATCTCCACCTGTTATAAGGTTCTTGAGGGATGAATGTATAGGTCATTCATTAGTAATAAAAAAAAAATTTGAAAAAATCCGTGTGAAAAAAAAAAACTTCCATGACTTGCATAGAGACTCTCCATACAAGTCAAAGAAGATTTTTTTTCCCGCGGATTATTTTTCTAATATTATTTTTTGATTACTAATGACCTACACATTCATCCCTCAAGAGGAAGTTCACTAATTTATGAGGACCTTATACAGGTCGTTGTTTTGGTCGGCGACGAGCGACTCAGGGTCGATAATACAAATGAAGCTGGTGCTAAAAAAAATGTAAAAAAAAATACTTTATTTTTTTTTATAATAAAAATAAAAAAAAAAAAAATTGAAAATCATGTAATAAGCTAAAGTGTAGACATAATACTCAACGGGAGTACGAGGGAGTAAAGGGGTGGGGCGATGGCGGCTTGCGCCTAGATCTAGTCTGTGCACGTGCCGAGTAACCATACTTTGCAGTAATTTTATTTCAAATTGAATAAGGTATTTCTTAACATATTTACAGTATTTAATGGAATTAAGTCCATTTTTGGGGACTATATATTTTGTACTACCGCTCCTGGGTCGCTTGTCGCCGACCAGAACAACACCCTGTATAATGAAATAGATTTAAGTGATTCTATACTCCGTGACTTTTTATTCGTCTGAGAAACGCAGCCCACATAAAGTCATTAAAGTCAAAAAAACATTAGAATTATGAAAAATCGAGTTAATAATTAAAGTTTACGTATCAAATGGTAGGAAATACTAACCCAGAGCACAGATTACTAAATAGTTACTACCCAGAGCACGAGTCCAGTAGACTGCTCGTAACAGGGAGTTTAAAACTACGTCATGCGTCCTAATAATGAATAATATCTGTTTTTTTTAGTTCAAAAAATATTTTGGTTTCAATTATTAGTACCTTTTAATTGGGTACATTATGTGGGCTGCGTATGTAAGACGAATAAAAAGTCACGGAGTATAGTTCAAAAGCCAGGTACTTGGTCAATTTTTTTAATCAAAGCTGAATCATTTATTTGACTTTCCAAACAAGTTCCAAATAACCTTAAAAAGTACCTATAAATGTTCCATTATCTCTTGATTTACACAGGCCTGCTTGTGTAAACGACCCTATAGAGGGATTCAAGTCGGCTACTTTTCAAGTTCTTCGTTGTTTAACTACGGCTATAACTATTTAACCCGTCGTTAAATTAATAATAACATCTACCAAACTGTATAAGATGTTACTTAAAGGGTGGTTTGTTAACATTACAATTTCAGGCTTGTTTCAGGGTTTGGACACGTCTTGAGTATATTAGGGATACCTTCATGTACCGGTATATAACGTATACTTAAATGCAGTTATCTTTTGTATACATTATCACTAGTTAAAATAAAACCGGCCAATTGCGAGTCGGACTAACAAACGGAGGGTTCCGTACAATATTAACTATCTCATTATGCTATGAAAACAAAACACCAAAAAAGAGACGTTTGTTGTATGGGCGCCCCCTTTAATTTTTAATATTATTTCATATTTATTATTTGTTGTTATAGCGGAAATAGAAATACATATTCTCTGAAAACTTCAGCTGTCTACCTATTACCGTTCATGAGATACACTGACAGACAGATGGACGGACGGACGAACAGCGGAGTCTTAGTTATAGGGTCCCGTTTGTTACGGAACAATAGAAAAAAAATCAAAGGATTAGTAAATCGGTATTGTAAATTTTATCAGCTGAACAAAATTAGACTTTGTTTAACTAGCGTAAACTTTTTTATTATTTAGTTTGTCCCCCGTGGTTTTCCCAGTGGAGTTCTTCAAAAAGGGTGTGAAAAGATTTATGCAGGATCGGCAACGCGCGATTGATACCCCTGGTGTTGCAAGCGTCCATAGGTTACGGTAACAGCTTACCATCAGGCTGGCCGTATGCTTGTTTACTACCTTAGTAGTACAAAAAGAAAAAAATTGTGTAAAATTATATTAGTACCTACCTAAACGATTTAGAGGCCCGCTTTGACAAGAGGGTGTCTCTTCTTGTCGCACTATGTAGGTATCTCTTTTTGACACATTGAAGTTGCTGTGCTATTACATCTCGCCGACTTTAGTAATTGAATTATGAATTACTTATATAGAATAGTTTACATCAATGTTATCGAGCTCATAATAAGTTTGATAGGCATAAAAATAAAAACAATTAGTTTAAAACTATTTATTCAATTAAAATAGTAAGATACGGTTGGCTATATTATGCCTCTTATGCACTTATATAAGCTTTACGTCACATACCTAATTCTCTCTATGAAAAGGTTATTTTTGTATCACAATCATAAAAAACCCTGATCCTCTGGTTTTATTATACCTACATAATCATCTTCATTTCAGGTTAAGGACATTAGTAACAACCCTCGGTTTATAATAATAAACCAGGGTTCATTGTATAATTCAAATTAACACCATAAATTAGGGACATGTTTTATCTTGTTACAGATCTGTCAACAAGTTACGGCTTACACTCTAAACATGCCATTGAATTTACATCTCTAACGCTCAAGAGTAAAGGTTGAATATTATAAGTGAGAATACGGTCAAGTATATTCTTGCCATGATTGTATGTTACAATTCCTTCCTAGTTTGAAATATTTGCTATCTAACTTGGCCTGAGTTATGATGTTATGACGCCATAAATCTTAATACTGCGTTTTTTCTTTACATCAAAGTTTGTAGTTTATAAGTTATAAACTTATAATGTTAGGGATAAATTAAAAAAATGATGTGCACTCGTGGGCACTGTGCAATGGACATAATACCATGTTTTGTTTTCAAAGAAACGGTAGTACATTCGTATATACATTTTCTCTTAGGTATCTATAATCTGTGGGACTTAATTCATAACAGTTATATAAATACATTCCAGAAGGTCTACTACGATTAACAATGAAATTTAATTCTCGAATTTACAGCAGCTATGTTATTCGATTACAAATTTAGCTGCTTTAAATTCTAGAATTAAATTCCATCCAGCCATTTTTAAGCCCTCAGATCGTTAATTACTTTCAAAAGTAACGATAAAATTCGTCATAATCATAACTTAACATAATTATAATTCTCATAAAAGTTTTTTTTTTCGACTTATGTATGTTTTAAAACTACTCTACTACAAACAAGTTTTCTAGTCAAGTTTAGTAAGTAACCTTGTTTCATTATAACTAATCACAATTATATTTTTCTTTAATGTTTTTTTTTTTTCGTCTTATGTTTAAACTACACAATTCAAATTCTCTAATAACAAAGTTACTAAGTTAGGGAAAACTTAAATTAATTAATGTTTCAGCGGTGACTTTGGACATTATCAAAAATGTATACAAGTAAAGTTAAGATATTCGCAGTCATCTCAAGTTTATTTCTACTTTATCAAAACTCAGCTACTTTATCATTCACGAGAGCTTTACTTATTGCGTGATATTATGTCTTCTAAAAATATCCTTCATAAAGCTAATTATTAATATTTTATCTTTAAAAAAAATCCAATTTAGTCGCCATCTATCGCGGTTACGTCTAAATACCTGCAAATGAAGACGGCAAAGTCTTATTTGACATCTTCAAATATGTTCTATCCTTTTTCAATAATGTTTGTAAGAAAGAGATGTGATGGGACTAAAATTAGTTTAGTGCGATTTACAACAGAATCGGCACCACTGGCCCTGATTCTGTTGTTCACAACTAAACTAATTTTAATGACACTATGTCTCTCTCTAACAAAGAACATAAGAAAAGGATGTAAGTCCTGTCAAATTAGTTCAATGCTTGTTTTCAATATAATTTTGGTCGCCATCTATCGCGCTTACGCCTAAATACACGCAAAATAAGACGGCAAAGATTAATTTGACAACTTAAAATATGTTCTATCCCTTTTCAATCATGTTCGTAAGAAAGAAATGAGATGTGACTAAAATTAGTTTAGTGCGATTTACAACAGAATCGGCACCACTGTCAACGTAATTAAGTTATTTTGTTCTTTTACTCATATAGTGTCAATAAAGAGTTTACCTTTGTTAGTTTTGCATCCTCATTTATCATGCTGACTGCATGAGGGTGGAACTTACCTCCAGCGTCTGTGTTTCCTAAATCATACTATCTAGGGACTTTCAAGGTCAGAGTGAATAGGTTTCTTCTAGGTAACCGACAAGCGTGCTCTATCAGACTTCGTCATCGTCCTTTACGGGCGGTGGGGCTACCGCGTATCTTTGGTGGTCATCATAATCAATACGACGAAGACCATTGGTGGACCTTCATTGAATAAAATCCATTAATGGTGTTCATTTAATTTGATGAAGTTAAACATATTTTTTATGAAGGAGTATACTCTAGAAAACCGTTTGATCTTTTCGCAAGCCTCACACCTAAAGGAACGAATTCAGTACCGGAAGCTCCTCTCGATAGGCACTTTGTATAGAAAATCCGCTACAGGAAATTCCCTGGAAATATCTGAGGATTACGAAGCGCCTAGAAACTGGGATCTTAGCATTCCATTAATCTTATGTAGCACCTTTGTAGGAAGTAGGAAAATAAGATAGTACCGTGGGAAATTCTTTACACACAGCCAACTGATTCCAAACTAAACAGGGCTTATAGTAAACAGAGCTACAGAAACTAGATTTTTACACCTATAGATATGGATCAAATAAATATATCCTACACACGATTGTTTTCGAATCCAACTACCAAATGGTAATCAAATATAGAATTTAATCTGAATAATGGTGCCGATTCTGTTGTAAATCGCACTAAACTAATTTTAGTTACATCACATCTCTTTCTTGCGAACATTATTGAAAAGGGATAGAACATATTTAAAGCTGTCAAATTAGTCTTTGCCGTCATAATTTGCGGGTAGGTATTTAGACGTAACCGGGATAGATGGCGACTAAATTTATATTGAAAACAAGCATTGGACTAATTTGACAGGACTAAATTTCTTACATCCTTTTCTTATGTTCTTTGTTAGAAAGAGACATACTTAGTGACATTAAAATTAGTTTAGTTGTGAACAACAGAATCAGGGCCAATGGCCCTGATTCTGTTGTCGTTGTTGTTTTCAATATAATTTTAGTCGCCATCTATCGCAGTAACGCCTAAATACACGCAAAATAAGACGGCAAAGATTAATTTGACAACTTAAAATATGTTCTATCCTTTTTCAATCATGTTCGTAAGAAAGAGATGAGATGTGACTAAAATTAGTTTAGTGTGATTTACAACAGAATCGGCACCAATGTCTCAGAAAATATGCTGATTTAATAACTATTTATAATGATGGTTCATAATAAATAAATAGTTCAAGTGAAACTTAATTGAAGTACTATTATAAATAATATCCTGGGAAATTCTTTACACACGGCTATCAGATCTCAAACTAAGCAAAGCTATGGAAACTAGCTTATATACTAAATCATATATATTTTAATTATATACTAACTAATTAATATATCAAAGAGCTTTATAAACGAGAGCGCTTCATATCCGGATGATGTCCGCACTCACACCCGGGTAGTATGTACTCAGCTTTATTTTAATAAATTATGATGGATTCCTGAAGTAATTTAAATAATCTTGATTTAATTAAATAATTCTCAAAATTGTGATTGCTCTAGGGTACATTATAGTATCTGATGAAAATCTGTTGCCAGCACCTACCGGTGTGTTTGACAGCTATAATTGAGACCCAGTTTTCCCTTAGGCTTTGCTTACCACTTTCGGCCACATCGTAGATCATGGCGAGATTGTGGTCAAACACAGACATACCTACATATATACATTTATTGAAAAAAACCTTTCTTTTTTCCAGATGAAATCCTACATCGACAAGAACACAATAAAAATAAAATGAGTCGAAAATGTTTGAAAGTGAAAAGTGAACGTAAATGTAAAGTTAAGTGAAGTGAAGTGAAAATGACGTCATTTCCCGATAATTTCAATGAAACAGTGATAAAAGCGTATGACGAGAGCTTCCCCCTCCTGATGCCCCGATGGGGGTACGTGGTGTCGGCGTTTGTGCTCTTCCTAATTGGATTCTTCGGATTCTTTCTGAATCTCATGGTGATACTTCTAATGTTTAAGGATAGACAGGTGAGTTAATCTGACTACTTTGAATATTCTAGACCAGTGTTTCCCAAACATTGTTCTGCCATTGCCCGGTAATTTTCACACTGCCTTTTTGTGACCCACTTAATACTTTTAAACAGAAGCTGGTTCTATTAGGTAAAATAATACACATTTATTAATAGTAGAAATGTTTTATTAATACTTCATATTTTGGTATCGCCTATTTAGTTAAAAAATTTTAGTGCGAAGTATTGAGCTGCTGCTTATTTTTTAACAAAGAAAAATACCAGGTCGCAATATCCCGCGAGCTTGGAAGTTCGCGGACTGTTGCGACCCGGTATTTTATTTTTATGGCCCGGTACCGGGTCGCGACCCGGCTAATGGGAAACGCTATTCTAGAGTAATGATAATGATTTATTTGAAACAGAAATATTCTTTTTGTAGGTTTGTTTTTTTCAAAATTTCAAATTGTTTCGGTCACTGATAAACTTGTTTTCGCCCACTTTATCCGAAGGATCTTATGGTTTTAGCAATACACTAGAATATTATAGAGCAACTATACGAGAGTACGGTCTCTGAGCACGGGTACGGTCTAAATGCATTGAAGCGAAGTGCGCGTACATAGTTTGAACGACTAAAATACGTATAACAATTTCTCGTTTTTTATCGATACAAATGAAAAGGAATCCATATCTATATATGTAAAAGTTGTTTAACATGACTAACCCAACATAGATTCCGAAAATATGCCATCTCGAAATCTCCACCCAGAATAGACTTCAAATAGCTGTAGAATATTCTAATTGACATCGACTTAAATAGAAGTAGATAAGTATGTTCTCGTAACGAAACTATACAGGTCGTTGTTTTGGTCAGCGACGAGCGACTCAGGGTCGATAATACAAATGATACTGGTGCTAAAAAAATAAATAAAAAAATACTTAATTTTTTTTAAATAATAAAAATAAAAAAATTAAAATTTTGAAAATCATGTAATAAGCTAAAATGTAGACATAATACTCAACGGGAGTACGAGGGAGTAAAGGGGTGGGGCGATGGCGGCTTGCGCCTAGCTCTAGAATGTGCACGTGCCTAGTAACCATACTTTGCGGTAATTTTATTTCAAATTGAATAAGGTATTTCTCAACATATTTAGAGTATTTAATGGAATTAAGTCCATTTTTGGGGAATATATATTTTGTACTACCGCTACTGGGTCGCTTGTCGCCGACCAAAACAACACCCTGTATAAATGAAAGCATTTCATTTATATAGTTTCGTAATTGACTTTAAACATAATACACAATATATATGTATTGTAATATAAACTTGAGTTCCAATCGAATAGAGATCAAAGGAAAAAGCGGAAAATAAAGAACGCTTTATTTATGTAATAAACCTGACCTGAATTCAAATTGGAACACAAAGGAAGTGCTGATTGGGTTATTCAAGTGATGGTTTAATTTTATTGGATGATACTTCGTCAGATGAACTCTCAAGGTCAAATTATTTATATATAAGGTCTAGTGCATCTGGTAGAAGATAGATAAAGCGATACACTACATGGGCAACGCTGCAGCGTCATGTAGATTGAGCGTTGCGCGTCACGTTGGGGGACATTTTGTCCCCTAGTGTATCTGACGCTTTAGGTTGAGGATTCATTCAATAGGTCTGTGAATGGGAATTTTTCCTGCATGATCAAAAAGTGAATATTACACGGAAATATCAAATATGTTCCCAATTTTTTTTACGGGTAGTTGGCGCCATTGGTTAAGATTCCACTTATCGCGCCGCAGGCACGTGACACACAGGACATGCGCTTTAGTGCATCAACATGTCTGCATGTCCTGAGTTTGGGTGTAATAATGTATAAAAAGTATGTATTTACAAACAAAAAGTAATATATCAGTTATCTGGTTTCCATAGTACAAGCTCTGCTTAGTTTGGGATCAGATAACCGTGTGTGAAGAATGTCCCAGGATATTTCTGTTAAGAGTCGATTATTTGGATGCTGTAAAATTATGATGTCAGACGACTCTTTTTGTCGTTTTGAAATTTGCTAAATTGCAATTTTGACATGTCAGTCATCATCCTTAATATTTTGGTGTAGTTGGTCATCAAAAAATGATTCTATAGAAAAATCGTGAGGCTTTATTAATATGCGTTTAGAGGCTCTAATAAATATAACGGTACCTGTATAACCAGAACTCGAACAGGGCTCTTAGCTCATAATTACGGTGGCATAAGCCTCTTTAAGCGTTGAAGAGCACGTAAACCTGTCGGATCCCACTGCTTATCGAGTCAGATCCCACCGCTTACCGATTAGTCGAGAGCTTTGCACTTAGCCTGTGCTTAAATAGTATCCAGATTTGATGTTGGGAAATTCTGGTAAGAACGAGTGAAAGTTATAATACTTAGTGTGATTTATTTTTCATAACAGTCAAATGTTTTTTTAATGTTGTGATATTTGCTAGTTATTTACGCAAATACGATATGAACATACGTTATAAAAACACGAAGTGCTGTACGTAAAAATATATAAAAACCCTAAAAAAAAACATTTGGAGACATCAGAAAAAAGTAATGAAAATGATTAATTTGATGCCCATTTTCTCTAACTAATGCTTATTTTATGAGACTACTGTATGTTTCAAATGAGTGCCAATTGACATAAGCTTGTTTGATTTTGCTCTATAATTAGATAATTGTGTGCTCAGAAATAAATAAACCTCGTTATAACTCTCTCTGTGACATTGTTAAATGTCAAACAGGACTTTATAATTGGTACGGACTGTTATACAGTTATATTGGTTTTGTGTGAAAAGCTGTCATTTTTATATACGCTCCTAATTGGCTCGTTAAAACGGCCATACATCTAATTAAGTTTTCAGATTCCATTATAATCACTTGCAAAAGTACGCACTCGCCTCATATACAGGATGCTGCAACCAAAAAGTCAAAGATTATTTATAATAGTAAAAACTTATTCGAGGAATTAAGTAAGATTGATTGGCATTGTACAAATAAAATGAAGTCACCCAATGAAATTTTCAATTTCATTAAATATAGTTTTGAGAAGTCATATAACTCTTCAAAAAAGCAAATAAAATCATATGGTAAAAATAAACATGAGCCTACGTGGATTAATGATAATATCAAAAGATTGTGTGAAAAAAGAGACAAATTATTTAATAATTGGAAAAAAGATGTTAACAATTTCAATTTACGTTGTGAATATAATAAAGTTAGGAACAAAGTACATAAAGTAACTGAATACTATAGAAATACATACTATAAAAACAAAATAAAAGCTAATTATACGAATTCTAAAAAAATTTGGCAGGTTATTAATGAAATATATGGCAGAATCACATTATCTATAGATCAAGTTCTACTGAAAGCATTTAGCGCTCAAAATCTATTACCCCGAGATATTGCCAATAAATTTGCATATGAATTTGATGGTGCAGTCAAAAAAATACTTCCAAAGTGTACTAAACACCTTATTACAAGTGATTTTACTACTAAAACCGATACGAGCATGCACTTCCAGAAAGCTACACCCGATAAAATACAAAAGATAATTACGAATCTGAACACACACAAAGCACCTGGTGTAGACGGTATTAGAGTATTCGATATAAAGAAGATAAGTTCAAACTTATCAATAGCATTGTCCAACCTCATAAATAAAACCATCGAGACGGGAACCTACCCTGACGACTTAAAGAAAGGCTGTGTGCGCCCCGTACTTAAAAAAGGAAAACATGATGACGTCACGAACTATCGACCTATCACTCTTTTATCAACTATTGATAAAATAGTTGAAAAGTACGTGTGTGGCCAGATTCATGAGTATTATCGAAAAAATGAAATAATAAATAAACATCAGTTTGGTTTCCAGTCCGGCAAAAGTACAACATCCTTGCTTTCTCAATTCACTGATGACATTAATGGCAGTCTTAATAATAGGAACCAGGTTCTTGTCTTGTTTATTGACTTTTCTCGCGCATTTGATACCCTAGACCATAAGAGACTGATAGACAGGCTAAGTGATACCGGAGTGAGGGGCCCACTGCTTAGATGGTGCCAAAATTATCTTCAGAGCCGATCATACTGTGTCAAGGTCCTTGACAGCTCCAGTGTAAGTATGAAGGTAACTGAAGGCACTGCTCAAGGTTCAGTGTTAGGACCTTTGCATTTCTTGGCCTACGTCAATGACATGCATGGCATATTACGCTTCTGTACCTCGTACCAATTTGCTGATGACACTTGCTTGCTTGTTGCAGATCGTAATGTAAACGATGCTATGACGAAAATTCAGTTTGACTTTGACAACCTTAACAAGTGGTGTCACGATTCGGGACTAGTGCTCAATGCGCAAAAGACTAAACTGCTTCATATCAATTCACCATATAAACGCGACAACCTACATACAGGTCTCGTTTGCCACAGTCACTCTTGTCTACATAAGCAACCGCCACCCCAAGCATGCAATAGTGATTGTAAACTTATCGAAGTTGTTGGGAAACATACTTACCTAGGTCTTATCATCGATAGTAGCTTCAACTGGCAACCACATATTGATCGCGTTTGTGATAGACTGAGGGCCTTTCTGGCCTCTATAGCCGTCATCAAAAAGCGTATTCCATATCAAACTCGGCTAATGATTTACAATGCTTTCGTTGAATCTGTGGTATGCTACGGACTAAGTAGCTACGGCCGTACATACCAAACTTATCTTAATAGTATCTACCGACTGCAAATTAGAATATTAAAACACATAGTATCACCAAATGTAAAACTTAACTGTTCTAACAATGATATTCTCTTATTTAAACATTGCAATACTCTTCCTGTCCATATCAAAGTAAATTACAACCTTCTTAAAGAACAATTTTTCAACACAAAATTACAAATAAATATAGAACACAAAAACACAACACGACAAATAACACAAAAGAAACTAAAAACTATATCTGCTAATAACACCTATGGGCAACGTACCAACTCCTACTTGATTCCTCGTTTAATGAACAACCTCGATTTTGAAATTAAACAAAATATTACTCCCATTAACATAAAAAGAAAACTTAAACAACACCTTGTATCGAATCTTTGACATTTTTTGCCATCTGTAGGTATTTCAAGTGAGTACCGTCCCATTGAATTATAATTATGTTCACCTACTTCTTTATTTATTTATTTTTAGGACTACCTACTTATGAAATTGTTATTTATTGGCCCACTGGTCTCTTTATACTTTGGAATGTGGTCATAGTTATGGCTGGTCCCAATGATATTATAATAAAAAGAGGTAGATATCGCATTAACGCACGCTAATTGTTGCAGACAAATTCAGACAATTGTCGTAATTTTGCTTAGCGGCTACATATAGCTATCTCTTTCTGTACCATACGTTCCGTATTATCTATCGCATTCACCTAATTCAACAATAACTGAACGCCGCTTAGTATGAGGGTAGCATATCTCTATTATAATATCATTGGCTGGTCCGGTGTATACGGAGATGAGTGCGGCCCTACTATATGTGTAAGTTGAGTATGTAAATGACGAATGTCGATGTAAGTCATTCCATTTTTTATAAACCTTTGTGGTTTTATTGTGAATGATTTTTTACTAATCCCAATGTATGATGTTTTTGGTATGATAATAAATAAAAAAAAAAAAAAAGATATAATTTTAGCTTTTGAATAAAATTATTACTTACGTAGGAGAGCTAGCAGTCACAATTATTTAATTAATTTGTATGTACTAGTGAATTAGGAAAGTAATATCCCAGCGGGCGTCCTGCGGGTAGGACATAATTCCAAGATTTTTATCTTTTAGTGTCCACTTATAAGACTATTTTCGAGCAATTGGAGCGTGCTACGTTGCCTAGACACCCGCCCGAAATACGGCGTCTGGATCTCGTATTTATTTGCTTTTATCGTTTAGTACAAAAATAGATTCTTTTCAGCTATAGATGTATCGAAAATCTTTTAAGAAATATCCGGACACTGAATTTAAATAAATTTCTATTGAATCCCTAAAAACAACGTCATACTAAAATCATATAACCAGACTATTTGTTTTCCAATATCGTTCGAAGCATTTATATTCAGAGAAGCGATTCTTAGCTATTTCCTCAAAGATATAATGTATCACAAAACACAGATTATCTACAAAAGAGATGGAATGTTTAACTATTAAACGTGATGTGAAATTCGAGTGTATTGGAATCTTTCTCTAGATTTGTATCTCTATATCATCATGGACGAATAGATAAGGACAAGCAAGCCCATACAAAAAAGCGTAGCACCGTTGCTTAGTTCTCGTAGGCTATGTAGATGTCACTACGGGTATTGAATCCACGATTTTTAAACGATTTAAAAGTGAAAACGCATTCTGAAGAAAACCTTATCATTGAATCTCATTTGCGATCTTAATAACGCAAAGACAACCGTTAGATGGCGTTGTAATATTAGACAGTACGTACATAGTAGATAGTAGTAATTAGAAAATGATTAATAATAATGCTAATAATCAAAAACTAGACATGTGTTAACATTAAAAAAAAATACTATTATTTTAGTTAGACTTTCAATTGGTCCTAGCTTTTAAACGCTCAACGACTTGATGCGGTAGGCCATTGAGATATATTATTATTATGTCGATGGCGGTAGGCGAATTTGTAAGCTTGCGCAAGAGCCGGCAAGAGCTAACAGCGCGAACACGAAATAATCTAGGTAGGTATGTCTTCGAACGCAAAAATTAAGAGGACTCAATTCGTCATACTTTTCATACAAAACCTCTGTACTTATTATGGCGTTGTTAAACATTTTTCGTTCGATGTTTTGAACAAATTAGTATCTTGTGCGCTATATCTAGCCGTGTATCTAGGCGTAATTTAAAAAAAGTCTTAAACAAATTCAGTCAAAGACTCCGAAAAACAGCGTTTTTGCTTGAACTTTGGCCATATCTAATGTACCTATAAATTGTAAAAGTAAAGAAAACATATAGATACCAGGCTTGCAAATGTATTTGAGATTCTAAATAACTAACTTTTTTTTCACAAACTTGTAAGATTTTTTCACAAGAAGTATACTCCTGGAACAAGTTTTATGAATGCGAAATCATGAATGACGACCTAGCGAAGCGGCCGCGAGTGATCAGCGGAATTTACCGACTGATAACCGACGGCCCTGATACTGTCTCTATTTTTTCGCAGTCAAACATTATGTTGGATGAAACAACAAGCTTTTAGACTATGCTTGCGTTGAAGTTGCGCCGGCCACAGAGGGCCACTTTAATGTCAAAACTATTTTCAAATACCGTTATTGAACGAATTTCAAAAGAATATTGTTAATTTTAAAAAGATTGTGTCTAAATCGTTTTTCTTTTATTAAGTATATCCATTATATATGAAAAAAAAAACGAATACCTACACGGAGGATCGAACCTCGGATCTAAACAAAAAGCAGTATTACAGATACCTATACATCTAAATAGATGATGCGAGCACAGACGCGAGTTAGGTAGGTACTTCGCGTGACAAAATCTGTGCAGAAATGGGCACAATGTTTTTCTTTTGAAACTGTTTCGCGCGGACAGAGAACTCGCATAAGGCTGCATGTCCACCAGAGATGAGGACCGGCGGCGCGTGGAGTCGCCAATGACCTGGGGTGTGACCTTGCTTCCCGCTCCGCCATCCAAACCCCTACCCTCGCACTAAAACATCGCACGCGCTTGCGTTGCTGTGGTTATTATAGCACGATAATGTAAGTAGGGTAAACAGGATAGTTATCGGCACTTAATCATCATACCTATCATTATATTATTTTTAAGTTATAAGAATGGAATAAAAGCTGCTACTTGTAGTCTAATTCAATTGCTCAATTTTGGAGGCCGTATAATTCTAATCAATATGATTTATTTATTTATTTATTTTATTATCATGGAAACAATAAAATTAAAGGTACAGTTTGAAACATACTTTTAAAACATTGCCAATTACAGTTTCCTTCTTTTTAAACTATACAAATCATCGTTTTGATATAATAACGAAAAGCAAAAGTGAAAATAAACCAAACCTACACGCATATATGATAGGAGCACCTACACGCTACATAAGGACACATAAGACCCGGTGGATTGAGGGAGTAAAAAAAATTACAGGATAATTTCCGACTCATCAAAATCGACCATGGTGGCAACAGAATTATAAATTATTTCTACACCTTTCTTTTATCAACATTTCTTTGATAGCAGCGGCTTTGTCGGTTTTGGGAGTCCAAATGGCTCTCTCGCATAACCACTCCATGGTTTATGTTTAATATTTTTAACATCAGAATAAATTGTATCTCTAAGTTCCGCATAACTCATCTGGTATTTGAATCAGCCCATCTATTTGTGGAAAGTTTCCGTTTCAGATTCGAAAAAGAATATCTGAAAATTTATCGGCAGAAACATACATGCATTCATTGTTCGATCAGCCGTTAGGGGTCTATGTATGTGGAGGTAAATTATTTTTTTATTCCCCGAACTGTTGAAAAAGCGGTGTAGTATCGTTTTTTGTGTGGTGTCGTGGTCGGGATTATTTGTCTTAAATTACGCTATGAGATCTATCCACAAGTTCCTCAACCATTTCCTGACCACTGAGATATTTGCTCGTGGCAGACAGATAGACAGACCGAAATACGGGCGGAGATCTTTCCATAAATTTCTCAATAATTTCCAGACAGCTAAGATATTTCTTAAGACCTGTCAGTCTGAGGAGAGACTTTAGCTCCTTATGTGTGTTCTACCGCTTGTACAAAGTACAGTTAATAATTTACTGAAAATTCTTATAGGTGATGTAACTGCCTTTCAAATGAATCCTTTTCAGTATCTTTACGGCATTTAGAGGCAAAGCAATCGCATTTTTTCCACTGCTATCTAAATAAAAATAAGAAAATTAAAATTGCGGCCATTCCAACAGGAGAGGGTATGGACATTATTTGAAGATGGTTTTGTCGATACATTTTGTTGTATTACACTACACGCCATTAAAATATCGTTATTCCGAGACCAAACACAGTATATACATTTGTCCAACATGTATAGTTGGACCGCGGTACCCAGGCACGACGACCCAGCCTGGCGGAAGATTTTCCCTTTTTAATGAAGATGTCATTTTTAACCTTGCACATCCATATTGGTGATCCCGACGTATTGGATGGGAAAATTCACAACCCTCCAATCACAGAACATGCAGTAGCACTTCTGAGCAGCTAACAAGCTCATCACTCCCCACCGACAAGCAGTCACACAGCAATCCAGCTTCGCCTTAACCAGTTCCAACGCAGCCGATTCACTGTGCTTCCTGGTCCTGCAAGGCACACATCTGCGACAGCACTCATCGCCCGCACTGTCCACCGCAGCATACGTCTGCATCTCTTCGACTGGCTCACCCTCGCCGGAGTGGCAGTCTCGGCACTACGTGGACTCCCATGGCTCAACCCGTCACAGCACCGACGCAACAGAATACTGCTCAGCCTCGACATGCTACAGACTTCCTAGAAGCACAGGCACTTGCAAGCTATACACAATGACGCAACAATAGACCGACCTCTGGTCTAGGAAGGGAGTAATGTAGCAACCACCTACATAATGGAGTTCACACGCCGATAGATAGATGCAGCTCCAACATCCTGCATCGCGCTTACGAAGTTTTCTCGGCGATATACATATATAATCATATCAACCTAGGGATGTCCACTGCTGAACATAGGCCTCCCTTCCATTAACTTCCACTTCGAACGGTTTTGGGCCACTTGCATCCAGCGGTGCCCAGCGATTTTGACCAGATCGTCGGTCCACCTGGTGGGAGGTCGTCCCGCTCGGCGCATTCCAGTACGTGGTCGCCATTCGAGAACCTTCATTCCCCATCGGCTATCGGTTCTTCGAGCCGTGGCCGGCCCATTGCCGCTTCAGCTTACTAACTCTACGAGCTATATCGGTAGTTTTCGTTCTCCCCTTATTCGGACCCTGTCACGTAGAGAGATTCTGAGCATAGCTCGTTCCATAGCGCGCTGAGTGACTCTGAGCTTATTTATTCGGCCAGCAGTAAAAGACCACGTCTCTGTTCCATATGTCATCACTGGTAACACGCACTTGAAGACCTTTGTCTTCAGACTCTGAGGTATTTTAGACGTGAAGATGTGCCGGAGCTTCCCGAACGCTGTCCAGCCAAGTTGGATTCTTCGATTGACCTCTTTGTCGAAGTTGGACCTACCTAGTTGGACAATTTATCTTAGGTAAACATACTCGTCTACAACTTCGAGAACAGTGCTCCCAACAATCATCGGCATTGGCGGAATATGAACATTAGACATAATTTTTGTCTTGTCCATATTTATTTTGAGGCCTACCTGTTGGGAACTCTGTTGAGATCATTGAGCATGATGTTCAAAGCTTCCAGCGATTCCGCCATTATGACTATAGCATTGGCAAATCGAAGGTGAGTGATGTGTTCGCCATTGAAGTTGATGCCATATCCCTTCCAGTCCAAGAGCTTGAATACATCCTCCATTACAGTGGTGAAGAGTTTCGGGTTTTTTCTTTTTTTTATACCACTAAGGTGGCAAACAAGCATACGGCCCGCCTGATGGTAAGCAGTTACCGTAGCCTATTGATGCTTGCAACACCAGGGGCATCACTCGCGCGTTGCCGACCCTGAAGAAATCTCTTCACACCCTTTTTTAAGAACCCCATGCTGTACTCCAATGGGAAAAACACGGCGGGGAGTCTTACACCCTTCTGCAACTGGATTGGTACCGTACTCACCTCCTGGACTCAGATCGACATGGTGGCTTTGCTGTACAAACACTTCAACACTTCGATATAGCGATAGTCGATTTGGCATCGCTGTAGACTCTGTAACACCGCCCATGTCTCGACTGAATCGAAGGCTTTCTCATAGTCCACATACGCCAGGCATAATGGCCGATTATACTCCTCAGTCTTCTGTATAATCTGGCGGAGTGTATGTATGTGGTCTATGGTACTAAAGCCTTTACGGAAACCGGCTTGTTCGGCCGGCTGGAAGTCGTCAAACCTACGAGCGAGACGATTCGTAATGATTCTCAAAAACAGATTATAAACGTGGATTAGGAGGGATATCGGGCGGTAGTTCTTTAATAGAGCCTTATCGCCTTTCTTAAAGAAGAGCACCACCATGCTTCCACTCCATACCTTTGGCGTTGTACCTTCGTGTATTTCGGAATAAAATAGCTTCTGAAGGACTACAAGTACCGGTTTACCACCCGCTTTCTAAAGCTCTGTTGTAATTCCGTCTTCACCCGCCGCCTTGTTGTTTTTAAGCTGTTTCAGAGCCATTCTAATCTCGTACAGGCTGACGTCCGGGATATCTTCGGTGTAATATCGGGTCAACTTGGCTCTTGCGTCACTGACCGGTAATGTATCTGGTTTCGGTGACGAGGTGTACAGCTGTCCATAGAACTTCTCGATCTCTGGCTTTGACGTAATGATGTTGCCGGTATCGGTCTTCAGCTTGGTCAGTTAGCTTTGAACAATAGTCCTGTTTTATTTCCTCTTCAATAAATGACTTATTAAAGAGGCGTATATCGTGTCACATTGCGTTTGAGATCTGTCTATTTAGCTGCCGATATTCGGCTGTATCAGCTGAAGACTGCAAACTCATTTCACGTCGTCGCTTCATGAATTTGAAAGTTTCATCTGAAAGTTTTTGGGTTCTATTCGTACGGCGGGTTATATGTTTTTAAATAATTGTGTATATGGATTTTATATCTGAAATAAATGTATTATTATTATTAAAGAATTTCCTACCGCATGGACAGTTTCCACGAGCCTGTTGTTTGTATCGTCCGCTGTCAGGCAATCATCCAGGCATTGAAAGCGATTCTGAAGTTCGAGCTGAAAGCTTTCAGGGTCCTGGATATAGGCAGTTTGGAGTTGGAGCGTAGACTTTACCAGACATCTCCACCTGGATGTTCAGGTTCAGTGTGCCTCTTACTAATTGGTAGTCGCTGCCGGTCTTAACCCTGTTGATCACAGAAACAACACTGAAGATTTGCCACTTTGTCGTCAAGATAAAGTATATCTCGTTTTTGGTGGATCCATCGGGGCAGGTTCATTTCCTGTGTGACCGCTTTTTGAAAAAGGAGTTCATCATAAAGAGTCCCTCCAACTCTATGAAGTCAGCCAACCGTTGGCTCCTAGGATTCCTCTGCCCAATTCCAAACTGCCCTCAGCTCATCGTCATTTCTTATGCCTAGCTTCGCGTTAAAGTCCCCCATCAATACCATATAGTGAGTTTTAGAAGCATGTATGGCTCGTGAGATATCATTGTATGACAATGTCTCTATCTCGTCATCTGGGTGTGATGAGGTCGAAGCATATACCTGGATGACCTTCAGCGAATACCGTTTGGTAATACTGAGTATCAGGTATGCGACTCTCGGTGAGACACTCTCTATCCTCACAATATTTTTGATGAGGGGCTTGCGGACATTAAACCCGACACAACCCTGTGACAGACAGGTGATCACCCTCCCGGTAGAAGAACAGGTTGCCGGATTTAAGGATTATCGTGTGCTCCCCCTCTTCGGACTTCTGATAAACCCATTATATCCTATCGCAACCTGTCCACTTCTTCCTCCAGCTCAATGAGCTTCTCGTCGGTCCTCAGAGTCCGTACATTGTATGTTACCAGGTCAAGTCGTCGTTGCTGGTAGTCGGATCTCTGCCGAAGACTCTTAGCACCCTCTGCCCCGCCGTTACCGTGATCGCTACCGTAGCCCGGGGACTAGGGGCCGTGACTGTGTGTTGTGTACCATATTAAGGGGTTTTGCCGTAATCACCACGCTTGGCAGGCGGGTTGGTGATCGCAGTGGTGATGACGTTACTCAGGTAGACGCTGCTTTCCGTCCCCTGGTGTATTCCCTTAGTCGCCTTTTACGACACTCAGGATTGGAAGGGTTGACCCTATTCTATGCCGGGAGCCACACGGCCACATGTATGTATAGAACTGTCCAACATGTACAGTTGAACCGCGATGCTTAAAGAAAGAGTCCCGTGTATCCAGACTCTTCTGGCTCATTGAGTTCATGGTTAACAGTAGGCCCCTGACTTATGTACCGCTTGACCATGTAAACAATTTACCCCTAATACCGACTTTCTTCTGACTAAGTCACTTGGACAGTTTTCTGAGCACAACTTCTATGACGAGGCTAGCAAGATACAGGTGCTGGCTGACTTAATGTGGTGGAGATGGGTTAACCTGCCGACACTAACACGACATGACAAGTGGTTTAGAGTAAAAGAACCCCTTGCTGAAGGGGATCTGGTGATAATTGCTGAATACCAGATGCCACGTAACATGTGGTTTGGTTACGTGGTATTGTTTGCAAAACGTACCCTGGTAGTGTTGGTCAGGTGCGGGTTGTGGATGTTATGACAGGACCTGATGTGACTGGACAGCGACGACTCTACAGATGACTTGCGACAAAGCTGTGCAAGTCAGACGTCTGCCGCTCCTCATCTTAAGTATTTATTTATTTTATTTTTACGATTTGAACACCATGATAGGGTTTGATAGGACGACGTTTTAGAAGTCCCGTCTTCGTGGAAGACTGCCCACGTGCACCCAAAAAGGGCGACAGATCAGACCCGACGAACTGGAACAGGCCTATCGCCATCACCTCCCTTCTCTCAAAAGTCATGGAGCGTGTGATCAACACGCAGCTTTTGAGATACCTGGAGGATCACGAGTTGTTGAGCGACCGACAATATGGCTTCCGCCACAGTCGCTCAACTGGTGACCTACTTGTGTATCTCACGCACCGTTGGCCCCTTAGTCTGAGGAGAGACTTTGCCTCCTTATGTGTGTTCTACCGCTTGTATAACGGAGAGTGTTCTAAAGAATTGTTCGACTTGATGCCCACAGCTACTTTCCACCATTGCAACTCTCGCCATCGACGGGGAGTTCATCCTCACATATTGAAACCAGAATTGTATCGAATTGCGCGGGCTCAGATTGTGGAATGAGCTCCCCGCCGTGGTTTTCCCATTGGAGTACATCATGGGGTTCTTCAAAAAGAGTGTGAAGAGATTTCTTTAGGGTCGGCAACGCGCGAGTGATGCCCCTGGTGTTGCATGCGTCCATAGGCTACGGTAACTGCTTACCATCAGGCGGGCCGTATGCTTGTTTGCCACCTTAGTGGTATAAAAAAAAAACCAAATCGCATAAGCCGTTACCGAGTAATCGGTGAACGTACATAAATAAAAATTACATACGCATCGACTATATACAGGGTGTAAGGGACTTCGCCGCACAAACGGATACCATGGGTCCAGGACATGATTCTGGACTCCCCCATGTTGGAATTTTTCGTCGGTTTTTCCCAAATTTAAAAAAAAATAATAAGTTTTTTTTACTTTAGACTGTTCATAATCGTTATTCTTACCTAACCCAAAGAGATTTAAAATAAATAAGTTATTAATTCAATACTTTCACTAAAAGTAGCAATGTAAATAAAACTAGAAACGGTGTCTTATGGCGATATTCGCCTGCAGTCAGCGACATACTACGTAGGCACAACGTTATCGCGCGTTTAAATCGCGGTGTTCACAATACATTGCGCGCTCGAAAATGACAATTTCTATAACCGATCATTAGCGAGGTGAATGCCTTTCACAATTTGATTAGTGGCATTAGGTGTAGCCTTTTCGCGAAGTTTGCGTTACCATGCAAAATACACCCTGTATATATATGAAAAAAGGAGGAGGTTCTCCTCCTTTTTTTAAATCGGTTAGTAAAACTACATTTCCAACAGTAATGTTACTACCTAGGTATAAAAATTGTAAGTCCACTAAGTGGTCGTGAACTGGTATAATCACCCTACGTAAGATGATTAAATAAAACCAAATTATGGATAAAAATCTCTAATAAATTATAATATATTTTTTTTAATATACAAATGACCAAAACATTTTTTTTTCTTAATGATTAGTACCTATTCATTGGGTACATAATGTGGGCTGCGTTTCTAAGACGAATAAAAAGTCACGGTGTATTTAGTAGTTGTGTTTACGGTTGGGTTTGTTCCCGGGAATAAACCCAACTTCGAGTAAATTTCCAATTTGGTGGGAAAAACCCGGGAATTTTCCCATTGACTGGGAAAATACTCAAATGGTCACAGTTACTAGATTTTGCGTAGGTATAGCGAGAGACACCTTAACAAAATCGTTTGAATAACATTTAACAAGATTTCTATTAGGGTTATACCACGGTCATACACATATAGGGTGATTTTGAATTACTTAGCTATTTTATAGGAGTCTCTCATTAAGAGGACTCAATTCGTCATACTTTTCATACAAAACCCCTGTACTTACTATGGCGTTGTTAAACATTTTTCGTTAGATGTTTTGAACAAATTAGTATCTTGTGTACTATATCTAGCCTTGTATCTTGGCGTAATTTAAAAAAAGTGTGAAACAAATTCAGTCAAAGCCTCCGAAAAACAGCGTTTTTGCCTGACCTTTGGCCATATCTAATGTACCTATAAATTGTAAAAGTAAAGAAAACATTTAGATACCAGGCTTGCAAATGTATTGGAGATTCTAAATAACTAACTTTTTTTTCACAAACTTGTAAGATTTTTTCACAAGAAGTATACTCCTGGAACAAGTTTTATGAATGCGAAATCATGAATGACGACCTAGCGAAGCGGCCGCGAGTGATCAGCGGAATTTACCGACTGATAACCGACGGCTCTGATGCTATCTCTCTTTGTTCGCAGTCAAACATTACGTTGGATGAAACAACAAGCTTTTAGACTATGCTCGCGTTGAAGTTGCGCCGGCCACAGAGGGCCGCCTTAATAAAAAATAAAAAATACATGTTTTATTTTTAGATATAATTTTTATAGAAAAAAATAAAGTTATGACGATCCAAAGTTTTCTCAAAATTACCGAAATCGTTGGTCGTACCGCGCGCCAATACGCTACGTCACATAGCTGTCAACAACCGAGACTGTTAGATACTGCCTATGTATACGAAAACACGAACACCATCCAAATTAAATATCCTATACATCACTCTCGGTATTCTTACCCGTTTAAAATTTATAAAATGAAGCCACAAAAATACAGTAACTCACTTTTTTTATTAACTCAATTACAAACATACTCATCGTATCACAATTCTAACATATGCATCGTTGTAACACTTTAAAACTTTAGGGCCAACTTAAGGCTAATTTAAAATCACATTGAACTGAATATTGTAGTTTATTGACAACTTATTATTTGGTTTTAAATAACACACTTCCAGTGATCTGCAACCACAAAGCGCAAAGTTGGGTGGGGTGGCGGGCGCTGCGCGGCATCTTGTGTGAGGCAGAAGCCCTCCATTGATCAAACGGATAGTGTACTCCATGGTATAATGGTGTACTCCAGAGAGTTCCATAATTATTCAATTAAATTTAAAAATATTTTGTATCACCCAGAAACGACTGTTGATCTTCTAAAACGTTGCCCTAGCAACCAGTAACCAGAGAATACCTGCGTGCGCAACTCAAAATACTTTTTTTCATAATCAGAAATTATTTCAAATAGGTTGACATGAAGTATTAAGCTGAACGCACACCTAAACACGTCGTAGCAATTTTTTTTGTATTCTTTGTATGAAATAAAGAGAAAAGGGAAGAGAGGTTTCGTATAAGGACGCTTCCACACGTCAGACAATCGGTAGTCCAATTTTCATTCCGATTTGAGGCCTTTAGAGCGGCTTTGTAAGACGAGTGCTTTGTTAGTAAAGAATTCAAATGAGAAGAACATTTGAATGTCTCTCAGTCCGACTTGAGGCCTTTAGAGCGGCTTTGTAAAACGACTGCTTTGGTAGTAAGGAATTCAAATGAGAAGAACATTTGAATCTCTCTCAGTCCGACTTGAGGCCTTTAGGGTGGTTTTGTAGGACGTGTGCTTTGGTAGTAAGGAATTCAAATGCGAAGAACATTTGAATCTCTCAAATCGAATTTATTCTCTTATAAAATTGAATCTACCGACTGACATCAGACCTTTTTAGCGAAATCGGCAATTTTAGAATTTATTTCTAGGATAGGTTCGTTTAAGGGTTTTCTGCTTACAAAGCTGACATTCAAGTTTTCTTCTCTTTCCGACATAAAGTCGGCCGGCGATTGTATGATGCGTATGGGCTGCCTAATGTATTGTTAATAATTATTAAAAGATAAGTTTCCTCCTTAGTGAAAATGAAAAATAGAATTTATTTTAGAAGATTTTAATGACTGACAGATTCGATTCAATGACAGTTTTTATAAATCAAAATACTCGAAATGTAAACAACATTATGAAGAGTTTATTCCTGATATTACTTAATTTTGTGAAAGGAAAATGGAAAAATAATATGGTGAAATTTTAGTAGGTATTAAACACAATTTCCACCTAGTGCGCGTTACGAAAGAATTCACGTATTTCCGCAGCATATTTCAATGTTCCGGTGACGTCTACCAGCTGAAGTTCAAGGTCATCTACTTGTTAACGTTATCCAGTAATGTGGAGTATTTAGGATATTCTTACGACAAAATTATGAAACAAAAAAGGTTCTTTTTTTTGCACGGATGTGTTCTATTAGTGATTCTGATCCGAGGGGAAAAAAATAGCCAAGAAATTCAAAATCACCCGGTATATCATACAATAAAAAATATATTTTTTTTGTGATAAAGGAGTGCATTGTTTTTAAAAAAGTGACGTGTTGTAGTGGACAGGCGGCGGTCCCACACAATTACCACGCCATGGTAGTACATAGGTACTCGTCCGACTCGAAGTCGGGAAGTGTGATACTCGGTTCAGTCCGCGCAAGGTCCGCGTGGGTCCGCGCGTAGGTAATGTAGGTACATACAACAGCGAGTATGATTAAAATAACAATCAAAAGCATCTAAAAATATTTTTTTAGGTATAACTAGCCACTTGAGTATTTTCCCGCCGTTCGGGAATTTACCCGTATTTTTCCATTCTTTCCCGTATTTTCGCGTATTATTTTTTAGTTGTGTTGTTCATTTTCTCGTTCAAAAAGAAAGTCCGTAAGTAAATGATGCATCGTCAGTTAGAGGACTATGGAAAGTTGGTTCAAAATTTGATTTAGGCCCGGTTTCAATAAACAAAAACGAATCGTTTTGCTTACCAATGGTAGGTTTTTTTATTGCCAAACTGGGCATATAGATCATTTCATAAGCTAACTTCCATATGGGAGGGTCTGATATGCAAAGCTTTGAGGTCTTTGCTTCATTTTTAGTAAAGATATAAGAGTCATAATTTTAACAAATCTTAACTGATACCGGTCGGTAAATTATTGAAACCGGGCCTTAGTTGTCCTGAACCTACCCAGAACCTAACAACTAACAAATGAAAGTAAATAAAAGAAAAAAGAATCCCTTCAACTGTGATTTTAAAATTAATTAAATTGTCTAACATTTTAATCAAAATTTATCCTTAAAATAATACCATTATAATCTAAAATAGTGTACCTACCCAACCTACTTATAGTAAGCTGTGCTAATGCGTTCTGTACCTACCTACTTGTGTGGCGACAAGCACAGCTACAAGTCTCGCTCGATCAAGTAAAATACAAATTGTGAGCGCGGTCATCCAATCTATACAATTCTACTTATATCTACACATATTCCGTATCTGTCGTCAACAAATCCATCTATCGTATTGCTAAACAACGCCATCTATTTATAGTGTTTCATGTAATGCATGGATTTTACAGTAAGACGATATTAGCGCTCCCGTGTCTTTTTTTGGCGACTTATATCATACTCAAAATTAAGCGCCATCTAGGTTTAATACGAAATTTCGGCAAAGTTCCGAGACACGCTCAAATGTATGGGGCTTGTCACTCTAGACACTTTACTCTATGATATCATGTTACAGTTTTACCTCTTATAAATAAATATAGTGCAGCAGTTTTTACACTTACGGTAACGGAATTTAAAAAAAAAATTACTGTGTCTGAGAAAACGGAGATTTTCGAAAAACAATATATTTGCTTAATCGATCCTTTCTCCGATAAGGATCAAAATGCTCTATGGGGCCAAATTGCGTAAGGGTACTAGAAATGTCACAATGTAGGAAAATTAATGTGAAAAGTATATTTTAACTAAAAAGTAAAGCGCGCTCAGCGAAAGCCAAGCGATACGAACTACATGATTTAGGATTCTTAAATCTCTGCCCTGTAGCTGGGGCGTAGAATCACAGCTACGGTGTTCCCCTGCCTGTCGTAAAAGGCGACTAAATGGGGACCTTCGGGGTCGTGGGCAATCGGGGCGGGGGCCCTGAACGCCCAGAAGCGACCCCGAGGAGGACGATGGGTCGTTGTGGTCACGACTCATCGTGCGATAGCACCGCGAGGGTGCTGGGGGGAGGCATCACACTTCCCCCGGGACGAGCTATCACAGCGCCGCGCGTGGAGGGGCGAGCAGGTACGCGATCTGCACGAGAGCCCGCCCCCCTCTGTAGCGCAGGTGGCGACCACCGTGGGGTTTTAGCCGGTAAAAGTCCGGCATAACCTGGCCGCTCCCCCCCAAGGGCGGTCGGGTATCCTAAGAGGATTTCCCCACGCTAATAAAAAAAAAAAAAAAGGATTCTTAAATCTGGAAATGCTGATACCAAAGACAAAAGTTTTGGGTCTCCTGAGACCATATTCGCTAGCTGCCCTCACGGATCCGTCTAACTTAAAAGATCTCGGACAGTTGTCATTCTAATCAAGCTATGTGTTAAATATTGTAGTACAGTGTCATTCTAATCAAGCTATGTGTTAAATATTATAGAACAGTTGTCATTCTAATCAAGCTATGTGTTAAATATTGTAGTACAGTTGTCATTCTAATCAAGCTATATGTTAAATATTGTAAGTTAAAATATTGATATTTTTGTCCTCAGCTATGGACACCGTTGAACATAATCCTGTTCAACCTGGTGTGTTCAGACTTCTCCGTTTCTGTTCTTGGCAATCCGTTCACGCTCATATCGGCGCTATTTCATCGCTGGATCTTCGGACGCACCATGTGCGTGCTCTATGGGTTTTTCATGGCGTTACTTGGTAAGTGAAAGTAATTTTATACAGGTCGTTGTTTTGGTCAGCGACGAGCGACTCAGGGTCGATAATACAAATGATACTGGTGCTAAAAAAAATATAAAAAAAATACTTTATTTTTTTTTAATAATAAAAATAAAAAATTCAAAATTTTGAAAATCATGTAATAAGCTAAAGTGTAGACATAATACTCAACGGGAGTACGAGGGAGTAAAAGGGTGGGGTGATGGCGGCTTGCGCCTAGCTCTAGTCTGTGCACGGGCCTAGTAACCATACTTTGCAGTAATTTTATTTCAAATTGAATAAGGTATTTCTCAACAAATTTACAGTAATTAATGGAATTAAGTCCATTTTTGGGGAATATATATTTTGTACTACCGCTCCTGGGTCGCTTGTCGCCGACCAAAACAACACCCTGTATAACTATCTTATATTTTATTTATCAGGAAAACAAACAACTTACCATTACTAAAACAGGTAGAAGAAATAAATACCTACTAAAAGCAATAGGTTTTCACATATATAGACTAATATATATAAATATATATATATATATATAGAGTTAATAGAGAAGAGGTGAACAGTTCTACAAAGATTTAAAATGAAATAAATGCTTCTATAAAAATTAAATAATATAAATAAATAAATAAATAAATAAATAAATAAATAAATAAATAAATATCCTGGGACATTCCTCACACACGGTCATCTGATCCCAAACTAAGCAGAGCTTGTACTATGGAAACCAGATAACTGATATAATACATATACTACTTTTTGTTTGTAAATACATACTTAATATACATAATTACACCCAGACTCAGGACATACAGACATGTTCATGCACCCAAATGCATGTCCTTTGTGGGAATCGAACCCACGACCTGCGGCGCGTAAGGCGAACCTTAACCAACTGCGCCAACTGGGCCGTCTGGGCCGCCGTATATTAATCTGAATATAATAATAGTATTCATTTATTTATTATTATGGGGCAGGTCTATGTTTAGCAGTGTACAGTAGTACCCAACTAATATGGCCTACCGATGTACCTGCGCAGAAGATACATTTAAAGCGCGGGAAACGCTATTGGTCGGGAGCTGCCGCCATATTAGCGCGCACCGTGCGGAGTGGCGTGATTTGCGAGTGAGACGGAACTAACAGCTGCAGTGTATTATGAACCTTATAGTAGTGATCTAAGGTTGATTGTAAGCAGCGTTGCCAGACGTCCCGATTTTGGCGGGACGTCCCGATTTTTAGCCCAAAACTAAATGTCCCGCGCGGGACAGGCTCAGTCCCGCTTTTTGAGGATTATTCGACGGTGAAATCATCGTTGGACGTAGAAGTGGGAAATTATAAAGACACCACTGCACAGAAATAGCACGCAATCAAAAGATACGGCCGTATAGGTATGCCGTATATTTTGACGCTCGCAAGGAAATCAAAACCTATAGAGTACTTCCCAATGACCTAGAAACATAAAAGAAGCAATTCCATGTAGCACAAGTAAAGGAAGAAATCCAAAAATCGTTTTGTAGTGGCATCACAATTTTTTTTTTCTTACTTACTTCGTGTCTCGATTCCCGTGATAAATGAACTATTTACATACCTACAAGTTTCTAAGGAACTCTCGGTGCGCGAGTCCGACTCGCACTTGGCCGTTTTTTTTTGGTATGTCCCGCTTTCGGCCATAGAATCCCGCTTTTTTTACTCAAGAAGTTACGAAATGCATTCATTCGTTAATCTTCGGGGCCATACTTTATTTTCTGTGCGAACGAAGATTCACGACGCGCCATATCAGTTGGGTACTACTATACATACATAGGCTATGATGATGATGGTGATCTAATATTATATAATAATTAAAGTCCGCCGAAATAATCGCCTGATTTAACTTAAAATTATTCAGAGATAGGAATAATTAAAACCATAGATAGTATTCAAATATACTAAATAAGGTAGGCAGTTTATTTAAATGAATTAAAGAAATAACTAAAAATAATTTACCAGCTAAAATTAATTTTAGTTTCACACATATAATATAATTAAACAGAACGTGTACAGACGGCCCAGAATTTTGTTATAACTCAATTATATCAGGCATAACCTACATCGAGGCTTACAGTCCCACAAACTTATCTGGCCCGATGGGAGAAGTGCTGTTATCGCATTTGGTGGAGCAAACAACCAATGGAGAATTAACTGGCGTCATTAGTTCCTCTTTTTGGCCATCCGGCCACATACGTTTGTGGGACTATAATTGGGAAATCTGTCACTTTGTTGATAAACCCTATTCTAATCATGTTTAGTATTTTTTCATCTATCTAAAAATCTTACTTACTCAATCCCTCATATTACATGAGATGGTTTAAGGCAAGTCTAGTAAAAACCAGGTATTAAAATATTTTCATCACTTTCTAACGTCATGTAACAAAAAGAGCTGGGCTTATCTTAAAACTTGGGTTTTATTACACTCGGCTTGAACCATCTCATGTAGTTAGACGTAATCATTTTCATTTGCACACAGCTTAAAGGCCGCATCCGAAAATTTACCGATTTCGCTGGTTTAACAGTAAATAAAATCTTACTGTAACTCAAAAAGTAAGGGATAGTGTTAAGTTAGTTCTTCTTCGTTCTTCACTTAGTCTCTTTTTCTAAATAATACCACACTCGCGTGGCTTCAACCCTATAAACACTTTTAAAAGTAAAATCATTTTTAACAAATAAAATTCTGTTAACCTACGTAGGTAGAGTACGATTTGTACACAAAACTCGTTATACAGCTCCAATTAATACAAACATTTTATAAACGCTCTATTGTAGCCTGTATTTAGCTATGTCAAACAAATCTCGTGGCAATTGATTAGCCAACGCTGCGTTGGATCACCGCAGTAGTTGCCCTGGGAATTACCTACATATCGACATACGGGCTACATGTAATCACTTTATTTCCTATGTGTTTTATGTCATATACTTGTCAAATCTACATATTGCAGTTTTAACTTTTTTAGTGTCGTTAACAATTTTATAATAGAGTTAATTACTCTTTAAAAAAAATGGCAAACCTGTAACTTTAAATAGAGAAGGAGATTGTTTTATAATTAACTAGCTATCCCCCCCGGTTTCACCCGCGTTCCCGGGATAAAAAGTAATCTATGTCCTTCTCCATATCATATGCTATCTGCACGCCAAATTTCATGATGATCCGTTGAGTAGTTGGGGCGTGAAGGTGTAACAAACAAACAAACAAACTCACTTTCGCATTTATAATATTAAGTTAGGAAGTTAGGATAATAACAGTTAGGATTGTTGAATTTGTAATCCATCATAAATAACCTACCCCACCCTAAGCTTTTCATTACTGTAAGATTACACTAGTTCCTCGAGTCACAGATTCCTAATACGTTAAGGCGCTGCACAAACGTGGACACTTTTGTGTCTTGTATCGGATACAAGCTAGCAATGAATATTTGATTTCTATAGAACCAGAATGAAATCAGCCACTCCCTGCGCATACGTAAACATTTTTTGTGTCCAGTTGCTTCCACTTTACACATACTCGTTGACGATCAAAAAGTGTTCGGTGTCGGTAACTGGAAACTAAAAATCGTCAGTTGAAGACATAAGCAACATTGAAAAAAAATACAATTGTACTGAAACTGACGGAAAACAAGCAACGAATTGTACCAGTGCCCAGAAGTAGTGACCGGTGACTATGTCCGCCACCGGACACAGCAACTACTATACTAGGAGGTCACGACAAAAATGGTAACGATAAGGTAAATGGGTAAACTCTGGTTCATCGGATAGAGGATACTTCTCTGATGCCATATAAGTCGGTCTGCCTGCACCAAGTGGTTGCGTTGTCTAGATATGGCGCCTGAAAAACTGTTTATCGTGACCAAAAAAAAACGATAAGGTAAATGGCTGAACTCGACGTAGAAAGTAAGTACTAGTTGTACTGATGTCAATTTAAAAAAAACTGACCAAATATTCGGTTGCGTTATCTAGATATGGCGGCTGAAAAACTGTTTATCGTGACCGAAAAAAAATGATAAGGTAAATGGCTGAGCTCGATGAATCATGGAAGTATTAGTGCATACTAGCTTAGTAATAAAAAAACTGACAAAAATTTTGGTTGCGTTTCGTAGTTATAAGCAATCTACGTAACAGTTATCACTATGGATAATTTGAGTGTTTTACGGTTTTCTCGGAATTTGCATTGTCAAAAATATGAAAATTATGTCGGTGAGGGAGGGGGGCGCCCTCCCTTTATACCTCCCGCCGCTCAGCCAGCAGTGAGCGGTTATATTCAACTTCTTTTATAGTTTGAGTATTATATGAAATAAATGCTTAGTTGTCTGGTAGGCATGAACCTATAGTGATGTTGTTGGCGGCAACATGCCAACAATTATTTTCCATCTACCGTACGCAAAAAATAACTGCTGCTTGGAATTTTGAAATCAATATATTAGTTACTAGCTGACCCGCGCGGTTTCACCCGCGTTCCCGAGATAAAAAGTAGCCTATGTCCTTCTCCATACCATAGGCTATATGCATGCCAAATTTCATCGCGATCGGTTCAGCGGTTTAAGCGGGAAAGCATAACAGACAGACAGAGTTACTTTCGCATTTATAATATTAGTTAGGAGTAGGATTTAAGACATTAAAGTTAGTTGCAAAAATTTTATTCGGACTTTCCCATAACATTTATGAATTTATATTTTTATTGTAACGTGTCGATAGTTTTACAATTATTATAGAATCAACAATTTACTTTAATTTATTCACTGGCGAAAGACTACTGGGAGTTTATCAACAGGCACTGCTCCATATGTTCCATACATATCTTGCGCGTAATATATTGATCCAATTCTACTTTTGAAGGTGGCATTGAAGAAGCATCAAAATTCATAAGACTCTTGTAAAATTTCTCATTTTCTTTATTAGGTTTGTTTTTTTTTAAAGCATCTTATGGCGATCTTCTTTGACTGAATTGACATAGTTTTGCAGCCATACAAGTCGAAAACAATCGGATTGCCAAGGCCCGAGCAACTTTCGTGCATTTGCGCCCCTTATGGCAGTCTCGGAATCTGACCCAGAGTTAAACTCAAGATATTCGGGTCCAATGTGAAGTCTGTACTTCTTCTGTACGGGTGTGAATCATGGAAAGTAACCAAGGCCATCTGGCACCAGCTCCAGATTTTGTCAACCGACGCCTTCGCCAAATTCTTGTTATCCACTGGCCCGAGAAAATCTAGAACGTAGAGCTCCGAGAACGCAGCCACGAAACACCGATCGACCAACAGATCAAGCGTCGCAAATGGAACTGGATTGGCCACACTCTCCGAAGGGACCCCGACCATATACCCAAACAGGCAATGGACTGGAATCCGCAGGGGAAACGAAAGCGTGGCCGTTCCAAACAAACCTGGCGACGCACTGTGCTTGACGAAGCGAAGAAGATCGAGAAGTCTTCAGAGTTTCTGCAGATGCCCTCTGCCTCATCTAGGGGACACAGGATCATAATCCATGTCGCAAACAAATTGTTCTAATTTTTCTCATGTTTTATTGTTCAATGGCTCATCTTTATATAACTCTATTAGTGCATCTTGATAATCTTTGTTTTTAGCAAGAATATTATATAATATAAATATTACGGTGTGCTCGGTATATTAGGCACTGTAAGTAGAATTTCTTCAACTGTGTATCTGGTAATCAATTATATGTACCTGGTACTGCCTTTTTCTTAGTGATATAAAGTGGACGTACTTTTAACTGCTGTAAACTTTTTATAACATGATAAATGATAACTACAATGACAATCTATGTTATTTGGTAATTATATGTTTGCGTACTTCAGATACGATTACCTCGAATTTGTAACACTTTTTTTAATGCGCTCGTGGTGTAGCATGATTAGCCGTTTTTAATCGATCGGCTACCACCGTCGTGGTTAGTACCTAGATGGGCCTAGTGGTATTTCGAATCGAGCGTTTCTGTGCTTCGGAAGGCACGTCAAGCCGTTGGTCCCGGTTATAACATAATTATGATAGTCGTTAAGCTAGTAGGATGCCTCCTAGGCGGCTTGAAAAATTCCAACAGTAGTTTGACCACTAGCCTACCTCCACCAATTCGCAGTAGGCATGCGTAGTGGAGTATTGCCCAGTCCCTTTCACCCTCATTTGTGAAAGGAGGGTCAGCAGTGGGATAGGGATAGGCTGATGGTGATGATGATTTTTTTAAAGAGTTCTCATTAAACAACACAACTTTTTCATTTTTACACTATTTTCACTAATCTGGTACATTAATTCTGACATATTTATAATAAAACACTTTTGTCAACTCGTGAACAGCGCGAGTAAGCATTGCCTGAACTTGCCTGTAAGCTCGTGCAGGTAACTAGTGCAGTGGTTTAAGGCGATGATAGCTCAGTGGTAGTGACGTCGGATACCGAGACGAAGGTCCCGGGTTCGAATCCTACAATGAGCTTGAGCTTTCGGTGAAGGAAAACATCGTGAGGAAACCATAGCACGGTGGTAGGGTACTTTGTAGTACCCGCCTGGCTGGCTACCACCCTCAAGTTGAAAATCTGTCGCCAAGTACCTTTCGGTATGTTCCGACAGCTGCACTTGGGAGCCAGTTCCTTCTAGGCTTTGTGTGCTTACCACCTTCGGCCGCATCATCACTTACCATGGTGAGATTGCGGTCAAACACAGGTTTTTTTTTACTGTTTATAGAACAGTAAAAAAAAAAAAAAAAAACTTTCACAACAATTTTATAATCTTATACTATGTCTGTTGACTCGTGAATGCCGCTCAGTGCAGGCGGAGTAGCGGGGGATATAAAGGGAGGGGTGGCACTAATAAAATTTTCATATTCTTGACAATGTAAATTCCGCGAAACCGTAAAACACTAAAATTATCCATATTGATAATTATTACGTAGATCGCTTATAACTACGAAACGCAACCAAAATTTTTGTCAGTTTTTTTATTACTAAGCTAGTATGCACTAATACTTCCATGATTCATCGAGCTCAGCCATTTACCTTATCGTTTTTTTTCGGTCACGATAAACACTTTTTCAGCCGCCATATCTAGATAACGCAACCGAATATTTGGTCAGTTTTTTTTATAATGACATCAGTACAACTACTACTTACTTTCTACGTCGAGCTCAGCCATTTACCTTATCGTTTTTTTTCGGTCACGATAAACCGTTTTTCAGGCGCCATATCTAGATAACGCAACCAATTGGCGCAGGCAGACCGACTTATTTGGCATCAGAAAGGTATCCTCTATCCGATGAACCCGATTTCATCCATTTACCTTATCGTTACCATTTCTGTCGTGCCCTCCTAGTCTATACGGTTACCAGTGACCAGGACTAGCAACCGGCAACTGTGTCTCAGTGTTGCCAATGCTACGGCAATTACCGTGTTCTACGGCTTTCAGGCCAAAAAATCACTAAATCCACGGCCTACGGCTGCATCCCTGTGGCCGTAGATTCTACGGCTTTTTGCAAATTCTACGGTAATTAATTAATTGATTGTTTGGTATGATACGGGTACCTAAGGGTTACTCTGATGCACGTTTGACCGTCGTATAGTGCCGTCCCACTCACCCAAATATTGTTTGACAGGAGTTCGAGAGGAACAGAACTAAACGATTGTCGAATTTCGAACATCGGAGTAACCTTTCTGACCGGGAATAATAAGTAAAAAAAATAAATTGTTGTATTTTTTTTTTAAAAAATAGCGAATTACAAACATTATTCAAAAGGAGCTGGATTTTAATGTTAAAAACATTTAATTGACATTAATTAAACGTTTTTCCTTTTTTTAAGCAGTGACACGGCCCACCGTTAGTCTTTTTCCATATAAACACGGCTTTTTTACCTCATGTACACAGCCGCCTAAAAATTTGCATTGGCAACACTGCTGTGTCTGATCGCCGCTACAGGACACAGCAACTACGGTTTCCTGTGATAGTGTACCGTGTCGGTAACACGTTTGCGCAGCCGCTTAGGTACTTACAAACCTCCATTAATATTTCAATATCCTTTAGAATACTTATCAGTACCACAAAGCCTGAGGCGTAATGCGCAGGTCCTTATCACAACTCAATGTACTAGCAATCAGTAGCAATGAATAATTTAGTAGAAAGTCTTCAGATTCAGCTTGGGTACATGAACTTTGTTATGTCAATAGTTAAGTTAAATTGGTGCTGAATCTGTTACCAACTTAACTTAGTCTCACTATATCTCTTTCTAACAAAAAACATGAGAAAGGGATATAAGAAGTTTAACCCTGACAATTCAACGTGTGTTTAGTGGCCATCTTTATTTGCCATGGCTAATGATGGCCTTTTTCCCCGTAAAGGATAATGGCATATATGCCATTATCCTTTACGAGGAAAAAGGCCCTGGGATCTCGGTCTATAGACCGAGATCCCAGGGTTACCAAACCTGCCTTAATTTCTGACGGACAACATGCTTGTATTCGCTACCGTCACATGGGAGTAAGGTGAAAAATGTATTTTCATTACTACTGTTCATTACTTTTTTGTTATTCAATAGTTCTTGTATTAGTGAAACGGCCAAGCCACATATTTTAACTAAGGTGTAGAGTTTGTGAAGTTAGGGCTTGTAGAGTAAGTGCATGTGGAGTTATAAGCTTGGCTCTACATGAGATCTGATAACTTTTTGACAGTACGAGCCATATGTCTTGGCGGCAACATTTTACATAAAAATGTTTTTGGTGGGATAAAATATACCACAGACTTAAATAGAAGAAATAGAATTATAACATAAAAAAAGTGTAAGGGAATATAGATCATGCGGTATTTTCACGAGTGGCTGGATTTAGATATTCACAGAAGCTAGCCAAAATGTAATTTTATTTAAATATACACAGTACAAGAACGTTTAGGTCCCCTACAGAATTACCATTATTTATGTGGATCTAGACATAAGATAAGGTAAAGTAGGTTATACAGGCTGTTGTTTTGGTCGGCGACAAGGGACCAGGAGCGGTAGTATTAAATATATATTCCCCAAAAATGGACTTAATTTCATTAAATACTGTAAATATGTTGAGAAATACCTTATTCAATTTGAAATAAAATTACTGTAAAGTATGGTTACTAGGCACGTGCACAGACTAGAGCTAGGCGCAAGCCGCCATCGCCCCATCCCTTTACTCCCTCGTACTCCCGTTGAGTATTATGTCTACACTTTAGCTTATTACATGATTGTAATTTTTTTTTTATTATTTTTATATTTTTAAAAAATAAAGCATTTTTTTTTATCATTTGTATTATCGACCCTGAGTCGCTCGGCGCTGACCAAAACAACGATCTGTATAACGTGTTCCTTTTGATGTTCCATAACTCTAATGGTGCGGCCATGCTACGCGAACCGAGCACGAGCTGAGCCAAACTGACAATCAGGCGCAACGCAGTCGAGCGCATGACCAATGCTCGTTCGAGGCTCGCAAGTCCGTCCACACTACGCGAACAACGAACGAATTCTGTTCGTTCGAGGCTCGGCTCGTACTCGCTTCGCGTAGCATGGACGCACCGTATAAATGCTATAAGTAAAAATAATACAAAAAGTTCTAGACCAAAATGTTCCAAAAATACATAGTTTTGATGATAGCATCAATCATAATCAAATTAGTAAAAAAAAAACACCCTTATGACGTATCTTTATTTTTCGACGTTGTCAAACTTACGCATTGATAAGTACGAGTAAATCATTGTCATTCAAACAAATAAATTCATATTTAAATTTAAGAAAATGCGACGTTGTCATATATCACGTAAAGGTGTTACATAAATAATCGTGACACTGGACAATTATTATGAGCTGAAAGCCTAAGCAGGCGGGATCCATTTGATTCCTGTAAGCCACGCGGGCGAAGCCCCAAGCAGAAGCTAGTTACTCATATAAATAAAGCGAGTCTGTCTTTTTACGACGTATTGTTAGCTAAACTTCTTTTGTATTTCTGTAATGAAGTCGGCAAGAAGGTTTATGTGCCAGCTGCAGGGCATCTTAACTAGTTTTATATTATCTTCTACAAATATAATTAAACGAGTCTGTAGGACAGTCAAAGGCATAAATATGTATGCACATAGCCAATTCTACAACGCTTTTCTCTTAAACTATTAATTAAAATTATATGATTTTTTAACCCCCCCAGGCATGATTTTTCCAAAAATCCTTTTTTAGGCTGTAAAAGGAACCAATGGTGCTGATTCTGTTGTTTACAACTAAACTAATTTAGTCTCACTATGTCTCTGTCTAACAAAGAACATAAGAAAAGGATGTAAGAAATTTAGTCATGTCAAATTAGTCCAATGCTTATTTTCAATATAAATTTAGTCGCCATCTATCGCGGTTACGTCTAAATACCCGCAAATGAAGACGGCAAATACAAATCTGACAGCATCTATCCTTTTTCAATAATGTTCGGAAGAATGAGATGTGATATGACTAAAATTTGTTTAGTGCGATTTACAACAGAATCGGTACCAATGTATACCAACTTTTGCAGTAAAATCCTCCCCTCAAAACAATCACCCCTTTTTATTCCGATAGAGGTCGATTTTCAAGAAACCCAAACGTGTTTTTTATTTTCTATCCAAAATACTAATACCGAGTTTCAAGTTAATCGGGCCGCGCTTTAGCTTACTTCCATACAAACTTTAACATGCCCTATGATGAGTAGTTTTGAAAAACGAATAATCATCATCATCATCATCTGCCTGCCCTGTTCCCAGTCATTTAGGGTCTGCGCAATATGTACGCTTCTTTCATTCGTCTCTTCTATCCGTCATATCAGCATTCACTCCTTTCTTACCCATGTCAACTTTCACACAATCCATGCATTTCTTTTTCGCTCTTCCTCTTCCCGTATATCCATCCACTTTCATATTCATAACTATTTTTCTTTCATTTCTCCTCATAACATGTCCATACCATGATAAACAGTTCCCTTTCAACTTTTCAGTCAATTTTGAAAAACTAATAATGAGAAACTTTCTTATTTTTCATACCAACAAAATGCCTGCTTGTCACTCCTTGAAGGTTGAATTTCCATGCTAATCTACAAAAATACTGAATGGATTTTCATTGAGGCTTAGCCCGGAGGTTCGGATAGGCTAAAAATATGCAGACGGAAAGTACCGTAATTTTTTCAAGAATTGTTTCGAACTGTGCGGTCTCAAAGGAGCTTCCTTCCGCGGACGCTCAGATTGTGGAATGAGCTCCCTGCCGTGGTTTTCCCAATGGAGTGCAGCATGGGGTTCTTCAAAAAGGGTCTGAAGAGATTTCTGCAGGGTCGGCAAAGCGTGAGTGACACCCTTGGTGTTGCAAGCGTCCATAGGCTGCGGTAGCCGCTTACCATCAGGCGGGCCGTATGCTTGTTTGCTAACTAAGTAGTATAAAAAAAAAATTTTTTTTAATGCTCTCGATAGTAAACATTCCTTCTGTAAATGCTTGGGTGTCTAACGCCATCTCCGAGGAGGTAATCCCTATGTAAACTACTGGAGCAATAAGAAATAGTTCATCCATTACAGATTACTTGGTAATGTACTCAATAACTTTTGCAATCAAGTACTAGCTATTAATATCTTCACCACGCGTTGACGTGAAGTAACTTAAACACATCCACAGAAACTTTCTAAATTATGGTTCTTACTTGTAGCAAAGTCTAGTAAGAAGATTATATTATAGTTAGATATCTTATATCTCACCTCAATATCTTTTCATCAGCATCTCACTAATATTATAAATATGAAGTAGATAGTTAAGATTTTTATGGCGCATTCACTGCTGATTGGTTTTGGAATAAAGTTAAATAGATATAATTCTTTATACACACCTCTGAGTGCTAACTTGAAGGCCAGAGGCGGCCCGCACTTCTGCTTTTGTTTTTTGTGGCGTTGATTGTTGGGTTACGGGCTGCCAGCAATCTGATATAGCGTTTCGGAGCAGTAGTCAGAACAGTTGGGAGACCATTGCGGGATCGGTCAGCTAAATTATCCATGCCGTGGTACCTCTGCAACGTGGCCACGACACAGGATTGGGATACAGCAACTCTGCGTAGTCTCGTTCTCTTGTGGAATATCCTTCTTCGCTCAAAATTACAATTCTTACTCGTAAAACTTCTGAACTTTCCTTGAAAAAACATTATAAATCCGTTAAAATTGACTAAGTCAGATTTCTGAATGAGCAAGCTTGGATTGAATTTCTTTTTATATGAAAAAACAATTAATTTGTTTTTTGTTTTATACTCTAAATCTACATTTTTAAAAGTAAAAAATCTGAAATGAAGAAGAAATTATAATATAGTCTACCGTAACAAAAAAGATTTCCATTTTCAAACTGATTGTCAACTTTTTTTGATGTGTTAACATATAAGATACTTTTTTATCTCGGAAAAAAACCGGGGGGCGAAAGCTGATCCTTAGTAAATAGCTTATGTGTTATCAGCCTCCTACAACCAAAGTCCTTCAAGGTATTAGTGAATAGGCTTTTTGGATAAGCATGCAATTTTATAAAAATGTCTCCCAACATTAATGATCGATTTTAAGGCGCTGCGCAAATGTGGACACTTTTGTGTCTTGTGTCCGATACAAGTTACCAATGAATATTTGATTTTTAGGGAACCAGTATGAAATCAGCCACTCCCTGCGCAGACGTTAACATTTTTTGTGTCCAGTTAATTCCACTTGACACATACTCGTTGACGATCAAAAAGTGTTCGGTGTCGGTAGGTAACTTGAAACTAAAATTTGTCAATTGAAGACACAGGAAAAAAATCGAAAAAGAAGAAAACGAATTGTACCAGTGACCAGAACTAGCGACCGGTGACTGTGTCCAATCGCCGCCACCGGACACTGCAACTACGGTTACCAGTGCTCAGCCCCCCTAAACAAGAAGGTTGTCGACAATCGTTATCGTTAGTAAGCGATCAACCTTTGTATCATATATATTATATATTATATATTATATCATAGAACCATAAGACAACAAGACAGGTGGATCATTGCGTTTATTCTCTCAAAGAGCAGCTCTACTAGAAATAACTTTATGTTGTGTTCCAGTATGGTTACATTTACAGTTCCGGTATGTTGCGCCAGAGCTCATTGGGGGTGGAGGGAAGGTGGCATCAGGTGGGCCATACGCTTGTTTACCGACTTCGTCGTAGAAAAAAACATTTAATAAAAGTACCCATACCGAATAAAAAATAAGTAGTCATAAAATATAAGGTGAAACCCTTTTCCCAAACGTAAATCTTGGAAACCAACTTAATACGGAACGTAATTTAGTTCACTGCACGGTCGAAATAACGTTTAATTTGTGGATCTACTGAATTAAAATTACTTTCTTCGGCTGAAATTCCCCGTGCCATAATGTCGCTGCTGGCACGCATATTCAAATTTATAATTTATACACCAGCCTTCACTTAAATCAGCTGAAAATCCTGAGATTCAGAATATACCCGACTTTATGTAGCATTATTTTATTATTTGAAATTCGAAAATCTTAATAGACTTTTTTGTATTCGACAAAGTGATGATGCAGTTTGGAGGCGAGTCGTTCTGGAAACAGTTTTTTCATGTTCACATTAGGTACTTTCGTACAAGAATATAAAACTATTTTTGGAATTGGCGTGATTATTTGTATAATTTACGAGTCATTTATGAATGTGCTTCAGATAAGGGTAGGCAGACTATACATTAAGTCTGTCTAAGGAACTTCAGAATTTTAGTTATCAGAAAAAACTTTTACAATACGCTAAGTATACCTCAGTATGATGTGACCGAATGGTGGCAATTGGCTCTCAGATACAAATAGCCGGTGCTTGCTTGACAATAGATCTTCAACTTAAGAGTAGCCAAGTAGGGAAACGTGGTTTCCCCAATGGAGTACAGCATGGGGTTCTTCAAAAAGGATGTGACGCACGTTGCCGACCCTGTAGAAATCTCTACAGGGTCGGCAACGTGCGAGTAACACCCCTGGTGATGCAAGCGTCCATAGGCTGCGGTAGCCGCTCACCAACAGGCGGGTCGAATGCTTATTTACTTCCTAAGTAGTATAAACTACATAGTACCTTACCACCCAGCTATTGGTACCGTCTATTGGTACTACACGTCGTTCCGAAAAAGGACGGCCAGTTACGGCCATGTGGAGACTACCGACGGCTCAATGCAGTGACGAAACCGGACCGCTACCCTGTACCACGGCTACATGATTTCACCTATATATTAGCAGGTAAGACAGTGTATAGTCGTTTAGATATAAATAGAGCTTATCATTTTATTAGCGTAGCCGAAGAGGATATAGAGAAAACTGCGATCATTACTCCTTTTGGACTTTTCGAGTTTCCGAGAATGACGTTTGGTTTGCGTAACGCAGCGCAAACTTTTCAAAGGTTTATGGACAACACAGTATTACAAGGAATCGAGAGCATCGGGAATGATGAAAGGGGTAAATCAGCCTTGTTTTGTTATATCGATGACGTCATCATTGCAAGCGATAATGAAATGATACACCAAGAGCATGTTAGATTAGTTTTTGAACGTTTTAATAATATAGGTATAACTATTAACTTAAACAAGTGTCTATTTGGTCAAAAACAAGTAGAGTTTCTGGGATATGACGTGACGCCCAAAGGTATCAGTCCGTTAACAGATAAAGTGAAGGTCATTTCAGATTACTCTAAACCGAAAACGGTCGAGGAACTCAGACGTTTTGTAGGGATGGTAAATTTTTATAGAGCACATTTACCTAACGCAGCAGAGTATCACGCTCATCTTAATAACTTTTTCCATAACTCAAAGAAACATGATAAAACATTAATTGAATGGAATAGTAAGGCAGAGGAAGCGTTTGAACAATGTAAGGAGAGCCTACAGAGCGCCGTTACATTAGCGCATCCGGTTGCTGACGCACCTTTATCGTTAAATTAATAAACGGTGACGTGTAACTTGTGAAGAATGGCTCATCAAAATCAGAGCAACAGCGATTTGGCTGCCATAACACTGACCACCAGGATTCCTCAATTTTGGACAGATATGCCACGCATGTGGTTCGCACAGTTCGAGGCGATCCTGGGACCACAGCATCAGGGCGAGAACGTTAAATATGATCTTGTTCTGGCAAAGCTGGGTAAAGAAGAGTTAAGTCAGGTCACTGATTTAATAGATGATCCACCAGAAACGCAGCGCTATACAGTGTTGAAAACCCGGTTGCTCAAGGTATTCCAAGAGAGCGCAGCAGCCCAATTTCACAAGTTGGTCATGGAGATGGATTTGGGACAGCAACGTCCGTCACAATTGCTATCGAAGATGAGGGAATTAGCCAAGAACTCAGGAACTACAGGCGATACTGTGAAAAACCTATGGTTAGCTCGTCTACCAGGTTGGGTGCGTGCTATCCTAGCCAGTAGTAGTGCCGACGCGAAGCTGGAAGACCTGGCTGGGTTAGCTGATAAAATCATGGAAAATCTGAAGAGCGGAGAGATAGCAGCAGTCGACGCATCAGCGACGTCTACAACTCACATGGTCAATACAGAGTAGTTAAGCCAAGTGTGCGTTTTCGTATAACATAAACATTTTTTTATTTTTTGCTAATTAGAATAATCTAGATAAGCATATTAATTAGATATAATAAGAGATTCTGATAGATTCTTAACATTGTATAATTATAACTTACTCGTCATAATGTGTACTAAAATGTGTAATTTTTGTTTAGTTAAGGATTTGTGTATTATAGTTGAGGATATATTTTATGTGTAATTTAATTTTGATTTTTTTTTTAAAAAGGGGGGAGTATCTGTAGCTGCTTACACAGCAAAACAGTTCACTCGGTTGGCGTGTCGACCTCGGTCCCGCACCGGACAGTCTTGGTCGGTTAGGGCACGGGTGAATACGCGCAACATTAAATAATTATTTTGTCTTATAATAACGTGTAACGTGTTAGCACTATAGTATTGAAAATATAAACTGTTCAGTATATCAGAGTTTTAGTAATTCCCAATATATAATTCCTGGTATATGAGTCTAAACTCGATATACCTAAAACCGTGCGACGATTTTCTTTAGAGAAAGCTCGAGATATTCGTACAATTCTAGCATAAAACCCTTCGTCATCTCTTTATGAATAGGTATATGCCCTAAAAGTAAACCAAGGTGGGTCTACACTACACGAGCCGAGCACGAACCGAGCCGTCCCTCGCAGCGCGTCAAGCATAAGTCGCGACGCCGTGATCGTAGACGCAACTTCAAAGTCAAAGTCAAAGTCAAAGCCATTTATTCAATTTAGGCCCCAGAAGGGCACTTAAGACGGGAGTCGGGCTGCGATTATTTCATACAAATGTATTCCCCTGTTTTCTTCCTGAATAATGCCTCTAGAGTCATCATATTTTTTCATATAATCAAGTTCTGCTTTGGACACGTTCCTGTTACTTCCTTTTTTTCAGCAACTAATTATTAAAGAAATTGTGTCCCTCCAAAAATTACAATAAATGCCCTATTTTTCCGCCGTGATTAAAAGGACTACCAGACAAATTCGAAAAGATTTTAACATAAAAGAAAGTAATAGGGACCTAGATAACCCCTTACTTAAAATTTTAATGTAAAAAATAATTGAATCGGCTCAGTTTTCAAGGAGGAAAATGGGGAAAACGAAACGTCGATTTCGTATTTTTTTTTTTGTGAATAAATCGGTCTGATCTGCAGATGTCCCTATCGCACATAGCGCATAGCATAGCGGCATAGCGCGACGGCAATAGTTTCTTTAAAAACATATTTTTCAAATTCCTCGCAGCTAGGAACCCCTCTTAATATTAGCTTGTAGCCATCGGACAATATAAACCAAAGAAGCGCAATGACGTTCATTTTGCTTGATATCTATTCCGCCAATTTCCCATAGCCGATAATGCGCTCTTATTGGCTAATTCGGGGACACATGCGCTCTGATTGGCCAAGTCAAGAACACATGATGCATTGATTGGTCCTTACTGTAAAAAATCAGTGCAAAGTCACTGACTACCTGCGGAATTGGATTGCTCGGTATTACCAGTATTTATATACTCTGAGGTATTACTAAAAGGTTTTTTCTCGATGGTTGTAACAGGCTAACATAAGTACAAAAAATGTAAATAACATTTTTATGTCCTAAGTGAGACTGACGGGAAACATACAAACTTTCTGATACTGTTCCGTGCATGTCACTTATCTATTCTCGTCTGAATAAAAAGCCTTGCATATTTTATGTTGACATTGCGTCGTCACCTCGCAAATCCTTTGTTTCAATAGTAAATGAACCGTCAATCAATCACGACAATATACTTTGTACTTTGTCTCCATTAGTAGAGTTTAGTACGTTTTGAAATTGACACCTGTCAATATAGGGCACCAAAGTAAGATGTTCTGTAAAATAAATGTGTATCATAAATCTTATTTTCAACACACTCGCTCGTAAAGTGATATTTATTGCAAAATACAAGTCTGTATTTTTCCTCGCAAGTGTGTTGAAAAATGTCGTATGACACGCGTGTGCATTGATTATTACACTCTCGGCAACCAACTTTGCACACATGTATCATAATGTACTATTATTAGTGACATTATGCGCGGGCTCTTGTTGTCGCTAACGTGCCTTCGGTCCTGGAACCAGTCGGTATTGCGCGTGGCGACAGCAAAGGCCGGATAGTATGGTACCGTGGAGTGTCCGGAGGTCGCTGGTGTGGAATACCATATGTGTTGATAGACTTACGCCATCTCACTTACTGGCGACTTGTAAAGTTGCAGGGGCTGCAAATTCAAAATTCCAAAATACGCATCAGTTGGACCAAATCATCTTTTTTTGCGGTTGAGACCATGAGGGCGTGGGGTTCAAAGCTCGCCGTTTTGCTCGCCTTTTATCATCAAAATTCATCAAGGCTTCCGGAGACTAGAAGACGGGGAGCTTTCTCCGTCAACGCATCAGCTTGGCTATTCAAAGAGGAAACGCTGCCAGCATGCTGGGAACCTTGCCGTTAATCAGTAACAGCAGCAGACTCAATTTTTCTATATACCTACATATATTTAACAAAGATATTATTCTGACTAACCCCGACGTTTCGACCAAGTTGCAATTAATCGTGGTCACTAGTGCACTGGAAGCAGCGGGTATAAGCGTCATGTAGAACGCGAGCTATTTCCAACTTTCCCAAATTGATCATACAAAACATAAGTTGTCGCGATTATAATAGCACATGTCATGGCATACCGTACTAATTGTATCAACGTACATAATCGATTGAAATTCACTGGTCTTCCTTTTACTGCGGTCTCGGCCCAACATTTTCTTATCACGCGATTCCACGCAGCAAATACCATCTTCCCTATGTAAATTAGGATATTTCTTTATTTCGATCGCTTTTCGAACAATTCTGGGATGAAATGAAATGACGATCGATGTAAAGGATTTTCAGGTCATGAAACAGAGGCATGAATCCAGTGGTTTTGTCCAGATTCTAATATATGATAGGCGCTGATTTATTGGCCTGATGGTTCTTTACAGCGGAGGCTCGACTAATATACTAACTATTAATTTAGTGTTCGAAAGTTTAACCTATACAGCTCGTTGTTCTGGTCAGCGACAAGCGACTCAAGGTCGATTATACAAATAATACTGATACTAAAAAAATATTTAAAAAAATACTTTTTTTTATAATAATATAAAAATAATTTTAATTTGAAAATCATGTAATAAACTAAAGTGTAGACGTAATACTCAACGGAAGTGCGAGGGTGTAAAGGGGTGGGGCGACGGCGGCTTGCGCCTAGCTCTAGTCTGTGCACGTGCCTAGTGACCATACGTTGCGGTAATTTTATTTCAAATTGAATAAGGTTTCTCAACGCATTTACAGTATTTAATGGAATTAAGTCCATTGTTGGAAAATTAACTAACTCTCCTGGGTCATCCGTCGCCGACCAAAAAAAATCTTGTATATTAATAAATAACTATTTCCGCACGGCGCGCGCTAACATGGCGGCAGCTGCCGACCAGTAGCGTTTCCCGCGCTTTGAAAATGTATCGTTCTGCGCAGGTACATCGGTAAGCCATATTAGTTGGGTACTATTGTACTACGCTGTTTGGGGCATAGAGATAGAATATAAATAGATCGGCTGTACTAGAGTCCTTATGTGCCGTGAGCACGGGTATGTGCAACGCTGCCTTGAAACGAACTGCGCGTTCATAGTTTGAACGACTAAATACATAGCATAGAGTAAAGTGTCATACATAGGTATAATGAATGCCAGTTTCTCGTATCTGTCGATAATTTTACCGAGAACAACGAGAAGGAACTTGGGTTTCTTTAATTAAGTCTAGGTTCATATAAAATTCAGTTTCACTTTGCAGGGTTTTGTTTTTATAACAAAAGTGTAGGCTAATTAGCCAATTTAGGTACGTTTCGAAGTAGGGTTAATGGTTACCGTATTTGTTAACTCTTGTTTTGTAACAGTAAACTTAAATATAGTCAAATATTTAAGGCGATGATAGCTCAGTGGTAGTGCCCTCGGATACCGAGACGAAGGTCCCGGGTTCGAATCCTACAATCAGCTTGAACTTTCGGTGAAGGAAAACATCGTGAAACATTAGCACGGTAGTGGGGTACATTGTAGTAGGTACCCACCTGGCTGGCTACCACCCTCAAATTGAAAATCTGTCGCCAAAGCACTTATCGGTGTGTTCCGACAGTTGCATTTGAGAGCCAGTTCCTTCTAGGCTTTGTGTGTAAACCACTTTCCGTCACATCATCACTTACCATGGTGTGATTGTGGTCAAACACAGGCCTATACACTGAAAAAAATAAACTACAAGTGACCACAAAATTTTATTTAACAGTGACACAAAATTTGACGACCATTAACCCAAACAGAGTGACTTGCGAACTTAACTCAAACAAATAAAAATCAAAAAATTTAGTACTAAATTTACTAATTTTTTTGATTAAATGTAACTAAAGTTAGTTTTCCGACAACTAAAGTTAGTTTCCCGACAACTAAAGTTAGTTTCCCGACAACAAAACGTCAACTTACATAACTAGTTTTGTAGATAATTTTTTTCAGTGTATATAAATTAACAAAAATATATATTTATAGGAGATCATTGGGTTCCAGACGAATCTTATAGTATACTCGTAATTATTATTTTTATACGACCACATTCTCTCCGTGATCGTGAAAGTACAAAAAACCTATTGGAACATACCGGTAGGAGATGGAGACTTATTATTTACTAACTACCCCGTGTGGTTTCACTCGCGTTCCTGGGTTAAAAAATAGCCTGACTTTCTCCATACCATATTATCTGCATGCCAAATTTCATCGCGATCGATCCATTTATTTTTGAGTGATGCCTGAACAAACAAACAGACATAATACAGACAAACACAAAAAATTCAAAGCTGCTGTTTTGGAGTCTTTATTATGTATATAATACATACCACCATTATTTATTTGACCATTTATTCAGTAGATTTAGTTAAATAGCGTTTATGAGTAAGGCCATTAATTTTTAAAAATAATTACCCCCTTATTCATAATAAAGTTATCAAAAGTTGATTAGCTAAAATTCCGAAGTCTTTATCTGACAAGTGACATTTGGTGATCGAAAGAGTGAGACGGGGCACACTATTACACTCATTTAGTTAAAAAGCGATTATGAATAAGGGGGTAAATGTATACAGGTTTGGCTCCCTTACGATTTTATTATATTATTATGTAGTTATATAGATAAGTTAGATGTGCCACAATTATTTTTATCTTATTTATTCTAGGAGTATTTTTAATATATCACGCTCAGAGTAGTATATAAAGATAGGGAAGGTAGGGAATCGAACAAAGAATTGTTACAGACCTTTATATTTCACTGACCCAATTTAATTTGACCCTCGCATCCGCATATCGCAAATATACGCGACCAATATCGTGAATCGCTTCAGGCGCACCATACGATTTCAAAAGCATATTATTATGAGATATTCTGACAAATAATATTCAATATTTCTTGCATACTCATACGGTATATACTTACGAAAAGCTATTTTATTAGTTTTCTTTACATAAATTTTTTTTTACCTATTTTTTCTGTTCAATACGCTACGGCGTAGAAGGTCTACGAGCAAAACTGCTTGATTAAAGACGGAGCCATCTGTTCGGAGTTACACAACCGAACAGCTCATCAACGTTTATGCACCTAATGCACTTTTTACACGCGTACATTTTGTACGCCTAATTTAAGTTAGTACGCGGTTCGCCTCCAACAAAACAACACCAAACCAATTAAGATCGCGTATTCAATAACCATTTTATATAACCATTTAATAACCAGTAGTTTGTCCTAGTTAATTATTAGTGTTTAGCCATACCATTTTATTATACCATTTACCATTTAGTTTACGTGTTTACCATTGTGTTAGTTTCTAATAAACTATTTAAAACCAGACAATTTATATAACTTACAAACCATTACCCTAACCAAGAAGGAGTCTAAGCGCCGAGACAAACTTCTACATGGTCCTTCGAGCAAGGGCTTCGGTTCGCGAGTGACTAAACCATAACAGTTATCGTAAAATCGAAGACCTTAAAAACCAGTGAATATAGTGAATTGTCCGTCAGGATTGCAGTGATTATACTGAGGAGTATCGTGAGGAGATAACCAGGTCAGATCAAACCATTATTTTTAAATTCTTGTAAGAACCTCATCGTTACCACCATGGAAAGTTATTTCCTTAACCAAACTGAGATTTACGAGGCTCTGACTAAACTTCTATCTAATTTTAAGAAGGAAGGTGATAGGAAAACCATCGACAGCTGTAAACGCAGGTTAGACATATTGGAAACGTATTGGAAAGATTACCTACGTAACCACGAAAAAATATGTGAGCTCGGAAAATTTGACCACGCCTATTTTAAGAAAAATTGCTTCGAAACGGGTCAAGAGATTTATATAAGTACGAAGGAATTACTTGAGAATACCATTGAGAAGCTATCCACCAAGTCACAACCAAAAATACCAGAACAGCAGAAAAGTAGCGGCAGACCAAGTGTACCAGAAGTAGAACCAAGGACCTCACGTGATGAAGAAGTCCAACCAGAAATACCAATACAGCAGAGAAGCAGTGGCAGACCAAGTGTACCAGATGTAGAACCAAGGACCTCGCGTGATGAAGAAGCTCGGAACCAGAGTAATATTTCGTCATCGGGAGGCTATAGTAAGATGGATGAGAAGCTTAAAAAACAAACCATAAATTTTAAAGCCTTCATGCGAACTGTAAATACCATAGATGTAGATCAAATGCAAAATAAATGGGAGTTTGAGGATGCCCTAAAATCTCTACAAGGACGTTGGACGATTATTGATAACCTACATTGGGAGATAGAAGGTGACGATAACGGAGAAAACCTGTGGTACCAATCAGAATTCAACAAATACGAAAAAATATTCATTGACTTGAAGAGAACCATAAATACCAAGATGTGGTCAGTGTCGCATCGTGAAAAATCAACTCCAAAAATGGATATTCCAGTTTTTAGTGGGAACTATCACCATTGGACTTCTTTTAAGGACTTATTCAGCGAAACCATTCATAAGAATCCCTCACTATCAAATGCGCAGAAAATGCAGTTTTTAAAAAGTAAAGTGACGGGAGAAGCGGATCGTCTTATTCACCATCTTCAGATTAGTTCAGACAACTATGAAGTATGTTGGGAAATACTAAACCATCGATTTGGGAACAAGAGACTTATTTTTACTTCTCATGTCAACATCTTACTCGGTCTTCCCAGCATGCAACAGCAGTCCTTGAGCATGATCAAAAAGCTGCATGACGTTACCAAAGAAAGTTTGCATGCGATTGCAAATCTCGGAGCAGATATAACCACGTGGGATCCATTATTAGTACATTTATTGGCCCAAAAGTTAGACCAAGATTCGTTTGCTGAATATATAGAGTCCGTGAAAAAGCCCAGAGAACTACCAGCTCTTCAAGAATTCCTAGACTTTTTAGAAAGTAAATTTACCTCTTTAGAAGCATCTTGTCGTAAACAAGAACCTACCAACCAGAAAACTACTAATAAACCACCATCATCGTATCATAGCAATTCTTCATCAAACCAGAGAAGATATTTGAATCATTCAAATAATTATAACCAACCATACAATAAGCCTGAAAATAACATGAAATCATTGCACTTATCCAGGTCAGTTACCTGTGTCTTGTGCAATTCTGACCACAGCTTATGGCAATGCAGCAAATTTTTACAAATGACGAACGATGAAAAATTGAATATGATAACCCAATTACACTATTGCGCAAATTGCTTAATTAACCATTTTAATAAGCCGTGTTATTCGAGTAAACGATGTCGCAAGTGCCTCGAAAGTCATAACACTTTATTGCACGACGCATTTAAAACTAAACCAAACGATACAGCTAAATCGAACCATAGGTCCACGTCTCAGTTCGCAACTAAAGAACACGCGCCGACCTCTTCTCATATATTCTCGGAGAGTACGTCACAGATTTTATTGGCCACAGCCATGGTCAAGGTGACGGGAGTTGATGGAACTCATTATACCATGAGAGCATTAATCGACCAGGGCTCTCAAATTTCATTAATTAATGAAAATGCCGCACAGAAATTAGGTATAAAAAGAAACCAGTGCAGAGGAAAAATATTCGGAGTCGGAGAAAAAGAAAATCAGTGTAAAGGGATGATGAATATTGAGCTGCAATCGATGTATAATGAGTGTTCACTAGGTGTTAATGTACTCATTATGAACCATTTAATTAAAAGTTTACCAAATACCACATTTACCAAACCAATATGGTCTTACATTCAAAATTTAAAATTAGCTGATCCAGATTTTAATGTAAGCCGACCAGTAGACTTGCTTTTAGGAGCAGACGTATATAGTAAGATAGTTTTAGGAGGTATTTTGAGAGGAAATAAAGATGATCAACCAATAGCCCAGCAAACGCAGTTAGGATGGCTGCTCTGTGGCTCGATAAATAATACCTACCGATGTAATGTAGTTTTGCATAATACGGATGATCTGAGAAGATTTTGGGAGTGTGAAGACATTAATCAACAAGATGACATGTCTTCTGAAGATAATGAATGCTTACAATTCTTTTTATCAACCATTAAACGCCTTGATGATGGAAAGTATGAAGTACGACTTCCATTTAAACCAGAGATGAAAGAAAAACTAGGCGCAACCAAACCATTAGCTTTAGCTCAATTTCGAAACTTAGAAAGAAAATTGGAGAAAAATTTTGAGTTGAAAAACGAATACCAGAAATTCATGAATGAATATTTAAATTTAAATCACATGATACCATCCAACATTAATATGACACCGGCGTGTTATTTACCTCACCATGCGGTAACACGAGCTGAAGCGACGACCACTAAATTACGTGTTGTTTTTAACGCATCTGCGAAATCAACATCGGGAATTAGCCTAAATGATGCTATGTATACAGGTCCTAATTTACAACAGGATCTACAGGAACTCATTTTGAAATGGAGGCAATACCAATTTGCTTATACTGCTGACATTGAGAAAATGTACAGACAGATAATGATACATCAAGATGACCAAAAATACCAAAAAATACTCTGGAGAGCGGGAAGAAATGAACCAATTCAGGCATACCAGCTAACTACTGTCACATATGGCACAAAACCAGCACCGTTTCTAGCCATGATGTGCTTGAAACAGTTAGCTAAGGATGAAAGGGAAAATTTCCCTGACGCTGCAAAGGCATTGAACGAAAGTTTTTATATGGATGATTTTTGCGGAGGTAGTCATAATATTATAAAAGCGAAACAGTTAAAGGAAGATTTAATAAAATTATTGCAAAAAGGAGGATTTAACCTAAGAAAATGGGCTGCAAATAAACCAGAGCTTTTAGAAAACCTAGATAAGGATCAATGTAACCAACAAACATACGAATTTAAACAATCTGATTCAACCAAAACATTGGGGCTTGGCTGGAACCCTCAAAAAGATTTATTTATATTCGAGTCAAAAATTGATACAAAATCACCATCAGTACCTACCAAAAGATCTCTACTGTCTGACATATCAAAATTATTTGATCCGTTAGGATGGCTTACACCATTGAGTACCACCATGAAAATACTTTTTCAGAATGTTTGGTTGTCCAACTTAGACTGGGATGATGAACTGCCTGAAAGTATAAAGAACAAATGGACAAGTTTGAGACATGATTTGCAACATATAAATACAATTAAAGTACCAAGATGGCTCGGAACGAGTAACCAGAATAACGACGTAGAATTACATGGCTTTTGCGATGCTTCGAACAAAGCTTATGCCGCTGTAATTTACTGTAAACTTCGAACGGACACTCAGACAACAATAACCATAGTAGCTGCTAAAGCTCGACTAGTGCCCTTAAGCAAGGACATATCAATTCCTAAATTAGAATTAATGGGTGCCCAGCTCTTATCACAATTAATGCACAAAGTAAAAAATTGCCTACCAGACCATGTCAATGACATTAATTGTTGGATCGACTCGACAGCAGTCTTAGGGTGGATACAAGGAGACCCAGGACGCTGGAAACCATTTGTAGCGAATAGAGTCAAATCTATAACCAAGGTCATATCATCCAACTGCTGGCGATATGTGAAATCCAATGACAATCCGGCTGATTGCGCCAGTCGGGGATTGTCAACCAATGAACTGAAAAACCATGAGTTATGGTGGCAGGGTCCGTCATGGCTCTCAGCATACTCAAAACCAGAAGAAAATAACATTATTTACGAAACCAATTTAGAAACCAAAACAACCATCTCAAAACAATCCAATGCAATTACTATAGACGACCAGAAGGATTCGACAAATACCATGAACATTGTCAATTTATTGTTGAATAAATTCAGTTCCATCAATAAAATAACACGTATATTGGCATGGATACTACGAGCACTTACCTACAAGAAGAGGTTCGAGACCTGCTGCTCGTCGCGCGCCGTAGCGAGGATCACCGCCCGCGCCGACAAGGGTCGTTGGGCCGCCGTTATCCGCGCGGTCCGCGCCCTACTCCTCCACCAGGGACGCTCTCGTTAACAGTGTACCATCGCGAAAGCAGAGTATGGCTGACCCGTGTCAGTCAAGTGAAAGTGAAATGTGTGAGAGAACCAATATTAATGTGCGTACGACAAATTTGGCCAACCGATGGCCCAGTGTTAGACGTAACGCGAACAATCATAGATATAATAATAAGGCTACGTTGCCTACCACCAGAGACAATCCTATTTTTACCATAGACTAATTATGCTATAGTTTATTTAATGTTTTTTATAAAATTGTTTTGTATTTTTACCAAATTTTTACCATTGTGCCTTTTTATAAAATTGTTTTGTATTTTTACCAAATTACCATTGTGCTTTTTTATAAATTTGCCTTTATTATGTGCTACTTTATTTACACAACCATTGTGCTTTGATATTTTTGCTTCTTAAGATTTATTATTGTTCTTCTTATGTTTTTCTTCTTTTATCTCACGCTGGGGAGTATGTTCGGAGTTACACAACCGAACAGCTCATCAACGTTTATGCACCTAATGCACTTTTTACACGCGTACATTTTGTACGCCTAATTTAAGTTAGTACGCGGTTCGCCTCCAACAAAACAACACCAAACCAATTAAGATCGCGTATTCAATAACCATTTTATATAACCATTTAATAACCAGTAGTTTGTCCTAGTTAATTATTAGTGTTTAGCCATACCATTTTATTATACCATTTACCATTTAGTTTACGTGTTTACCATTGTGTTAGTTTCTAATAAACTATTTAAAACCAGACAATTTATATAACTTACAAACCATTACCCTAACCAAGAAGGAGTCTAAGCGCCGAGACAAACTTCTACACCATCTATTAAAATTTATTTCCATACATTTCCTTCGGTAAATTAAATCAGCTACGTTCTACATCTATGACGAGTAGAGTAGTAGTACAAGGACATATTATGACGTAGCAGCTCGACTAAGGCCCGGTTTCAATAATTTACGGACCGGTATCGGTTAAAATTTATTAAAATTAAGACTCTTATATCTTTACTAATAATGAAGCAAAGACCTCAAAGCTTTGCATAGCAAACCTTCCCATATGGAAGTAGCTACCACAGGTAAACATTAGCTTACGAAATGATCTATTTGCCCAGTTTGGCAATAAAAAAACCTACCATTGGTAAGCAAAACGATTCGTTTTTGTTTATTGAAACCGGGCATAAGAAAATAAAAATGTATTTACGAAGCGTAGAGTTACTTTCACTGAAAAAAATTGACTACAAGTGACTACAAAGTTTTATTTAACAGTAACACAAAATTTGACGACCAATAACCTAAACAGAGTGACTTGCGTACTAAACTTACCAGTAACAAAACTAGTTTTTGTTCGTTACTAAATTATTTGATTAAATGTAACTAAAGTTAGTTTCCCGACAACAAAACGTTTTACATAACTAGTTTTGTAGATAATTTTTTTCAGTGTTGCTGCATATTAAATTACATTTTCTTCTTAGGTCCATACTTTTTTATTTATTAATTTTTTTATATGTGTCTATTTGAACTTCAAAAGTTGTTTAATATAGAGAAAAAACTAAAAGTAGATTAATTCCAGAATGAAAAAGCTCAAACGCTTAGCTTGTTAACTGACCTACAACAAGCTACATATCTCCCGGACAATTTTTCAAATCCTTTTTATTGTTGCAGGTATAACCTCAATCACAACACTGACAGTGATATCTTTCGAGCGATATCTCATGGTGACCAGGCCGCTGAGCTCCAGACACCTCAGCTCCAAGGGGGCGGTGCTGTCCATATTGTTCATATGGACGTATTCACTCGCCTTAACTACTCCGCCTCTAATGGGATGGGGCAATTATGTCAATGAAGCTGCTAATATTAGGTAATGATACTTATTTGTGCGACAAGATTGCAAAGTTTTTTTTTTTGTGACTCGTATATCACTCACTACTTTTCACTGCACTTGCGAGAGAAAACAAAAAAGCTAACAATAAGTGAAAAATTTACAAGCTTTTATTTCACTTGTAATGTATGTATTTTGTTTGTTCGGGTGGAATCTTGCAAGTCGAATTTCCACTTCCAGTGGTCGGATTGACTTGATATTTGGCATATATTAGTATATTGGATGAAAATGCAAGTACAGTCAACAAAAAAAGCTTGTATTAAAAATTATTTTTTAACAATAACTTATTAATCTAGTGAGGTGATTAAATATAAACAATGTATTTTAAACTCACATAAAACCTGTTATGTTTATATAGGTGTGGTATTGTATGTATTAAATCTGTTATGAATTGTATACAAATAAAATACTATACAGTGTATAAAAACCCCCGACATAACCGTAACGAAAGCATATTAGCCACCAATCAAACCTAACGTTTCATTGAAAATATTGTTGGGAAATATTTTGCATTTTTTTTACAAAGAGTGAGCGTGTGGGAATAACCCTGTATATTGCGTGTTTTTATTTCAGCGTCCTGTTTATAATGCAATTTATGAAATAATAATAAGGTAATTTTGGACAAAATATCAGTAACATGATAAATAACACATTTTGAAAAAAATAAGTTTATAAATGCAACTTTGAACCTCAATATCTCCGAAACCTGTAACTTCCCAGACATGGCTCCATATAAAAAAAATATCGTATTTATTTCGGTAATATGTGGCTTTCGGTAATTTCGGAGAAAAAAAAACACCCGGTATGTGTAGGTAGTGACTAGTGAGTGGCTTTAGTAGGTATAGGTATGTTGATGAAAATGAATATCAGTTCTATTAAATACCATACATAAGGGGATGCGCAAACGTAGACACTTTTTTTACCGACACGGCACCCCATCTCTGGAAACCTTATTTGCTGTGTCCTGTAGCGGCGATCGGACACAGTCGCCGGTTGCTACTCCTCGTCTCTGGTACCTAACCGTAGTTGGAGTGTCCGGTGGCAGCGATTGGACACAGTCACTGGTCGCTAGTTCTGACCACTGGTACAAGTCGTTGCTTGTTTTCCGTCAGTTTCAGTACAACTGTAAGGATTTTTTTTAATGTGTCTGACGCCTTTTAGTTTCCAGTTACCGACACCGAACACTTTTTGATCGTCAACGAGTATGGGTAAAGTGGAAGCAGCGCAGCGCCTATAATAACTTTATTAGAATTCATTAAATAAATATAGTACCACAGTCGAATATTTTTAACATATCTAAAGAGTATTTCGAAGTTTGATGAATAAATTATAGTAGTGACATCTTTATTTTTTCACTTATATAATATATCTACTTAATTAGGTAAAGTTGTTTGTTAGTTTGGATTAGAAAGCAATCTCCGTAACTACTGATAACATTTTGAAAGTTCTTTCGCTCATAGCCTCGAGTGCTATAGGCTACATTTTTGACACTGAAGACATAGGTGAAACCGCGGGCAAAGCTAGTTCATTATAAGAGAAAATGACACCATCAACCTGATTAAAATAAGTTCAAAGTTTCAAAAACCACCCTATCTCTCCAGCTTCAAAAACTAATTTGCAATGTTTGTCAACAGTTGTTCGGTGAACTGGCACGAGCAGTCAATGAACACCCTGACCTACATCATGTTCTTATTCGCGATGGGTCAGATAGTACCCCTCTCCATCATCACGTTCAGCTACGTCAATATCATCAGGACTTTGAAGCGGGTAAGACATCGTAATATCACTACTTAGACCCTGATATGTCTCTCTCTTTGACTATGTGCGCGACTTTACGAACGTACTTTGTTGCAGTTTAAAAAATGGTACCATTTTTTTTTATGTTAAATGGGCTTGCGTTTGACCTTCGACTGACTCCATGAGGAGTTATGACGAGGCCGAGGATGAAGCACGCTTACCCAGAAAAAGACTATTCACTCTGGCCTTGAATACATCTAGGCTATAGGTGTCAGGAAACACAGACCCCGGAAGAGAGTTCCACTCCTTTGCTGTTCGTATGAGAAACGATGAAGCGAAGCGTTGTGTCCGGGTACGCGGGATGTCGACAACGTATGGGTGGAAATTCTCCCGGCGTCTTGTGTTTTGATGGAGAAATGGGGATGCAGGAATTAAATTTAATGGACCATTTCTTTAGTATGGGACCTATTTTGAAATCTCTTTAATCATTTTACACATTTCATACAAAACTCAATAATTAATATTTCTTCGTTATTTTTGACTTATTCCGTAAAAAATGTTCAGCATGACAAGCCCACAGATTTCGAAATGAAGTTATCTTAAAATACCCAGTCTGGATTGATTTACAAATAAGATTAAAACTGATTAATATTTTGTGTAAAATAACGGGTCAGTTCGTTACTCCCCCGTTCCGGTTCTCACCCGTTCGGTTTGCACCCGATTTTATTTCGATATCATAAACTTATTCCAAAGCGATTTTTAATCAAAAGTACTGGCAGTCGCAAAAATGTTATTACTGAAATAATTATATATTGGAATTGTTTTAAAAATAATAATCTTAATATATAAAATGATAAACTGATTGTTGATATATCAGCCCACAGCCCAAACCGCTGGACCTAGAGATTTGAAATTTTGCACAAAGATACCTTGTACAGTGGAGGCATCCACTAAGGAAGGATTTTTGGAAATTCCACTCCTAAGAGGGTAAAATAGGGGATGACAGTTTGTATGCAAGTCCGTCAGTTTTGAAGTTAGGATCTTCAAATTTTGTGTTTAGGCTGACGATTGAAAATTAATGTGTAGTTATCTCAGCGTTTGTGATAATTCCACCACCGAAGGGAGGAAAAGGGGGATGAAGTTGGGTATGCAAGTCCTTCAATTTCAAAGTAAACTTCACTAAATGTATTATTATACGGTGTAGGCATCCACTAAGGAAGGATTTTTGGAAACTCAACCCCTAACAGGGTAAAATAAGGGATGAAAGTTTGTATGCAAGTCCGTCAGTTTTGAAGTTAGGATCTTCAAATTTTGTGTTTAGGCTGACGATTGAAAATTAATGTATAGTTATCTCAGCGATTGTGATTATTCCACCACCGAAGGGAGGAAAAGTGGGATGAAGTTGTGTTTGCAAGTCCTTCAATTTCAAAGTAAACTTCACTAAATGTATTATTATACGGTGTAGGCATCCACTAAGGAAGGATTTTTGGAAACTCAACCCCTAACAGGGTAAAATAAGGGATGAAAGTTTGTATGCAAGTCCGTCAGTTTTGAAGTTAGGATCTTCAAATTTTGTGTTTAGGCTGACGATTGAAAATTAATGTATAGTTATCTCAGCGATTGTAATTATTCTACCACCGAAGGGAGGAAAAGTGGGATGAAGTTGTGTTTGCAAGTCCTTCAATTTCAAAGTAAACTTCACTAAATTTAATATTATACAGTGTACCTTTTCAGTAAGGAAGGATTTTTGGAAATTCCACTCCTAGGGGGGTAAAATAGGGGATGAAAGTTTGTATGAAAGTTCGTCAATTTTGAAGTTAGGATCTTCAAATTTTGTATTTAGGCTAACGATTGAAAATTAATTTATACATGTTTCAGCTTTTTTGACAATGCCACCCCCGACAGGGTGAAAAGGTATGGGATGTATGTAAGTCATTCAGTTTCAAAGTAAAAGTCACTTAATATATTATTACACAGTGTAGGCAACCACTAAGGATTTTTGGATATTCCATCCTTATGGGGTAAAATAGGGGATGCAAGTTTATATGAAAGTCCATCAGTTTCGAAGTTCCTTCAAATTTTGTGTTTAGGTTGACAATTGAAAATTAATTTATATGTGCCTCAACGTTTTTGATAATTCCGATCCCGAAAGGGGGATGAATTTGTGTATGGAAGTACACTAAATTTATTATTTAAGCTTATGGTTATAAACTAACGTAACGAATATCGGTGTTGTTGGAATTTGAACCCTTAAGGAGTGAAAAGGGGGATTAAATTAAGAATATGAAGTTATTTATTTCCGGAGTGAAAATTTCAAAAATTTATTATTTCGGCTTATGGTATTGGCGTATTGAAATGACTCGCCTAAACAACATCAGGAAAAAGAGAGGAATCGGTATTAAAACAAAGATCCGGTTAATACGAGCATTGGTATTCCTCATTTTCATGTATGGAGTGGAATCGTGGACTATACTGGCCCGAGAAAGAAAAAGGATTGATGCATTCGAGATGTGTTGCTGGAGATGGATGTTGGAAATACCTTGGACCGCTAAACGCAACAATGCATCAATCCTATCGCAGCTCAAAATTAAAACACGATTGTCCACCATATGCCACCAACGTATTTTTTCGTATTTCGGCCACATGGTGCACAAAGGCGATGAAAGTTTGGAAATCTGATCAAAGTTGGGAACACGGAAGGAAAACGACTACGTGGTCGTTCACCAACAAGATGGTCCGATCAAGTAAAAGACTCATCGTCCTCCAAGTTTTACAGAAACCAGAAGACAGAAACCAGTGGAGGCAGATCATTCACTCTAGAAGCAAACCCGATGTTGACCACGATCCTCAGACATGAGGGAAAGAGAGATAAGATGTGCTGTGGAACTAGACTACAAGTAACAGCTCTCCGCCGCAATGTTATTGAGGCCAAAATATTTACTGGTTCTGCCAGAGGAGAAACAGTCTTCTTGCCGCGTATACCATTGATCCCAAATCACCTTCCGTTTGAATTTAAAAGATAACAGGTCCTAATTAAGGTTTGTAGTCACAAGGAAAAACTCTGAAATTTGCTAGAGTTGATTTGCGGCAGGACTGTTTCAGTTTTATGTGGCATCCTCGCATATGAGCTCTTAATCTACCTGAACTTTTGTCAATATCACACGTAGTGGCGGACAATAGCCATGAACAAAGCTCTATATTGTTACAATGATTAATATCTAGAAAAAAGAAATAATCTACGCGGACGAAGTCGCGGGCTATAAAGCTAGTTATTATATAAATTTGATGAAATACAATTGGTTCGAGTTACTTGTTTAAAAATAACTAAAGTCCATTTTTTGTAATCGTTTATTTTGAACTAATGTCAGTTATTGCTGATTTAAATAGGAAATAATTAACTTAAAATTAAATATTAGGACTACTATAATCGAATTAAAAATGTTAGTCTTTGATTCAAAAAGTATTTGAATGGAGTTAAAATTAGTTCGAACTTCTTCCTTTATTTGGTTCATTACGATCTTTACCTCGGCCCCAAAAATATCTGGATGACACTCAGGAATATGGCTCCTTTGGATTTGCACATTGTCAGTATCTTGCATTAATTTAATCGAACCACAACACTTTTTCGGTTTCTTATAAATGCACGTCCACACACTTGATAATATTTTCTGTGTATGGTATATGAATATCCAGCGTGAAATAATGTGTTTCCACCACGTTTATTACGAATATATTGATAATTTTTTTGGACTAGCCCTTGTGAAGGACCTTCACTCGTCATTTTGAGATAACATACTAAACATTCTTAATATTTGCATATTGAAATTCTTATGTGCGAAAGGGATAAATATAATGACATTCCGGACTTTACTATTGTTTTAGTTCAGATAAGTGCTACACAATAGGACGCGCAAACCCATGGCTGCTGTCGCGCGGTATTGAACAACATATTATTAAACAAAATAGTGACGTATTTTCATTATTATACCAGTACAAGTTACTAAACAATCTATAAATTCACTTGTTCACAAGTTGTTTCATATATAACACGTATAACTAAATTATCGAATTATTTAAACAATTCTGTTGCCTAAAGTACTAAATGCCAATGAACTCAAAACTGACAAAAAATATTGATATTCAATTTAATCGAATCGGGTGCAAACCGAACGGGTGAGAACCGGAACGGGGGAGTAACGAACTGACCCAAAATAATAACTGTCATTAAACACTAATTGATGAAATTGAAAAGCACCCGTGCAAAGCCGGAGTAATTTGCTAGTACAGTGCGCGTCAACTAACTTGAACCTGCGCAGTAACCGTTTTTTAGGTGTGCTTGGAGGTGCGGTATGAGGTGAGGTTGATAGCGTCCTGCGTTGTCATAGTAACGGCGCGTCGCGGACACCCGTCGCCCGCACACGTTCCGCTGTCGCCCCAAGTACATTAGAGTTCGTAATTTTTGTGATAGTTTTTTTAAAGTTTGAATAAATTCTCTTCACGTATATTATAAACAAACTATGACTATGATATTAGGTATAATAATAATAATAATAATAAATTTATTGTGCTGGAAATAGTCTTTACATAGATTGTAACACCGATTACTAAACTGAGTCAAATACTCGTATTTTAGAATTCGGTGGTCCTTAAGTCTAGATGGCTCAGGTTACCAGCCAATACAATTAAAAATACAATCTTAAAGTCTAAACAAGTAAAACAAACAACAAAACAGTTCGATTGACAACATTTCATAATCAATAATAAAAAGAAAATAATAATAATAGTACATTATGATAGAGTGAGTGAGTGCAAATTTGATTATTAATACTCCAGGCGCGCGTGCGGCAGGCGAATGCGATAAGGGAGCCCAGAGTGTAACAATCAATACACACGCGCGTTGCATGACGTTTTCCAACATACTTGCGAAAAGAAAAAAATAAAATAAAAAATGCTGTCAATTTACGCTTACAAGTTTCTCAGTTTCATCATATGCAATTAACTGTAACCAATCATTCAATTTATGCTTTAGGTCATATTTATTTAAATTGTATATTTGGATTTTCTTATTTACATTATTATATAGCCGGGAACTCAAAGCATCATACTGTTGGAGCGCGAAAGCTGTTCTACAATTGACAGAGGGACAAATTAATGCACCGCGTCTTCTTTGAATGATCTTGCCATCAAGGGGTAGTTGCGAGTGTCGTCGCAGTATGGTTCGAAGTACGAACAATTGTCTCACTGTTAACACCTGGCATTCCTTGTACAATGTGACAGTGGGGTATGATTATGTGTGACATTCTTATCAGTTTGACATGCGTGTGTGTGGTGTTTTTTATAAATTTTATGTATTTCTAATGCATTATTACATGAAAATATTAGCTTTCTGCACTTGTACTCCATATCAATTTTAATTATGCCATGTCTCACTCTCTTCCGTGGAGACTATAGTCTAAGAAAGGGAGCCAAAGATTTCTCCTCACGTATGAATTAATATCTATCTAATATATATAAAATTCTCGTGTATGTTAAATTAAATTATGTGTGTGTCGTATTTGTAACAAAACTTCTCCGAAACGGCTTGAGTCGGCTTGACCGATTCTTATGAAATGTTGTGTGTATATTTAGTAGGTCTAAGAATAGGACATTAACTATTTTTCAGTGGAGTAGGGAAGATAGCACCACGCGAACGAAGTCGCGCCGGGCAGCTAGTAATTATAAGTATAATTGTATACGAAAAATTATGAACGCGACTGTACATGCGCAGTCGACGCCATCTTGGGTCTAGTTATTTGACGCGCACTGTATATAGGGTGACTGGTAATTAGTAAACGATACTTAGACACATGATTGTACTCATGATAACAAACAACTTTCCGAAAGCGGCATTTTTTTTAAATTTTTATTTACTTAGCACATGAGCCCATCATATTTAGTACCTAACAAGAATAAGAATACACCATCAGCTTTTATTAAATTTAGTTATTTATCCCTATTTGTTTCTTTGGGAAAGTTATTTGTTATCATGAGCACAATCATGTGTCTACGTATCGTTTACTAATTAATTACCAGTCACTTTATATAATACAACTTAACCCAATTACTCCGCTACCAGGAGATTATTTATGACGTTATTGTCATATTAAAATTAACTCAATTGATTATATTATTTTCCTTTGTTTATCTATAAATTTCTGTTAGCGACAACATAACAACCTTAAACTGATGCATTGTAACCACGCTCTATATATCACAAACAATAACCGAGTACAAATAAACTCAATTAAAATTTGCGGTTCTTTGAATAACGTCAAAGCCGTAATGCTTCTAAAGCAATTTATTATTTCCGCAACGAAGTGAATTTCATTAAGTATGAACTTAATCTTGTTTAATGCTACGATAACGTTTAAGCTTAATGTTATTTTATCGATAGCTTTCCTGTCAACCATATAGGTATCTAAGTGGTAACCATGTGGTAATAATGAGATCAAATCTTATGATTCTGGAACGGATCTGCTAAGCACTAACTTGACATAAACAAGGTCTAATTTAGACGCGTCTCACGAATTGCAAAACTGATAAAAGTAATGCACCATGTTATAAGTTTTCTATAGGATATGTTTTGGAGAGTGTGCGCAGGAATTATTCAACCTGATTCCACCATCCCCATTCTTAAACTGCTAGCAATGATGTAAAAGGCTCTCAAATTCAAAGTTGTATAATTTATATAAAAACCTTTTAAGTGCACTCAATTCGCCATACTTTTCATACAAAACCTCTGTACTTATTATGGCGTTGTTAAACATTTTTCGTTAGATGTTTTGAACAAATTAGTATCTTGTGCACTATATCTAGCCGTGTATCTATGCGAAATTAAAAAAAATTGTGAAACAAATTCAGTAAAAGCCTCCGAAAAAAAGCGTTTTTGCTCAAATTTTACCTGAACTTTGGCCATATAAATTTTAAAAGTAAAGAAAACATTTAGATACCAGGCTTGCAAATGTATTGGAGATTCTAATTAACTAACTTTTTTTTCACAAACTTGTAAGATTTTTTCACAAGAAGTATACGCCTGGAACAAGTTTTATGATATGCGAAATCATGAATGACGACGACCTAGCGAAGCGGCCGCGAGTGATCAGCGGAATTTACCGACTGATAACAGACGGCTCTGATGCTGTTTCTTTTTTCGCAGTCAAACATTACGTTGGATGAAACAACAAGCTTTTAGACTATGCTTGCGTTGAAGTTGCGCCGGCCACAGAGGGCCGCCTTAAGTTTTATTGTGTCAAGGAAAAGTTCTCGAGTTACAAAATTTGTTCCGAAAACTTGTTTGTTTACAAAAATTATAATTCAATTTTTCTTTTAAGATAAACATGAACATTATTTTCTATCTCGTACAAGTGTTTGGATTTTTAAGACGTTAGTTATAAAATATAAAAGGAAAATATACTTTTCAACGCACTTGCTCGTAAATAGGTATAATCCCGATTATGTTAAGTTTGTACCTCACTGCAAGTGACATGTGAGTAAACGAAGGATTCTTCATTTAAACGGGTACAGTACTACCCAACTAATATGGCTTACCGATGTACCTGCGCAGAAGATACATTTTCAAAGCGCGGGAAACGCTATTGGTCGGCAGCTGCCGCCATGTTAGTGCGCGCCGTGCGGAGGGGCGTGACTTGCGAGTGAGACGGAACCAACAGCTGCAGTGTATTATGAACCTTATATTAGTGACCTAAGGTTGATTGTAAGTTTTAAGCATTCTTTAATTAATCTTCGGAGCCATACTTTCTTTTCTGTGCGAACGAAGATTCACGACGCGCCATATCAGTTGGGTAATACTGTAAAAAAGTTTTTATTGCGGCTAAAAATATGGTAGCCATTTTCTTGATGTATAAATTGTATCTCCTTCAATATAATTAAATCAGTTCAAATCAAGTCAAATCAAAAATAATCGTTAATGTACGAAAAGCTTCTGTTTATGTTCTTAATTTTGTGGTATTGACCTTTAAATAAAATTTGAGATTACAACGCCCAAGCAATACAAACAAAAATTATAACTAATAAACACGGCCCGGAAACAAGCAAAAATTTCGTTTGGGGCCGTTTTTCGAGTGTGTATTGCTCCATAGTATTCTTATCCGTACCCGTAGGTCAGTTATTTGGTTTCCATAGCACAAGCTCTGCTTAGTGTGGCATCAGATAGCCGTGTGTGGATGTCCCAGGGTATTTATTTATAAAAAGACAGTATTAGGTAATCTCCGGTACTACTTAACCTATACTGAAAATTCTTTCACTAATAGTACTGGGTACTTTTGATCCCAAGAACATCTCCCCGTAAAAGTCTGAAAAATAGATGGAGTGTATTTAACTAAATTTCGAGGAAGTATGTAACATAGAGTGGTGTTAGGTACCTCCTCAAAAATCCGAGAATCATAAGCAAGACGATAAAGTCCCGGGATTTATTGCACTTCCAATTCATTCGTAACAAATTCGTATGAAACTTACTTAAATCAACACATTTGGATTTGACACAGTTTTAGTACCCTAAACAATTTTATATGATTCTTCAAATCAACCATTTGTATGTATATAACAAAATCCAATAGATAATACGGGATTTAAACCCGAAATTAAATCGTCATTATCACCAATCCAGGATTTTAGAAGTATTACCACTCTATGTTACCTACTCCCTCGAAGTTTAGGTATACCTACTCTACCTATTCCGATTTCTGCTTACCGTACTCTCCACCTACCTATGCAGTTTCTTATATGTTCACTTGTTCACAGAATTCCCAAAGACTTGGCCGCGTGAGCCGTGCCGAAACGAGAGCCACCGCCATGGTGTTCATTATGATCATTTCCTTTACTATCGCCTGGACTCCTTACTCCTTGTTCGCACTGATGGAACAGTTCGCTACTGAAGGCATTGTGAGTATAAAATTATACATCAACATTTAGATTAGGCCGTGATTTTCAATTCCTCTTCAAATACTTGTAGCAATCCAGTCATTTATAAGTCATAAATATTTAGCAACTTCATCAGACAAGAAGTTTAGCATGGCAAAAGGACATAAACGCAAGCCAGCTCTATGCAAAAGAGGATTTTTGGAAAGGTAGGTCAAGGTCAACATAGGCCAAACCCCTTTGACCAAATAATCTTTTAGCAAGGCTTTTATTAGCTTTCACCGATCCTAAAATAGATTATAGCTTCATCAACACGATGCCCTATGAAAATCATTGAGCTTCGCGAATTGAGTAAAAAGTTCGAAGCTCAGCGACACTCCTCAGGTTCGAGCAAATGTTTGCTTTTTGACAGTAAAACCTTCACATAGACGCTCCGCCATTTGCAAATATGTGAACAAACTTGTTGCAATTGCAAAGGGTTTTCTGATTAATTCTAGGGAGACTTGTAATTAATAAAATACTCGTACTATTACTAAATAGTGGTCAGTTTTGAAACTTTTTCGCTTACAAGCAATTCTAGCTTGTTCTGTTCATTGTTAAGAATAAAAACCCTTTCTTATGATACCATTTTTATACTAAGAAGTCGGTAAACAAGCATACGGCCCCTTGATGGTAAGCGGTTACCATAGCCATATCCATCCCCCCTCCACAATGAGCGCTGGCAATCTTACTCTGGCGCAGGAACACAACATAAAGTTAATTGGTTGCAGTATTCTGTAAGGAGTGTGTAGTTCCTCAGTCGAACTGTAGCCTGATTCTCGTAACAAAACGTCAACGACTTCTAAACGATTTTACAATTGAATTGCAATCGAAACTGCTTTTCGTATTCTCGTAACACATTATGCACGGTTGAAGAACCTATCGAAGTTCGAGTAACGTGTCGTTGCAAGCGTATTCCGATAATTAAATCGAACTCGTTAATCGAAAAAGTTACGATTTTTTTCTGAAATAAAGGTTAATTGGTAAATCAATTAGGATTAATATGGCAATATTTTTATTTGCCCACAAGAGTAGTAGTAGTTATCGTTCGATTGAAGTAGCACGGGAATACGAAATTAAAACTGAGGTTTAGTTGGACGATTTCTAAACTCTAGCGACATTTGGATCGATTCGTATTACGAGAATCGGGCCACTGCTCTTTGAGCGAATAAACGCTACAAGGCTACACTGGCGCTGTACCTCTCTTAAATTTGTATTGACAACTTTTATGGTAACTGCATTATTTATCTATACAGGGTGTAACAGAAACTATATACATTACAGTAATCCACTTTTTTGGTAAATACTAGGCGCACAAATCGCGGAAGATAAAATTTTCAAGAGACGCAAAATGATAATGACCCTCATTGACCGGTGAAATGTTGGTTATGATTTTAATTCAATAAACTTGAATTCAAAAATTTGGTTTGAATTTTTGAGTACTTTATTTTGAGCTGAAACTTTTTATAGAGAGTCTATACCTGATGTAGTCTTCACCTTCCTTCGAATGCATATACCCTTTCTGTTACACCCTATATAATCTCAGCTACAAGTAGCCACTTATATCCCCTTATTACCAAAGAAGGTTTAAATCATGTCTAGTAAAAGCCAGGTTTTGCTAGACTGGCTTTTAACCATTTCGCGAAATAAGGCGGACTGTGGTCATGCTTGAAACTTACCTAAGTTAGTAAGTGGCCCTGATTCTGTTGTTCACAACTAAACTAATTTTAATGTCACTATGTCTCCTAACAAAGAACATAAGAAAAGGATGTAAGAAATTTAGTCCTGTAAAATTAGTCCAATGCTTGTTTTCAATATAAATTTAGTCGCCATCTATCGCGGTTACGCCTAAATACTCGCAAAATAAGACGGCAAAGATTAATTTGACAACTTAAAATATGTTCTATCCTTTTTCAATAATGTTCGTAAGAAAGAGATGAGATGTGACTAAAATTAGTTTAGTGCGATTTACAACAGAATCGGCACTTCTCAGCCGATTCTGATGTAACAGAATCGGCACCATTATCCAACATTATTGGTTGCGAACAGGAACCAATAGTCTTGTATTATATATATATTATTATTTATTATGGATACGAGTACTTCAGGTGTTCCAGAAAAGTCGTTACTCATAACAAAGTAATTTCAGGAAACAATAATATTGATACAATATTGTGCCTTCGAGTACATTACATAGAGATAGAATAATAATAGACCAACTGTATTAAAGTATGTGCCACGTGTGTAATAGAGTATGTGTACCGGGTATGTAAAACGCAGCCTTGAAACGTACTGCGCGTTCATAGATTGAATGACTATAAATACAGTGCCGATTCTGTTGTAAATCGCACTAAACTAATTTTAGTCACATCTCATCTCTTTCTTACGAACATTATTGAAAAAGGATAGAACATATTTTAAGTTGTCAAATTAATCTTTGCCGTCTTATTTTGCGTGTATTTAGACGTAACCGCGATAGATGGCAACTAAATTTATATTGAAAACAAGCATTGGACTAATTTGACAGGACTAAATTTCTTACATCCTTTTCATATATTCTTTGTTAGAAAGAGACATAGTGAGATTAAAATTAGTTTAGCTGTGAACAACAGAATCAGGGCCTTCATTGGTTGCGAAGTTCTCGTTTATTATCGAGAACATATGACAAGGAACTTATATCATCATTTTTTCTGACAGTAAATCACTAGTATACGATATGTCCATGAATGCATCTATATGCAAACTGCTCACGCTGCGCAAAATGTAATGTTGTTAACGCTATCACTCTATATTATTCTTACTCTATGGTTCATTCCCTAGAAACCATAAAAATAATAAAAAGATAAGAGAGGCAATAAATATAGGACATACAATCTTAATATTGCTTTCTTTGACACAAGGAATCCTCAAAACCCTTAATAAATTTACACTGTGTTAGTAAGAAGGACACAGATAGGTAAACGTGACTAAGATATCCCAAAGCAATGAATTTCATTGTCGCCCTTGCATTTTATGTTCAAGACAATGATTAAAAATTTCTTGATATCCCTTTGATGAAAGATTTAAGTGCCACAGGTCAAGACGTTCTTATAATATGTAGTTAGACTCTCTACATAATCTACCCTTTACTCGCGTTGCAAAGATAAAAGCTTTTTGCCCCAGGCTTTTTGCATAACTGACTCTAGCAATCGTGACTCTTAAATATTTACACCCATTACTTATTACGTTAAGTTGTCAGTAATTAAAGTTTCTAGTAAATGGGGTGTAACATTTCATCGTTTATTTTCAGACTTTGCGTGCTGTTTGGGAAAGTAATGAAAGGCAAATCTCTCCGCAATTGTATTGTATTTTGTAAAATTATGTTAGTTTTATAGTATGATATCGTGTTGAATTGTACAGTCGTAGGGGAAAAGACATAAAAACATTTGACATAAAAAAAGGAACATAAATTATTTTAATTTTATAACGATAAAGTAAAATATGAAAGAGATTTCATACACGTGCAATGAAAATATAAATAGATTTTGCAAAACAATACTAGTTTTTACCTTTATTCAATTTTATTTTTTTACAATAGACCTCCTATTTGACCACAATCTCACTTTAAGAGAAGTGACCAAATTTGGTAAGCATTCATGCTTAAAAGATATCTGCACCTTTTTCTGAGTTATTGTGATTTAAGCTCTAGTCTAGTTAGTTACTCCAAAAGTTTTAAGCATCAAAACGACGAGTATATATTATTTTATTATTAGGCTTTGGTTGACCCATATATTTCCTGTCTTTTATGCAATAACGCTCAATAGTCCAAATAAAAACTATCGTCCCCAAATTATAAGCCAAACTTCAATAGTAAATGATAACAGTCAAATCATACACAAATATTCGATTAAAATGTATAATAAGCTTGCGTAAATCAACCAATCATGACATAATTTTATGATTCGTTGAGTTTGAAGGGTATAAATTAAGAATAGGGAATAAATTGAATTTTACCTTAAACAATTTTACCTTTTACAGATATCACCAGGTGTTGGGGTTATTCCTGCGCTCGTTGCCAAGAGCTCTATTTGCTACGATCCTCTTATTTACGTTGGAATGAACACTCAGGTAAGTTCATAACTTTCTTTGTCCATTTAACCAGAAGTTATGTTAAGTTAGACGAAATAGTAGTTTAATGTGTAAAATTGTTTCAGTTTCGTCAATCAATCAAAAGAATATTCGGCATACACAGCAAGCAGAAGCAGTCACAAACAGAAAAAGGATTCAACAACACTCTAATGTCGCCTGCTCACAAACTATCCTGTATGAATGAAACAACCCGATTCAATTCCTCAGAAAGCAACCTATCTATATTACCTAAGAAGTCTAAGGATAAGAAAGCGATAACAGATGATATTTCTGAAGCATCTAATAATGAATTTTATAAACCATTCACTAGGACTCTTGAATTATGCACCATACAAGAAACTAAAACTGCGTCTGATGCAGAAAGATCAGGGGATACTGTATATGACGATGAATCAAGCAGCAACAAAAAACTGAACGTATTTGGTGAATCATGCAAAGTTCTCAGTGAAAGATCACCAGTTTTAACATTCATGGACTCCGAACGTCTTCTCTTCAGTAAAATTGCTATTACCCAAAATGATAATAAAGGCGATGATAGTGCGCCAAAAAATGTATACGGTAATGAAGCTTTCGTAGAACATATGACTGATGACACAAATAAAGATACATTTGATGCCGAGAATGAATCTGAAAGTTTTAAGAGACAAAAGATGATCAGGCAAAGTTACTCTTTGGATTTTGGAAAGTTTTCTAGTGAAAACAAGAAAAGGAAACTATCAGTCGAGACAAAAGTGGAGAGTTTCATACAACCTAAAGGATTTTTTAAGGATACTATAAGCAAACTTTTCGATCAGGACTCAAAGCAAGTTCACGATAGTTTTAAAAGCTTTCTATGTGATAAAAATGATCATGGAAACTTGTAGTTGGGAGTCAGAAACAACGTAGAAAAGTAAATAATTGAAAGGTTAACACTATTTGTGTGATTTTTGGTCTTTGGAGACTACGGCCATAGGTGGTATTTCTAGAGAGGTGCAATTTTTATCTTTGGTATATCATAATGATATGTTCATTCATTGGTGAAAATGTGTTCCGACCAATAATAAATTGGTTATTTTTCACCAATTAATATTTAAGGGGTTGTACTCACCCCACCTTTGAAGGCAAAAAGTACGTAGGTTTATAAGAATGAAAGTTTTAGTCAAAACATCTGTGATATAGTACGAGTGCCAAGGTAAAAAATAAGAGATTTATTTTTGGGATTGCTAGTAATGTAATTAGAATAAACTATTACTAATGATATAATAAAATCTTTTATTATATATTTACTTGTACCGATACTGATCATTCTACGAGCTAACTACCAATCTATTGGCATTTTTAGGATGTGTTCTAATAGTATGTTACGATACGTGTAACTTAAATAGTCTATTATATGTACCTAAGCAATAATGGACTTAAGTCACGATCATCGTAGCACATGTGTCATTAAACCGAACTTATTACACGCTGCTCCGTGTAAAAATGGACCACTTATGTTATAATGGACCTTAGGCACCGATCCCACATAGAGAGTTCTAGAGTTCCGAGTTCCGAGTTCTGAGTTCCGCGTTCACTGTAATCTTGGCGGCGCCTTTGATCATTGCACACAGAGAACTCAGCGTTCAAGAGAACGCGAGTTCTGTCGCAGTTCCATTTTCTAAAGCTGGCAGTTGAGGTGACACGTCTGAGCTATCACCTTCCTATTTACTGAGTGGCACAAAGCAGAAAGGACAATGGGCATTTTGGCTTATGAGGGACCACTAATGAAACTTAAATATGGCCAATGAGACAAGATAAAGAATGTAAATAAACTTTTGCTTGCTTTATGTATATAATTACATACAGCAAACACCTTTTGCAACAACAATTTCATAATAACTCCAATTATTTTTTAAATCTTCAATGCTCTATAACTTTTATTCTAAATACACCACAGTAATAAGCTTTCATATTATTGTTAATATACCTATTATTGCCTAATAGAAAACATAGAAATAAGCTTGCTGTATGTGCAGTAGTGAACGCGGAACTCGGAACTCGGAACTCGGAACTCGGAACTCGAACTCGGAACTCGGAACGCGGAACTCTAGAACTCATTTCTGTGGGATCGGCGCCATCTATTATTGCACGGCGAATTTAGAAACGCTCGGGCGCGTAAGAACGTGCAATAAGAGACTACTTACGTCACACGTATAACATACAATTTCACAGCCTACATTTTTCTAAGTATTCTATAACGAAGTAAAGTTAATGAGTAAATATCCACAATGATTCAACTTGAATAAGATTAATGACTTCTATATAAAATATGTAACCACTGAATATGATCGTTAAGTCAAGGATAAAACAAACTTGTGGTTTTATGCGATGAAAAAACAAAACCAATACAAATTTATAATATACTGATATTTCATTGTACCTATGTATTTCATGAATAACTATTTATAGGTATCAATTTGTCGAAAAAATATGCCGTTGTTTAGATATTTTACCTAAAGAATTTGATAACCAATGATAGTCTCTTTAAATACAGTCAGCCATAATAATACAATGAATATTTAAATTGATTTTAATACAAAAATATATTTATCTTAGTAAATAAGTAGATAGAAAATTTAAACTTTTAATTAGTTAATTTTTAGTGTTTATATTTAAAATCTAATCAATGAAAATGTAGGAGAGAAACACGCACTGACGTCATTCAAGATTTTGATTATGAAAGTTAGTTATGTCAAGAAATGGTATTGTATATTATGTTATAAATAAAAAGCAAATGAGAAATTTGTTGATAAGTATAACAAGTCGTGCCAGAAACGTTAACGTAATTAATATAAAATTGTAGTTGGTCGATTTTTTAATTGAATGTCAACAGGTGGTGCTTGTCAGAATGGATATTGAATTTATTAGATTGTTGTTGTAACATCGTTTTTATGGCGTTCATGATTGGTGAAATTAATTGATTGTATTATAATGTTTTGTAAAAAAGAGAAAATGAATTTGTAGAATATGCATCAGAATGAACTAAATTTAAATGTTATAGTTATAAATCGGAATGTCAATTAAGTTCTATTTATAATAAAAATTTAAATTTGATTGTTAAATTTAAATGTTTGTGATATAATCGCGCATTTGAATTTAGTTTTTAAAAGTGATTGCGACTGCGCATTTATAACAATTTTGGTATAAAATCGAATAAATTAAAAAAAATATATCTCCTTCAATAAACTTGAAAATTTATGTCAATGGTTTAAATAATTACAGTCGGCGTCAAATTAGGTACATACATAAATTACTTACACTAGTTATTTAAATTCTAATTAAGTTATGATCTGTGTAGAACCTAATTATTTTTAGATAGAGCAGCATTGAAAGCAACGGTATTGGCTTTAGATAAAGATTGCGTGACCAATGTCACAGCGAAAAGTGAAACGTGTATTTAATAATTGATATTTGCGTATTATTTGGTGTTAGTTAATAAGCACCAATGCACGGGGCTGACTGTACAATTTTGATTGAATACCCCTTAATGTATGGGGTCATCTGCTCCAATAGTTTACACAAAATTATTATATTATTGTTCATGGACAATAATTTTTAGGCCTAGTACCTACTGTTATGGCATAGATTATTTTCATGAGAAAAAAAACAATGTGTAATTTAATTTAATTTATTAAAATATTTTCATTTGCTAAATGAATTAATGTCTAAAACAGCATTGCTTTTTCATATAAAAATGTGCAATGAAAAATTATATACATTATACAGAGTGGAAATTTTAGACGGGTCAGTAAGGGCAGCTACCTTAAGGGTTGAAGCTACGCGAATATGATCTGGTGTGACTGTCCTTTAATTTTAGATTTATTGCAATCGGCATTTACAGATTTTTTAAAAATAGGTATAGTCTTCGAGAAAATGGCGATTTTTGAAAAATATTTTTATTAGCTTAATCGATCCAGTCTCTGACAAGGATCAAAAGGCTCTATGGGGCCAAGTTAGGTAAGGGTACTAGAAATGTCACAAATGGAAAAAAACTTTTGCCATACATTTTGTTGGGAAAATTTATTGTAACACAGTAATGCAAACTGCCGAAAAATACGTTACGAATTTTAAATTCATCCTAGTACTTTATTAACTACTACAAAATCATAATGGAGAAGAGCTATCTTTGTATTGGACAAAATCGAAAACAAATCGAGCACTTTATATCACGATTGTTGTGTAGGTACTTCCAAACCTAGGTAACCTACTACCTCGTTACTTTTTTTCAATTGTTTTTTTTTTAATTTAGGTCGTTCTTCTTTTAAAAAAACATTTTGAATTTAGTGTTGATACTTTATTTTGCTTATTTTCTTCTATGTCAGTACAGTATGCTAGAAATTTCCTAACAAAATGTATGGGAAAAGTTTTTTTTCCATTTGTGACATTTCTAGTACCCTAACCTAACTTGGCCCCATAGAGCCTTTTAATCCTTGTCAGAGACTGGATCGATTAAGGAAATATTTTTTTTTCAAAAATTGCCATTTTCTCGCTGACTGTACCTTTTTTCAAATATCTGTAAATGCCGATTGCAATAAATCTAAAATTAAAGGACAGTCACATGAGACCATATTCGCGTAGCTTCAACCCTTAAGGTAGCTGCCTTTACTGAACCGTCTAAAATTTCCACCCTGTATACAGGGTGTTGTTTTGGTCGGCGACAAGCGACCCAGGAGCGGTAGTACAAAATATATATTCCCCAAAAATGGACTAAATTCCATTAAATACTGTAAATATGTTGAGAAATACCTTATTCAATTTGAAATAAAATTACTCCAAAGTATGGTTACTAGGCACGTGCACAGACTAGAGCTAGGCACAAGCCGCCATCGCCCCACCCCTTTACTCCCTCGTACTCCCGTTGAGTATTATGTCTACACTTTGGCTTAATACATGATTTTCAAAATTTTATTATTTTTATTATATTTTTTTTATATTTTTTTTAGCACCAGTATCATTTGTATTATCGACCCTGAGTCGCTCGTCGCTGACCAAAACAACGACCTGTATAGTTTTATTTATGTGTGAAAATTTATATCGATGTTTAATTTACTGGCACAAACTTATTTAAAGATTAAAATTAAAATATCTCTATTTCTGTCTTTAGTATTTTAGATATGAACAAACAATATGAATAAATCATCATTGAATGTTTTAATTAATTAAACATTTACCATCTGATGTGTGTTTTTTGTTTATTGTAATTTTACACCATAAAAGATTTTATAAGGCATGAGGTTATATTAAAAAGCCGAAAGAGCGCTCAGTCTCAAATAACTCATATCAAGCCCGTAGCGTAGTGACCGTAGCGGTATTTCAACTCGAGGGTTTTCTGTGCTTCGGAAGGCACGTAAAGTCGTTGGTCCCGGTTATCACTTAATTGTGATAAGTCGTTAAGCTAGTTGGAAGCCTCTTAGGCGGCTTGAAAACTCTGATATATAATAGGTTGACCACTAGCCTAGCTCCACTGAGACCTGTGTTTAGTGGGACGTTATAAGCTGATGATAATGAAGCATATTGCTGCTAATATGTCAAAATTACCCTCCGTTCCGTTGATCAGAGTCGCTAAGAGTCACTGGTTGTGTGGTCCAGTTTCGATTCTTGTGGAAATCTTTGTTTCAGAGTTGGTGGTAGGTAGAATATCCACCGGTCATACTATGGTGTTGGGTTTATTTATTTTATACTTACTGGGCATTGTATGTTTTCATGTTATCGCTTATTTTTGTAGCCCAAAGTATCGAATCCCTCAATTCCTAGCCATTTGACACCGTATTGGTAAAAAATATAGCCACAGATTACTATAATCCTCTGTGATATAGCTGAACGTGGATCACATGGCGTGGTTAGAATTTGCTTGAAAAATGCAATGGGCATATGCGTCCGTAATCCCCTCACCACGGGAACTCAAAAAAGTTACAGGATTTGAAAGTTTTTTTTATACGACTAAGTCGGTAAACAAGCGTACGGCCCACCTGATGGTAAGCGGTTAACATAGCCATATGGACGCTTGCAACACACGAAGCATCACTCACGCGCAGGGTCCCAATTCTCACTTCCCTCGAACTAGCCTTCGAATCGAACTTGCATTACGAGTTCTAGTTCTACCGTAAAATTTCGAGGGGCGGAGTCAATTCTTCGATTCCTGTATTCTCGGCACTAATCGAACTAACCTTCGAAATAAGTTCGAGTGTAGGGTAAATGTTGCCATTATGATGGATACAAATTGCACGATACGTTTCGTTTCACTTGATAATTGCGTTTTGTTAACGTACGTGATAATGTTATATCTTAAATTAAAATTTAAAAGATTTTAATGAATATAAAATATTTAAAACAACGTTTTACTCTTATTATATCCTAATATATCCGGAATTCATAAGTTAATCAATTTTATACAATAATTATAAATGAATATGACAAAATATTTTCTGTGCGTAACGGAAATTCTTAGGCTTATCTGTCATTACGTTCCAAATGACAACCTAACTGTTTGACGTTTGATAGTTCGCATTCGAAATACGTTTCGAACGGTCCCGACCAGTCGAAGCAGTTCGAGCGCTAGCCCTCGAAAAATAAGAGAAAATGGTGGCTTCGAAATTGTCAGAATAGCGTAACTTGATTTGACTCGAAAAAAGTACGAGTTCGAACTTTATTTGGAACGAGTGATGAATTCGAGTGAATGAGAATTGGGCCCCAGGAACACAACTTTACACAACGTAATGTTATTTGACTGCGGTATTCTGTAAGGTCGTATTTACCCAATCGAACTGCTCTCTTTAAAAAAAAGATACTTACCTACTTCTTAAAAATTAAAAGTTCGCTAAATTGTAATGCCCAAATAATGTAACATTATTTTCATTGTTTTAGAAAACAACCAAAATTTCTTTTATAACGCTAATTAGGTGAAAAAGTTTGTTTACTGAATAAAAAATTATAAAATTTTCCACAACATCAACCATTGTTTTTTTTGTTTGGGAGTTAACTAAGTAGGATCATCATGATTCTAAGAATTATAAAATGGCCTTTAGAAATCTTCATAGAGATAATTTTCCATTGCGGGGACAGGACTATTTTAAACTCGTACCGACTAAAACGCTACGGAGTTCCTCATATCATGTTGTATCATAGGAACGTAGTCACATTCTTCCAAAACCGACTCCCTGCTCGGCCAACTCGTCCAGATGGATTATTTCATCAATATTAAATATTTTTTCCAATAAATGTAACAAATCCTCACGCGTTTGTCACTTTTCTGTCTCGATGAGGTCTTAATGTAGAGCGCGAGGTACCTTGAGTTTGTCTTTCCACTTCTACTCAAGTGAACAATGCCTCAAGTAGAGGATTTCTTGTCTGCTTTACGCTTTTGTTTTCGTGAAATCTCGAGGAAACAACTAAAATAAGGCCCGTCTCACATGTAGCTTCTCAAAAGAAACTTAACTGATTAATGATTAAAGTTGATTTTTATTTTGAATAGATCTGTATTTGTATACAATCTCACCATAGTAAGACCCTTTGCACATTATAAGAAAATTTCTTGTGTCTCTAGTACAGTCACTCTATTAATATTCTCTATGCGTGTTAGTTAGTATATCAGTTGAGAACGTAAATTGAAATACTACAGCCAGCATGTGCTAGTAACGATTAGTACCAATTTTTTTTCGTTTGAGTAACCACATATGAGAAGGGCCTAAGGGTTTACTTGACGAATAGAAAGAAGAAAAAAGATTTAATTGACAGCACTTGAAAGATAACAAACAATAAACACAAAACAGCAAAAAATGTAAAAATAAGATTAAATACTAGGTAAGTATACATACACAACACAGCATAATTAAAATGGAGGGTAGATCTGCATTAACCACCACATACAAAAAATAAAAATATAAAAAAATACATTTGTCGCCGTAAATTCTAATAGGTACACCGGCTAACCACATCGCTCTATCGATCAAACATAACGCCATCAAAGTAATATTAGCTAACTTATCAAGTGTCTGTAACATATTTCAATGAATATATTACCTCATATCGTGGTATGGATCTCTGCATATTGTAATTGCATTTCTACTCCTTTGTAAATATTGATAGGAACAGGTGTACCTTGAGACGAGGGTGGAGTGGGAGTACAAGATTGGATCTAGAATAATAAAACTATTTACGGCCTTACTCATAAACGCTATTTAAAGTTAAGTCATACTTAAAACAGTTATTTAAAAAAATCTTCACTCATAAACGGTATTTATCCCTATTCACTGCTTAAAAACGTTATTTAAAGAGCTGTCAAATTAAACAACCTAAGACCCTTGTTTAACGGGCTAAATAGCAAAATGGCCGCCAAATAAACAGCTGTTGCTTGATTGCTGTAAAATATTTTTCATTGATTTCCGAAAATAAGCTGAATATATGATGTTAGATTATATAGAAACACCATAAATTACTTAAACTTGTACCTCGATGACCGAGCTTTGCTCGTTTTTTTTTTTTGGTATTATTAGTTTTTCTCACAAAAGAACTCAAAAGCAAAAAAAATTATCATCTGGACTCGAACAGGGTCTTCTGGTTTCGGGACCGCCCGATTTGGCTATGATAACCTTGTAAATGGTAGCAAAATTTACATGCGTATTCTAATGATATTGTTCAACCTTATTCCACCATCCCCATTTTTACACCGAACCACAAGACGCCGGGAAAATTTTCACCCGTACGTTGTTGACATACCGAATATACGAACACAGCGTTTTGCATCCTCATTTATAATGCGGACAGCAAGGGAGTGGAACTTGCTTCCGGCGTCTGTGTTTCCTGACGCTTACAATCTAGATACTTTCAAGGCCAGAGTGAATAGGTTTCTTCTGGGTAAGCGTGTTTCATGTTAGGCTTCGTCATCGCCCCTTATGGGCGGGTCAGTGGCCAAACGCAAGCCCATTTTATTTAAAGTAAAAAAAAAGCAGTTTTTCATTGCCTGAAAACACGGATAAAACGACGTTTTCTAAAAATGAAACCTAGCTAGATCGATTTATCGCCCCCCGAAACCCATCGGAGCTGTTTCCGAGATTCAGATCATATACAATATAATATTATCATAAAACACATAATAAAACTTTTCAAATTGTTGTTTTTTCTTTTTTTTAAAACCTTCATAACTGTCAAATGTATGGTCTTGACGTTGGTGTCGCCATATATAATATTATTTTTGCTCTTTAAATCCTTCAATAACTAAATCATGATTAAAATGCGTTTATGAGTAAAGAAAAGTTAAACACTGAATAACATTTTAAATAGTATTTAGCTATATACTATTTAAAGATTTTTATGAGTAAGACCGTTAGTTTGTATTTATAGGACAGAAATGTCTAGCGATATAGTTGGTGAATATTTTATAAAGCTTTCTTTGTTGAATGATATCGTAAAAAGAAAAATATATCCAAGTATATTAAATTTTTAGTGTGGTATTTTTAATCGAAATTGATGATATAACAAAAGGGCTAAACCATAAATTACTCTTTACATTAATTTATCCTGGAGATACTTCACCCGCATACCCACTATAGAGCAACCTCTGTCCCTTTCCATGTCATAAGCTGTCTGCGTGCCAATTTTTTTTGCGATCGGTTTAGTTGTGAAAAGGTATTAGTTCAGTGGTAGCGAGTCAGCGGTAGCGAGTTAGTGGTAGCGAGTCAGCGGTAGCGAGTCAGTGGTAGCGAGTCAGCGGTAGCGAGTCAGCAGTAGCGAGTCAGATGTAGCGAGTTAGCAGTAGCGAGTCAGTGGTAGCGAGTCAGTGGTAGCGAGTCAGAGGTAGCGAGTCAGAGGAAGTTAGTCTTTGTGTAATTACCATATGTCTATTCATAATAAAAAAGGCATAAACAAAAAGGCATACAGAACTACATTCATTTTTATTACATACTAGTTGCGCCGCGCGGTTTTACCCGCGCGTACCCGAGGGATATACTACCCTACCGTTAAGTTTAAAAAAAAAAAATCTACGCAACTTTCTTATTTTTAACCGACTTCAAAAAAGGAGGGGTTCTCAATTCGAATGTATGTTTTTTTTTATGTTTGTTACCTCATAACTCCGTCATTGATTCGGAAAATTCTTTTTTTATTTGAAAGGGTACGCTTCCTGTTTGGTCCCATTGTCATCAGATCAGGATTTGATTACTTCTAAGTGTACTTTGAAGTCGGTTTAAGGTTTTTGTAAAACAGTCCAATTATTTACTGTAAGAACCTTCTCCAGAGTATTAGAAAACATAAAGAAAAATATGGATTAAATCGTTTCTAAAATTATGGCGGGTCCAATGGAAATTAGGGATTCATTTTATACGTAGAGATAAAAAGTTTGCTATTATTATCTAAACTAATCAAAAGTTTACCTACTTTATATTGAAGAGAAACCTTTTTCTTTCAGGAGTCATTGAGTGCCTAAGTCAGATTGACGTATATGTCATTATTATTTACGCTGAAAACTTGTAACACAACGGTCATACAAAGCTGTTTAATTTTAATATTTCCTTTTAATGTAAAAACGTGATAAATAACATATAAAATGACGGCGCTAGACGATTTACCAGAAGTGGATTCATTTTTTGGATTAGATTTGAAGACTGGCTCCTTAATTATTGCAGCTATTGGCATAGTATGTATATAGTTTTTAACCTGTATTTTAGCTTCTTGATTTAGAAAGTGACTTATTTAACCTAATTCAACAACCTCAATCAATTCATGTTCTCCCTTGTAATTTTTTTTTTAGTACCTACTACATTTTTTTTATATTATTTGCTAAACATTTTTTCATTGACTGACATTATTTCATCCTAGTAAAATTGTGTTATACCTACACGTAATACATGTTTTTTTATACGACTAAGTCGGTAAACAAGCATGCGGCCCGCCTGATGGTAAGCGGTTACCGTAGCCATATGGACGCTTGCAACACACGCATCGCTCACGCGTTACCGAACTTTCCCCCTCCCCGATGAGCTCTGGCGACCTTACTCACTCGTAGGAACACAACTTTACACAACATTAAGTTATTTGGCTGCGGTATTCTGTAAGGTGTACCTCCATACTTCCCTAGCCGAGCTGCTCTTTCAGCGAATAAACGCTACGCTCTACCTCTCTTATATCACTGAAACCTTTATTATTTTATTTATTTATAAGCGTTGGTGTTTATTTTTTTATTTGTCCTATACTACAGCTTTTCTCTCTTTAGTCACATCAAAATTATACGAAGTAAAAATTTCCTCCGAGTCCTCTAGTACCCGTGTAAACCTCGTCAAAATCCGTTGTAGTTCTCGAGTTATAATTTCACAATAACGAATAGAAAGACAGACAGAGATGTTGAGTTTTATTACCTATATTTAAAGATAATGGTGTGAGGACTCATCCACTCTAAGATTTATTAATAACAACTACTTTTACTTTATATTATAAGGGTCACACAGACCGGCTCAGAGAGAGCATATTTTGATACGCGTTTAAAAATAGACTATAGGATCATTGAAATAAGGTTTTGTTAGCGCGTTAGGTCGGCTCTTCAGGATTCAATGTAAAAATAAATCTTATTTCAATGATCGTAAAGGTTCAAAATATGCATGTTTTTTTTTTAACATATCAACTTTTATCGTTCTAGTTCTACATACATCTTTCAAACTAAGTAAACAAAATGTTTTTAATAAAAAAATACACATCATAAAATATGGTATCTTTACTCAGGTCCATCCCATGGCATACGGCTGTTCATTCTTCATCCCCTTGAGCTACCTTCTTGTTACAATATGGATTTTGGTGGCTTTATTTTTTGCTGCAAGTGTCGTCTTATTTTGCGGCCTAACTAAGGTATAAGTGTTTTATATTTTTGTATTATATAAATACCTACGTAAAACATGATTAAGATCCTACGTATGATATTTACTATCCCAATAAAACCGGCCAAGTGCGAGTCGGACTCGCACACGGAGGGTTCCGTACAATATTAACTAACTCAACTTTGCTATGAAACAAAACACGCAAAAAAAAGATGTTTCTTGTATGGGCGCCCCCTTATTTTTTAAATTTTATTTCATTGTTATTCTTTGTTGTTATAGCGGCAATAGAAATAGGATTCTCTGAAAATTTCAGTTGGTTACCTATTACCGTTCATGAGATACGGCCCACTGACAGAAAAACGTTAGGCACCCTTCGGGTACGGGACCCTGAAAAGCAATTAATATTGTGTAAAGGCAAAGTCAAAGCCATAGATGTCAAAGCCAATTATTTAATGTAGGTCACTTAAATGAAGGTCAAAGCTATTGAAGTTATCACTACCATCGGTTCGGAAGTCGGCCTGTAAGGCCCGGTTTCAATAATTTACGGACCGGTATCGGTTAAGATTTATGAAAATTAAAACTCTTATATCTTTACTAATAATGAAGCAAAGACCTCAAAGGTTTGCATAGTAGACCCTCACATATGGAAGTAGCTATCACAGGTAAAATTAGCTTACGAAATGATCTATAGGCCCAGTTTGGCAATAAAAAAACCTACCATTGGTAAGGAAAACGATTCGTTTTTGTTTATTGAAACCGGACATTAGAGACAAGAGAAAAAACCGGTCAAGTACGTGTCGAAACTCGCGCATAGTAAGGTTCCATACGTAGTCACCACGATTTTCCTTTCATAAAAGGTACTAAACCGAAGATCTGAACATTATTAAAGGAAAATTGAATTGAAAAGAATACGAAGCGGTTTGGTCATACTTCGTGTACGCACGTACGAACAAATTTGTTGCGTTGCATGATACGCAACAACTTGATTCGCACGTGCGTACCACTAACGAACATCGAACACTTTGTTCGTTAAACATGTATGCGGCGATCCTAATAGTATGTTCTGAACGGACGGTGTTCGAAGACTTTCCGCTACTTCACAATCGATCCCTTCCAACGGCGCCGCCATGGCTATTAAGATAGAGTTCACGACTGTTGTGCGCGAACTCGATTCGAACAATGTTCGCGTTGGTGTTCGAATATGCCGTCCATACGTACGAACCAAATGTTCAAGTTTGATGTTTGTGTTCGCTATGTTCGGCTTAAGCTCATGGCTCACTTTGTCAGCACCGCTCCATCGCAGCAACGACCCGACACCGCCTCAACTCAATCCAACCACTAGCTGCCAGCGCGCCGCCTGCGAGGTGGAAGCTCGCGGGCGGCGCGGAGCCTGTGAAATTGGTAGCGCGGCTATGGCAAGATACCGCTTGCTGGCGACACGCAGCAAGGGAGCGGACAGGACTAGTGGCCTGTAGCGGCAAGCGCGCTTGCCGCGAGGCGTCCACTATTTTATCTAGTCATTGTAAAATTTACTTTAACGTATACAAGGCCTCACTTGCATGGCAAGGTAGATGCCGAGGCGTTGCTGCGATGGAGCGGTGCTGACATAGTGGGCGATGACCTTTAAGCGTTTACCGTAGCCATAATAATATTAATGCATGCAACACCCAGGGTACCCCAGTACAATACTTGCGCGTTACCGACCCTTCCCTCAACCCCGATGACATCAGGCCAACCTACTCACGTGAAGGAACCATAAAAATATCCAATTAATCACTCAAGTGTGAAAGATCGTGTTTTATCTTCGACAATCTAAAATATAGATTACTTATACAGGCACAGATACCTACAGGTATGAAGAGGGCCAGTCGGCACTTGAGTCATGCTATGCTTAGGTACATCGTGACAATTACTGTTTTTTTACCATGTAGCTGAATTTACACAGCAAAAAATTTCTGCACAGAATAGGATAGAACCAGCAAAATGAGTTTAAGACTCAAGTATGGAGGGTTCCACACAATTGTAATAAAACATAAAACCAAATTAGAAAAACAAACACAGTTATGGTCTCTGCGCCTAAATTGCATTTATGAATGTCCTTTCCAAAACTTAACTTTTTAGTCAAAATCAAAATCAAAAAGTCATTTATTCAGTTTAGGCCCTAGTAAGGCACTTATGAACGTTACATTGGTACATACAGTTGAATTTACCACCGGTTCGGAATACACTCCAAGTTGAAAATCTGTCGCCAAGCACCTTTCGGTGTGTTCCGATAGCTGCACTTGAGAGCCAGTTCCTTCTAGGCTTTGTGTGCTTACCACCTTCGGCCGCATCATCACTTACCATGGTGAGATTGCAGTCAAACACAGGCCTATAAACAGTAAAAAAAAAAAAAAAAAACACTTTAACTGAGAAGACTCCGGCAAGAAACTCAGCAAGGTGTTTTTTTGTGGAAGATCTTTTAATATTACGGCTTTATGATACATACATTATGATACATGTGTGCAAAGTTGGTTATTAACACCCCAGGCGGTATTAAGCGATAATGGAGCCGAGAGTGTAATAATCAATGCACACGCATGTCATACGATGTTTTTTAACACACTTGCGAGGAAAGAAACAGACTTGTATTTTGCAATAAATGTTACTTTACGAGCGAGTGTGTTGAAAAATGTATTATTAGTATTTATTCATCTTTGGACCATGGTAAGACCATGGAAGACCATCTTATTGATTGATTGGGACGATTTAGCGAACAGATTTACCACAACAATAGTTTTCCGTTCCACTGGAGACGGATCCCTAAAAAAGCGATTTTCGCCTTACGAATGAACCTTTTGTACCTAGAAATCGAACAGATTCTCCTGTTCCGCATATAGACATTACACAGAGAAATATTTTCACAGGGAGATGCCACACTATGTGCAATATGGATCTGGTACGCAGTGATATTTGTGGTGATCATGTTGATGATGATGATACTCCTGTCTTTGGTGTTCACCTCGAGGAGGCAGAGGAACCGTGTGTTTGTTGTCATTCTGGGCATACTGTGGTATATATGTAAGTAGTTTATACATAAGTTTTGATGAAAGGCTGTTAAAATTAGGAAACGAGAAGCGATGGATTGGATGAATTGCGTATTTACTTACATAACGTTTATATAAACTACGTACCTGTCGATATATACCGGTCTACCGGAGGATATTAAAGGGAGACATCGTTTTCAAACCTTAATTAGTGACATGATACTGACATGATAAAATAACACATTTTGATCAAGTATGATGAATAGGTTTGAAGAATTTAGCATCCATCCTATCCCAACTAATATTTTGATGAAAGCTGGCACAGGGGTCTTCTCATGAAGTTACCAGCATACGGGCTTCCCGAGGGACTATGCAAATGGGTCGCCAGCTTTCTGTCCAGCAGATGCATAAGAGCCGTTGTCGATGGTAGCTGCTCCGATAGCATGGACATAAATGCAGGCGTCCCGCAAGGCTCTGTGCTGTCCCCAACGCTGTTCCTTCTGCATATCAATGATATGCTTGCTATTGACGGCATTCATTGGCTACGGTAACTGCTTACCATCAGGCGGGCTGTGTGCTTGTTTGCCACCTTAGTGGTATAAAAAAAATCCTTATCCTAATCCTCACTAGTATTATAAATGCGAAAGTGAGTTTGTTTGTTTTTCACGCCTCAACTACTAAACGGATCATCACAAAATTTGGCATGCAGATAGCCTATGGTATGGAGAAGGACAAGGCTACTTCCCTAAGGCTTTCCCGGGAACGCAGGTGAAACCGCGGGGGACAGCTAGTATATTATAGACGACAAAGGATAAAATTATGGGATGAGGATGATGACTAAGTACCTATTCCTACTTTACTTAAGTTTTTTTTTTTTTTTAATCCTAGTTTACACCTTCTTTAGTGTTCCCTATTCATACTACAATCTAGCCTTAATATTAGGCTAATAAGTAATTTAAATTTAACATTAACTTCTATATTGACTAAGGCCCGGTTTCAATAATTTACGGACCGGTATCGGTTAAGATTTATTAAAATTAAAACTCTTACGGCCTTACTCATAAACGCTATTTAAAGTTAAGTCATACTTAAAAACGTTATTTAAAGAGCTGTCAAATTAAACAACCTACGACCCTTGTTTAACGGGCTAAATAGCAAAATGGCCGCCAAATAAACAGCTGCTGCTTGATTGCTGTAAAATATATTTCATTGATTTCCGAAAATAAGCTGGATATATGATGTTAGATTATATAGAAATACCATAAATTATATAAATTACTTAAACTTGTACCTCGATGTCCGAGCTTTGCTCGTTTTTTTTTTTTTGTAAATCATATTAGTTTTTCTCATAAAAGAACTTAAAAAAAAAACCAAAAACAATTATCATCTGGACTCGAACAGGATCTTCTGGTTTCGGGACCGCCTGATTTCCCACCTGGCTATGATAACCTTGTAAATGGTGGCGAAATTTACCTTCGTATTCTAATGATATTGAAGCAGTTTTTCATTGCCGGAAAACACGGATAAAACGACGTTATCTAAGAATGAAACCTAGCTAGATCGATTTATCGCCCCCGAAACCCATTGGAGCTGTTTCCGAGATTCAGATCATATACAATATAATATTATCTTAAAACACATAATAAAACTTTTCAAATTGTTGCGGTTTCTTTTTTTTTAAAACCTCCATAACTGTCAAATTTATGGTCTTGACGTTGGTGTCACCATATATAATATTATTTTTGCTCTTTAAATCCTTCAATAACTAAATCATGATTAAAATGCGTTTATGAGTAAAGAAAAGTTAAACACTGAATAACATTTTAAATAGTATTTAGCTATATACTATTTAATCCGTTATTTAAGAGATTTTTATGAGTAAGACCGTTATATCTTTACTAATAATGAAGCAAAGACCGCAAAGCATTGCATAGCAGACCCATATGGAAGTAGCTATCACAGGTAAAATTAGCTTACTAAATTATCTATATGCCCAGTTTGGCAATAAAAAAACCTACCATTGGTAAGCAAAACGATTCGTGTTTGTTTATTGAAACCGGGCATAAGCCAATAGTCCAAGTGCTATAAAGAACACAAGAACAAAGTGTCTTCCCCTTAATAGAGACAATAAGAAAAGTGTTAATGGACAAATTCTTAGATATAGTCAATATAGAACTTTACTTAAGTGTACCTATTTCCTGTTTTATACTCGAATGTCAGGTCACATACGTATCCATGTGAATGGAGTGATGAATGTCCGATAAATAAAAATCCATGCATATTTTTGCATTTATATCATGTTTGGCTCAAAAATAAAATATAAAAAAAATAAAAGTTCGGCCGTAAAAATACATAGCCAACAAACACCCCTCCTCACATCACATGAAATGCACAACAAAATGAAAAAGGGCTATAATACTAGGGCGTACCCCATAAGCGACGTAAATGCGAATAAGAGGGCAAATGATGCGATTACTGCTAGGGCGTACCCCCGAAGCGACGGAAACTATGACAAGAACAAAAATTCGCATTTAAATATTAATAAGATCAGACTAGCAACATGGAACTTGGGGTCTCTTACAGGAAGAAGCCAAGAACTGAGTAAAATATTAAAGAAAAGGTGCATCAATATCTGCTGCCTACAAGAAACAAGATGGAAAGGCTCAAAATCAAAAGACATCGGCAACGACTACCAGGTCATATACCACGGCATAGACAGTTCAAGAAATGGAGTGGCCATAGTTTTGGATAAAAACTTTAAGACTCGCATAATAAGTATCACACGGAAGAGCGACCGTTTAATGACTATCAAACTAGCTTTGGATGACCAGAAGGTAACCAACATTATCTCAGCCTATGCCCCACAGACAGGCTGCTCAGCGACAAAGAAGGGGGACTTCTGGGACGACTTGGACGACCTGATACACGGCATACCATCAAACGAATATAAGATAATTGGAGCGGACTTAAATGGGCATGTAGGGGCCAAAAGCACTGCAACGGGGACTGCACACGGTGGATTCGGAGTAGGTGAAATGAACAAGCAGGGTGAAGAAATCTTAGAATTTTCAGAAAGACACTCACTAACAGTGATAAATACGAATTTTCAAAAGAAACGTGAACATCTAATCACCTACAAATGTGCAGGTAAAGAGTCACAAATAGACTTTATCCTCTCAGATTTAGCCGTAAAGCAGAAGTTTAAAGACTGCAAAGTAATTCCCGGCGAGCCTTTAACAACACAACATCGCCTGCTTGTCGCCGTGTACGCCCTACCCAAGCCGATAAAAACCATAGCCGATAGAACACCAAGAACGAAGTGGAAGGACCTGGATGGCCCAAAAGGTGAACTACTCAAGGCGGTGATTAAAGAATATCTCGAAACCGATATTGGAGTAACATACAGACTCGCTGAAGATATGTGGTCTAAGTTCGAAGCACAGTGCAGAACAAAAGCGGCGGAGATCTTAGGAGTCTCTAAAGGACCCCCGGGAAACGGAAAAGATCCAACCTGGTGGAACGAAAAAGTCAAAGAGACCTTGGCAAACAAAAAGACTCTCTTCAAAAAATGGCAAAGTTCGCAACTGGAAGAGGACAAAGACCAATATAAAGAGGCGAAGAAACTTGCAAAGAAATGCGTAGCGCAAGAAAGAGAAACCAGTGACCGAGATTTTTACGAAAATTTAGAAAATGCCAAAACCGCGGATGAAGTTCTTAAAATAGCAAAATGTAGACACAGAGCCACTATGGATATAAAAGCTAACAAATACATCAAAAGCAAAGATCAGGTACTACTAACAGACAATGCCCAAATTAGAGATAGGTGGTCAGAATATTACGAACAACTCCTTAACGCAGAATTCCCAAATGAAGACCCCATACTTTGCGAACCCACACACGGAGCCATACCCCAGATAGAATTGAACGAGGTTAAACACGCCCTATCCAAAATAAAAAACCGTAAAGCTACGGGGCCGGACGAGATCCCTGCCGACATGTGGAAAGCTGTCGGCCCGATAGCCGTAGGCTGGCTGACTAAACTATTTAATATCATCATGGACACAAAACACATTCCGGGGTCTTGGCGTCAAAGCTTTCTACTACCATTTTATAAAAACAAGGGTGATGTGGCACAATGTGAAAACTATAGGGGCATAAAACTGACCTCAACACACTCAAAATATGGGAAAGAGTTATCAATAGACGTCTCACCAATATCTCGGAAATATCTCCGATTCAATTTGGCTTCACGGCATCCAGGTCAACCACTGACGCTATACAGACAATCAGGATCATGATGGAAAAGTACAAAATAAACAAAAAAGACCTACATCTAACATTTATTGACCTCGAAAAAGCTTTCGATCGAGTACCCCGTAAGCTAGTGTGGCAGGCTCTCCGTGCTCAAAATGTACCAGAATATTATATAGAACTTGTACGAGACATGTATAACAATGTCAGCACGAAAGTTCGAAGCTTAGCCGGCGTTAGTGAGGCATTCGAAGTCAAAGTGGGCGTCCATCAGGGATCTGTGCTCAGTCCGCTACTATTTAACCTGGTCATGGATTACCTTACTAGGGATATACCGTCTCCACTGCCGTGGACTATGCTGTACGCGGACGATATAGTTCTGGCTGCCGATACCGCATGTAACTTGCAGGAACTCTTAAATACGTGGACGCACGCGCTAGAAAAGTACGGCCTGAAGGTTAGCAGGAGCAAAACCGAATATCTGAAATGCCCTTTCAGCGGAAACGGTACATCTGAAACCATCTACATAGGGTCGACTCCTATTCCCACCGTAGAGAAGTTCAAATACCTTGGCTCCATGCTCACACCAGATGCTAATGTCGACGCTGATGTGACCCATAGAATCAACGTTGCGTGGCAAAAATGGCGATCACTCACAGGTGTGCTGTGCGATCCACGTATTCCAATAAAAACAAAGGGTAAAGTGTATAAAACGGCAGTCCGCCCGGCGCTACTGTATGGATCCGAATGCTGGACTACTAAGAAGACGCATGAACAAAAGGTCCACACCAATGAAATGAAGATGCTCAGATGGGCGGGAGGTGTAACTCGGCTGGACAGAGTCCGAAATGAATATATAAGAGGAAGCTTCAAAGTTGCGCCAATCCCGGACAAAGTTACTGAAAACCGTCTCCGATGGTACGGACATGTCAAAAGACGCAGCGAAGACCATGTGGTACAAATCGCATTAAACCTACCGGAACAAAAGAGAGGTAGAGGCCGCCCGCCATTGACCTGGTGGTCTAACATAGAACGAGACCTCAAGAAAGCCCAATTGCCCGAACCGACAACCCAAGATCGTCTGACTTGGCGCAGGAATGTGAGGAGACCCGACCCCAAATAACGGGACCATGGGTAGGAAGAAGAAGAAGATATCATGTTTGGCTCAGTTTCGTGTATGAAAAATGTTAATATACCGCTGGGAATTTTCACATCTTTTTAGGGTTCAGAACCAGAAAAGTATAAAGGAACCCTTATGGTAAACTCCACACCATCCGTCTATCCATTTGTCACAGCGGTATATTTCAGCAACCACTAATGCTATTGACCCGTTGAGAGCTTGCTCGCCGAATTTGTCCGCGTAAGGGTGCTAAGGCCAAACTTTGGAACCGCATCTTCATGTCCCTTAAAAAAAAAAACTAATGCTATTGGTTTGGAATAGTTATATTGCGTACCCAATCTTATAGCAAATGAAAATAAAAAAAAAATTTAGTTAGTTTGTAAAAGGGGCCGAAATGGGGGACCTAAATATATTATCAATGTGGGGCTACAAGTTTATTTCAAAAGAGATTTTTATTTTCTTTTATGTTGCGTAGTTATTGAATGATGATGAAAACTAACAAAAAAAATACCATTCCCTGGTTTTTATTTTCATACAACTAAGTCAGTAACAAGCATTCGGCCCGGTTAATTATTTTTCCTTTATTGGTCTTAAAATGACTACTGAAGCCTATCTCCGCTTTGGAAGTCAGCTTTTAACAGAGTAAGGTTTACTTCAACATACGCCTTCATCATCATCATCATCAGCCTATAAATGTACCACTGCTGAGCACAGGCCTCCTTTCACAAATGAGGGTGAAAGGGAATGGGCAATACTCCACCACGCGTGCCCACTGCGGATCGGTGGAGGTAGGCTAGTGGTCAACCTACTGTTGGAATTTTTCAAGCCGCCTAGGAGGCATCCAACTAGCTTAACGACTATCACTATTAAGTGATAACCGGGATCAACGGCTTTACGTGCCTTCCGAAGCACGGAAACGCTCGATTTGAAATACCACTAGGCGGTCACCTTACTTACACATTCATACATACGCCTTACTTTGCATTAATTTAGCTTTACGTCGTATTTCACAAGTCATAATATTTATTTTCCAGTAACAATTTACTTCATACTAGTGGTGAATAGTCACCGTAAAAGAAACCTCATGGCACCCAGACTCATAATGAATATCCCCACTCCAGAAAAAGAAGATTGAACTAATCATAGTGTATTTTATAAATTAAATTATTAACTTTATAAATGAATTATAATGTGTATGTATTAAACATACCTATATCTTTTTATCAACCCTGTGTTACACTGCTGTAAATATATTTTGCCATGCCACAGTTTTTCAGTCCTCTGCCAATTACCACTGCCTTTTCGTAATCTCATTATCGTGACCATCAAGCGGGTTGAGAGGGTCTACTAGTGCTGCAAACTCTCCTTCTTTTCCAGGATATTCCATGACTTTTGGACAAGTCTCCTTATCTCCTTATTTATTTTTAAATTCAATGAAAGTCTCCTGGATTATCACGATGGAGCCAAGTGTACGACATTTTATATTTTTCTAAGAATAACACTTGTTATTGACGTAAAATAAATCAATCAGTGCTCTCAAAGCATAATAAATCAATGTAAAGTGATTCAGATTCAGAATTAAACTTGCGTGTTGTTTTTATTTTCATAAATACATTTATTATTGAACATAAATTGATCTTTTATCCAATAAAGGTGAAGTTGAAGTGAAATGAAATGAATTACGTTTATCGTGATTTTTCAAGTTGTCTCTAAAAATCCGTGAAAAGTTTTATTACAATGGTCACCATTTTACTAAAACATGTATTTTATGGGCAATGACAGGTACTGACAGAGCGGACAATGTGAAAGTGATTTATTGTGACGAACTTATCACTCGACAAAAACAAATCGTAATAAAAAGGATTTGTTTGCCAAACTTAAAACTAAGGAGAAGAATTAAAAATTCCTACTATCCTAAAGAAAGCAAAACGGGTATTTTTTAACTTCTCCTTCTTTTTTTCCCTGTCTCCTGGATTTTCGGCATAAATATACTTATTTTTTGCAAGTTGGGGTTTGCAGCACTGGGGTCTACATATTTGAAATATTAACTAATAGAACTGTAGCAAAACTGACAGAACGTAAATTATTGGGAACACACCCTCTGACAGACTTTTGTCAAAATAAGGTCTGTGTTTGACCGCAATCTCCGTGATAAGTGATGATGTTGCTGAAGGTGGTAAGCACACAAAGCCTAGAAGGAACTGACTATGAAATAGGTGTCGGAGCACTCCAATAGGTGCTTGGTGACAGATTTTCAACTTGAGGGGTGGTAACCAGCCAGGCGTGGTACTACAAAGTACCTTACCACCGTGCTATGGTTTTCTCACGATGTTTTTTCCGTCACCAAAAGCTCAAGCACACTGTTGACCTTCGTCTTGCCATTCGACGACTAGAATACTGGGTCAAACGTTGCCTTAAAAAAAAACTAAGATATCCACCATATTTTCCGCCAAATTTCGAACAAGATATTAATAATGAGATCTATTACTGATAGGTAGAGTCCATCTTTCAACTATGACCTATAAACCCTTCAAGATCCATTCACCAATGCTATGTTTAAGACTTTTTGTATTATTTCAACGTTCGGTAGGCCAACCAATTCCTCCACAGTGCTATTTTATACTAGTTGCCTTTTGTAAGTGATCATGTTTCGACACTATAAGTGAGGCACTGGTTAAATTTCTTGATCTTCAGATATTGTCAACTAATTGGACGAAAAGCTCATTCTAATTTGCCAAAAGCATCTCAAAGCAGCTAAAATCTAGCGACCAGCAAAGCGTAGATGCAACATGGGTGTTCCATTACTTGCTTTGAAATAATTCTATCAAATAAAATTGTCTGGGATATATTAATTATTTTATTATTATATCGAAATCTTAGGGGTTAGAAGGATTAGTATTAGTGGTTCGTGCTTTATTTTTTAACTCCAACCAAAATCCATAGCCAACGAGCAGTCCGTAGAAAGGTATACCTGGAACAAACAGTATAATTTAAAGTTTGATGCTAATGAATTTCCTATTCTTTTAAAAAAATTCATGACATTGGAAACTTAATCATCATTACTTGGTACTACTTATAACCTTACCAGGGTCTTGTATATAAGAGTTTATAGTCATAGTCATTCCTACAATAATATGAAGGAAATGTACCCGAGAAAACATAAAATAAGATTACTCGCGAACTCTTACATAAGTTGCTTCAGAGATATATAAAATGCAATCTTCCTTAAATAAATATCACGAAACTTTCTGTAAGTATTGTACTAACAATTCCAGAGAAGAGTATTGCAGATTTCCAGATTGCTCATAACAGACAAAAAGCGTGCCTGAAGTTATTTCTAGACCACCTGACAGCCCGTAAATAACCGGATCTAGACGTTTATGACAGTACCAAAGCAACTGGAAACTACATTGTGGGGGAAACCACAAACTTTTGCAGCGATTTAACTTCGTCGGAACTCTTCATGTCAAAATATGATTCTTTATACCGTACATTAGCCGTATTGTTAGTAATACTATAGTATGCTTCAGGGTTCGTTGCGGCTTAAAGAATAACAGACATGAATTGTTTTTTGAAATATCCTAATCCTAACTTAATAACAAAGAATTTAAAACGTCCAGAAGGATAGTCGCCTCTATGGGAACACGAAATAAACAAGCCATAATTGACAGTATTTAAAAGTAATAAGTTTAGGTAATTAAAAGTGACTAAATCGCAATACTTACACATGGAAGGTTAGTTTTTTAGTTTTTCCTTGGTTTTTATAAGTGTTGTGACAATATTTCAATATGCTAGTTGGCATTTTTTATTTAATCAGTACAGCGAGTATGACGCGATGACAGCCGTGCGCAGTACGAACTGAGTGCGATTTGCTCAGGAGCCCCTCAAGCGGAGTGATATTAAATGTCATGCTTTAGTAAGGCTGACTATACATCTGGGTAGAGGCACGATGCCCTATGAAAATCTTTGCTTAATAATTATAAATGCGAAAGTGAGTTTTTTTGTTACGCCTTCACGCCTCAACCACTCAACGGATCATCATGATATTTGGCATGCAGATAGCCTATGATATGGAAAAGACATAGGCTACTGTTTATCCCGGGAACGCGGGTGAAACCGCGGGGGCAGCTATCCTAACATAATATTTAAAATGCGAAAGTGAGTTTGTTTGTTTCTTACGTTTTCACGCCTTAACCACTCAACGGATTATCATGAATTTTGGTATGCAGATAGCCTATGGTATGGAAAAGATACAGGCTACTTTTAAAAGTAGTAGTAGGTTTTACCCGCGGGGGACAGCTAGTATTCTCATAAATGCATACTTGATTCAAACAATTAAATCAACTACTAAAAAGATTCTCATTAAGCTTATGAAGTTGAAATAAGAGTGTCCAATTTATGCTCTCTTCCTAACTCTCTCCCTTTACTCGGATAAGACTAATAATGACTATCCCACACCAGTGACCATTTATATCCACCAAATCGTCCTAAAACGAATGCGAAAATGAGTTTGTTTGTTAGTTACCCACGTAGAGTATAGCGTTTATTCGCTCAAAGAGCAGCTCGACTGGGGAAGTACCTCCACCTTACAGAATACCGCAGACAAATAACTTTATGTTGTGTTCCTGCGCGAGAGTAAAGTCACGAGAGCTCATTGTGGACGGCAGAAAGGTCGGTAACGCGTGAGTGATACCTCGTGTGTTGCAAGCGTCCTTATGGCTACGGTAATCGCTTACCATCACGTGGGCCGTAAACTTTGTTGTTTAAAAAAAACCTGATGAAATTTGGCACGCGGATAGATCATGTCCTGGAATATTAAATATTATATCCTTGGGGAAGGCGGGTGGAACCGCCGGGCGACTACTACTTAATAATGTTTGTAGAAAAATAAAAGGAAAAACAATACTAAAAGGGTGCTGTAACTGACAAGATTTTCATAAGGATTTCCTTGTCCAATAATAAAATGCCAACAGCTTCCGACACCCCTAAAGGATTTAATTAAAAGGGGAAATAGAAAGCATTTGAGTAATACACAACTTTCTTCACCGAGGCGTAGTAAGTACTTTTAAGTAGAGTCGTTTATGTAAGTTAGAAAGTAAATTAAGCCACAATTTACGTTTAATTTTCAACATTTCTTCCCTTTTATCCCACCTTTATTGTTAACTGACACGTTACGAAAGATTTTGTGTTTCATTATTTTGGTAACTTTTATACTGGGGGCTTATAATAACAATAATTCATTCATTTATTAAGATAACAAATCATACATGGGTTAATAAAAAGCCTTATTTCGAAAGCTAGTCTTCTAAGCTTGCCTGAAGATTCTTGTGTTTCTATTGCAATTGCAAATGAGTCAACATTAGCCCTTAATTGGTCGCGTGGAGTGTCGCACACCCCAACGCATGTTTTCTGGCTCATAACCAGAGGTCGGAATTAGGTAGGTAGAGTTATTTATGTACTTGCATCGAATTGTTGATATTAATATGGATCTTCCCGGGATTTCCCGGGATTTATAGTATAATCCCGTGTGGCCAACAATATTACAAATACATAATTTTCCGCTATTGATTTCTTTTGTTCTCACAAGTTTGTGCGAACTACAAATGTGGCAACATCGTCTGCGCGTTGGAATTTTGCAACTACGGACATCCGATGTCGGATGGTTTAAATTGTGTAAAAAGTAAAAAGTAAATAACTTTTTTATTTAATAAATCACGGGATTTTTCTGCTCATTAAAATTAATCTCGGGATTTGAGGCATATCCACTTTATTCTTTCGCTGTATAAAATCAGTGTAATAATTCTACCTAATTCCAACCACTGCTAATAACTTATTTTAAATTGAATTTAGTGTTATTGTCTTCTATATAGCTTAAACGCGTGTGATATTGACAATTCAGTTGCGAGTGAAAGTTGTATTTTATAAGTTACTTTAATTCTTTGGACTTGGTATTTGTATGACGGGGGTGTTATACATCGCACGCTTCCATGCACTTATGTAAAAAATTAGGCACGACCAAAAAAGGGTTGAAACTTAGAAGACAAATGGCTCTCTCAGGCATCAGGTGTTATTGCTGAAGAACATTGGTAGGTGCTTGATGTCATATTTTATATTTGAGGATGGTAGCCAGGAAGTACTACAATATACCCTATAATATGTATTATATCATGTATGTATTATATTATATCATTATGTATTATATCATGATTTTCTCACGATGTTCTTACAAAAGCTCAAACTCCAACCTTCGCCACTGATTTATCTCATAAAAACGGCAAACCTAAATCAATCCTAATTCCTAACTATTATAAATGCGAAAGTGAGTTTGTTTGTTTGTTACGCCTTCACGCCTAAACTACTTAACGGATCATCATGAAATTTGACATACAAATAGCCTATGGTATGGAGAAGGACATAAGCTACTTTTTATCGCGGGATCGCGGGTGAAACCGCGGGGGACAGCTAGTATCCTAATAACTATTATAAATGCGAAAGTGAGTTTGTTTGATTATTTGTTTGTACGCCTTCATGCCTCAACTTCTCAACGGATCATCATGAAATTTGGCATGCAGATAGCCTATGGTATGGAGAAGGACTTATGCTACTTTTTATCCCGGGAACGCGGGTGAAACCGCGGGGGAAAGCTAGTTGATGATAATCCAAACGGGTTAATATAATCAGTATCATTAGCCCACATTCAGGTATCGTACTAACCAATCTAAACAAACACAACTCCCTTGATATGCAGAATTCAGGGCACATTCTAATTAGCGACTAATTTCATTACTACAGTGAATTTGAAAGCGCATTCACAAGCAAATGAGGGAACAAACATCATAATTACCTAGTTGATTAATTTTGTCGTGACTTTAATACCACGGAATATTCCATATAATATGGGATAATAAACGGTTTGAACTTTTCAGATGGAATAATTTTTACAGGATTTATTTGATAAACAGCTATTTTATCTACTATTTTTTTATGTCAATAGGTGACAAGTAGGCAAACGGGTCACCTGATGGTAAGTGGTCACCGTCGCCTATGGACATTTGCAATACCATTGCCATTGTGTTGCCGACCTTGTAGAGCTCTTTTTACGCCTTTTTTGTAGAACCCCATATCATAGCCATGACGGAAAGGAAAACCGTAACGGGGAGGTCATTCCACATCGTCAAAAAGAACGAAGTTCTCAATTCAACTATATTATTATGTTTATTACGCGATTATGAATTGATTTTGATTATTATTTTTTTGTTTGGTCGGCCATACTTTAGAGATGGTCCCATAATATAAAATTAGTGTTATCAAAATTTGTTCAGCGCTTTTTGGAAAAAAACCACAAAAACAAAAAATAAATAGATGAAGTTTTCCTACTTTTTATCCGACTTCAAAAAAAGAGGAGGTTCTCAATTCGGTTGTGTTTTTTTTATGTTTATTACCTCATAACTCCGTCATTTATTAACTGATTCGGAAAATTTTTTTTTTTTGGCATGGTACCCTTCCCGTTTTTTACTCATTGTCATCAGATCAGGATTTGACAACTTTTTAGTGTCCTTTGAAGTCGGTTTAACTTTTTTGTAAAACTGTTTTTACATAATATAGGTTTAGTCTAGAAATCGGTTTTTCTTTGTTTTTCAAAATAACTTCATTATTTATCTTACTTTTGAATCTATCTTGGCTTTGTGTTCGGGCTCCTGCTACCGCGTAAGAAAATGGTACAGTAGTACCCAATTAATATGGCTTACCGATGTACCTGCGCAGAAGATACATTTTCAAAGCGCGGGAAACGCTATTGGTCGGCAGCTGCCACCATGTTAGCGCGCGCCGTGCGGAGGGGCGTGACTTGCGAGTGAGACGGAACTATCAGCTGCAGTGTATTATGAACCTTATAGTAGTGATCTAAGGTTGATTGTAAGTATTAAGCATTCTTTCGTTAATCTTTGGGACCATACTTTCTTTTCTGTGCGAACGAAGATTCACGACGCGACATATAAGTTGGGTACTACTGTACTGTGTATGTCATTGAACTGGACTACCATTTTCTGTAAATCTATTTATGTAACAAGTGAATATTGAACGAGTCTCGAAACCAATCCATTGACCCGTTCGGTGACCCGCTTGAAGTCAAAATGTTATAGACCCAGATAATGAGAGTTGAATGAAGTTCATCACCATTTCCATACGTGGTAAACCCGGGGACAGATACTCGTTCAAACCTTAGGATAATATTATAAAGACTTACAAATTCCAATCAATCCAAAGACCAGTGACAGTATCCAAGCGACGAAATTAACTTGATTCAGGTACATGACCAGCAACACGATCAGCAGACAGAAGGTCTGTGCCAGCCACATTGTTGTGATCACTACCCAGCTCAGTACTACTGATGACTTTTGCTGTAAAATTAAAATGGTTTTGATATGTTTATCAATAGGCTACTTTCCTGAAAAAAACTAATTAGTCCGTTATTTACATTATCAAAAAATATTAGACACGTATTTTTTCTTTTGTCAATTAAACAAAAAAATACGAAGATATCGTTTGTTGAAGTTCCGCGTGACGTCACGGTGTGGTACTTTTTAGGAACAAGTGACGTCACGAGCCCCCACTCCCGAACATAGTCGCGCTTTATCTTCGTCAATTGTTAATGATTTTGTAATGCAAAAAATACGTGTCCAATATTTTTTGATAATCTAACTGTCGGACTAATTAGAATTATTATATTTTTATCCAGGCAACATCCCTAACCTATGTGTTATTAAAGGTGAACGCACACTTATCCGAGCCGAACGCGCCGAAGGCATCGAACGAAACGAATATTAGAATTCTGTATATGAAATCGTATGAAAGCTCGCACACTCGCCCGCGTCGAATCGCCCGAATCTTTCCTACGACGACGAGAAGATTTCCTATACAAATTCTTAAATTCGTTTCGTTCGACGCGTTCGGCTCGGATAAGTATGCGTTCACCTGTAAAGGCATCTAATCTTTGATCTTTTTATATAAAATTGTATTAATATATTAGAAACAGGTACGTGTCATGATTTGAATGCGTTTTAACTCGAAACCACAACTAAAATAAATATTGCTAATTTCCTTTAGTAAAGTCTTTCTGTAGTAAGGATATGCATTTTAAAGCTCAATAGCTCAGTATAGTAATGATGTCAAATGCCGTGGTGAAAAAGGAAACCGTAGCACGGCGGTAAGGTACTGTTTTGTACCCACCTGACTGGCCCTCAAGTTGAAAATCTGCCACCAAGTACTAACCGGTGTGTTCATGTAGATGTATACACTTGATAGCTAAATCCCTTCCAGGCTTTGTATGCTTACCACCATAGATATTGAATATGAATAGAGCGACTTTACTGAATTTGTTCTGTGCCGTGCCGGGTATATATGTGCGTAAAACGCTGCCTTGAAATAAACTGCGCGTTCATAATTGACTCCAATTTCTCGTTTTTTAGCTTAACTTTTACCGAGAACAAATGACAAGGAACTCATATTATGTAGTCTTTTCTCACTTTAAGGCGCCGATCCCGCAGAGAAGAGTTCTAGAGTTCTGCGTTCCGAGTTCTGCATTCCGCGTTGACTGTAAGCTATGTGGGGCCTTTAAAAGTAAAAAAAGTATATGATGTGCGATCAGCAGCGAATATTGCAGAACTCTAGACTGCTTGCTGTGTGCACAATAGTCAACACGGAATACAGAACTCGGAACTCGGAACTCTAGAACTCTCTCTGTGGGATCGGCGCCTAAACACTAGTGTACAATTCTATTAATGCTAACTTCTTACGCTTTGCACAAGATAAAGTTGTTGACGTTATCATTCTACTTATTCTTACTCTATGGTTTACCACCTTCGGATGTTTAAATAATTTTATCTCCAACTTTAATCCTGTTTATGTTTGTGATACTGAAGACTTTAATCGCCTCAAGGTAATAAAGTTGGTTTCAATATTTACATGTAAAATACAGGATGTACATAACAACAAATAACTAAGAACAAATAAAGCGAGTTTCAAGGAAAGCCCACACGCCATATTGAGTGAATATAACCCAAGGCTAAAGATTTCAACACAAGTTCCCCTCTAAATCAACTTTCCCAACAGTCGTTCAGCTTTGAGAATAGTTCAAGATGTAATTCAATAAAGTTGAACTTTTTTGCGACGAACTAGATTTTGAAAACGAGGCGAAATTATTTTTGATTACAACGGTCTTCGGTGAACTCATCAGTAAGTGTGATTCGGCATGGACGAATAGATAGATTCGGCTAAAATAAGAAATATCAAATGCCGCTTTGACTATTTAGGTCCTCAGACATAATTATTTTTTTAAAGACGAGTTTATGAATAACCCTGCAATACTGTTGCAGGTAGCTAAATTAAGTCATCGTCAATGTTTGGTTTACGAAATAATTATTGTTGTTATTTAGTATTAGTGAAGTATCACCAATAAAACTTTCTGTGATGTTTTATTGTTAGTGATACTTCACTAATAACACTCTTTTCAACACACTTGCTCGTAAAGTGACTTTTATTGCACCGATTTTAGTTTCATAATGCAGCTTATTACGCACTAGTGCTTTTTACTTTATATTACCGCAGTTTCATGAGAGGTATAATCCCGATTATGTTAAGTTTGTACCTTACTGCAAGTGATATGTGTGTAGACGAAGTATTTTTAATTCAAACGGGTAAAAAAGAGTTAGATAGCGGATCGCTGTCAAAAAAACCTGCGCGCCATATTTGTTAACGTTCTCATTGTGTGGTTGATGATTATAAAAAAATCTACTTAAAAAAATACAAGTCATTTTTTTCCTCGCAAGTGTGTTGAAAAGCGTCAAATGACACGCATGTGCTTTGATCATTACACTCTCGGCTCCCTTATCGCATTCGCCTGCGGCTCACCGCTTCGTCTGTAATGACCAACTTTGCACACATGTATTATAATTAAAGTTTACGTATAAAATGTTATTCTAGCTTGGGAGCCAGAAGACTCATAGACTTGTATAATTTTAGCCGCAATTTTTGTCTCCTATCATAATATGTATGCTTTTAATGTGTGGCAATAAATAAATTATTATTATTATTCCATTTATTTCTTTTTTTGTACATATTAATTACATTTTTAAATACAGGGTGTCCTTTTTGTCAGCGACAAGCGACCCAGGAGCGGTAGTACAAAAAATACATTTTCCAAAAATGGACTTAATTCCATTAAATACTGTAAATGCGTTGAGAAATACCTTATTCAATTTGAAATAAAATTACCGCAAAGTATGGTCACTAGCCACGTGACTAGAGCTAGGCGCAAGCCGCCATCACCCCAACCCTTTACCCCCTCGCACTCCCGTTGAGTATTACGTCTATATTTTAGCTTATTACATGATTTTCAAAATAATATTACATATTTTTATTTTTATTATTATAAAAAAATAAAGTTTTTTTTTAGCACCAGTATCAGTTGTATTATCGACCCTGAGTCGCTCGTCGCTGACCAAAACAACAACCTGTATAGTTATAAAAATAAAATGTACTATTATCGATGTTTTAGACATAAAACCATTCAAATTGTAAAAGACCATGTTTTTTTTTTTTAAAGATAAAATTGCATACCTTCTTAACTCCAGACAATATGAACCATATATTAACAGCAACCATGAAGATGCAGTAAATGAAGGTTGTGATGCTGAGACTGTAGGCATTCCTCCACACATAAAAATAGTAGTACCCTTGTTCACGGTACTTGAAACTCACCACCTGAGCTATTATTACTACGCCACATATGATCATGATGAACTGGAATCAAACAAATAAAATAAGTAGATAATGGCCCTGATTCTGTTGTTCACAACTAAACTAATTTTAATCTCACTATGTCTCTTTCTAACAAAGAACATAAGAAAAGGATGTAAGAAATTTAGTCCTGTCAAATTAGTCCTATGCTTGTTTTCAATATAAATTTAGTCGCCATCTATCGCGGTTACGCCTAAATACACGCAAAATAAGACGGCAAAGATTAATTTGACAACTTAAAATATGTTCTATCCTTTTTCAATAATGTTCGTAAGAAAGAGATAAGATGTGACTAAAATTAGTTTAGTGCGATTTACAACAGAATCGGCACCATTATACCTGGAAAATTCTTCACACACGGTTATTTGATCTTGTACTATTGAAACCAGATAACTGATATACTTTATTTGTATACATAATTATACCCAGAATCAGGACATGCTGTATTGTATGTCCTGGGTGGGAATCGAAACCACGACAGTGCATCGTAATAGATAGGGATCCTGCCAACCATGCCAATTGACCCGGGTGACGCAGCGATAAACTATAATTCTAAAATAGAGCGATTATACGCCACAACTCACACACACGTCATATTAGTAGGATACTAAGGGACTATACTAAAAAGGGACTGAAATTGTTTCTTTTACACCTAAATTCAGAAATGACTCCATGGTGTTATTTTCCGACAATTATTTAAATATTTTGTATTCATCGTGATGCTGCTTATTGAATTTAGTTCCGACTGATACAGACCCGTCGTTGACTATGGTCAGCTGGGTAGTGCGGGCTGTGCTGAGAGGGGCGCGCAATTTCATATGCAATTAGAATACGAAATTGCGCGCGGTACTAGGTTTGGGATCAGATGATTTTATGTCAAGAACGTCTCTGGATTTTATATGGGGAGGCCCGGAATGTACATCGTGAAAAGACATAACTAGATAGAAAGGAAGCAGATAATAGGAGAGTGCGTATCGAGGTCACTATGAGTTTGGTCTAAGTCCGTCCAGCCATACAGAAATAGAAGCATATAGATCGTCAGTCATTAAACTTTTGCCCGAGATAAACCAAGTTTATCCGCATTCCCGAGGTTGGCAATTTTCATCCAAATATCCACAAAAACATGCTCAGAAATATAAACAATCTTTTAGAAATATTAATTAATAGGAAAGTAAATTTTACCAAAAAATAAAAAAAGATGGATTAAGGAAAATGATAACATAAAAATTGCGAACATTCACAAACTCTTCATTATAAGTAATCCTGCTAATATCACAATGTTCGTTTGAACGTTTGTTACTCGATCAGATGTAGATGAAATTTGACACGTGCGGTAGAAATAACGTAGAATTCTCTGAATTCTGGGCAAACATTAGATCCCTTAGGACTGTTCATAAAATCGCGGAGCGGAAGCTAGTGCTTCATAAAAGATTAATGACAGACCTAAACAAACAAATTCGTTGATAAAGTTATCCCTATTTTGTCATTTTTCGCCAGTTCACTCAAGCTTTAATATCTGGCTGTTAATTCTAACAGGAAGATATTAACGGGAAATGAAAGAGAAATTAGGATTATGTTAACGAAAAAATATAAAAATGGGATGTAATAAAAAGAGAATGAAAAATTCAATGGTGTACTTTTATTCGCTTCAACGTTGTCGGAAATGACAAGTAAAGTGAAATTCGGACTTTTGTTAAAAAGTGCTTTGAGTTGTTTATGGGGTTTTGTAAAGGAAGACGATGATTATGTTATGTTGTTTTTGTGATATTGGCCTGGAGATGCTTAGCGCGTAAGCTGCAAAGTTCCTTACTCTGCTACAATATTTATAGTCATTTTATTACCTAAGTACATTTTAAATTTGAATGTTAATCGTTGACTATTTAATTAGGTTATAAGATGAGAAGTATTTTCTTTACCATCAACCTAAGCCTATCCACTGGTCAGTATAGCTCTCGGCCTCCTTGTGCCACTTTTCTATCGCGCGCCGATTTCTTCAAGAATTTACCGCGGCCCACTCAATTATATCAATCCATTTGGTCAATGATCTGCCAATATTGAGATTCCATATTCTCGGCCACAATTACTTCTACTCTACCTCCCTTCATTACATCACTAAGAATAAGATACCTACTTACCATCATAAAAATGCCCACGATAAAACAGCCCAAGCTCAATTCGTAGCGCCATAAAAATTTCTTCGGTATTATTGCATTTAGTCCCATGATAAATTTTATAAAAGTAATTTTACTGTTTGTCACTTTGTAAGCCAGCTAGATTGTGGTCTAGGGCATAGGGTTGTTGTTTTCAAATACCTTCAATGTCACATATCTAAGTACCATTCAATGTTGGTCAAATGTAATTAAAGCTATCGGATGTAATATCTTTGATACAGTGGAGTATCGGGAGGTCGCTGGTGTGGGATGCCACAGTACTGATAAAATTGCTCCAACGGATGCACATACTGGTGAATTGTACCTATAGGTACAGGGGTAACTTCGACCGGTATGCGGGAAATTGTATCAAATTCAAAATATACGCAAACACAGGATCAAACTATCTGTTTATTGTTGAATTTGTTGGTTCTTCGAGCCGGGTGGTTATATTTTATTCCTTTTGCCATGCAGCTAAAGCTAAATAAATAAATTGAAATGAGAATAAGTAGCTGTCTCTGTGATTCCGCTAAATATAATGACGCATTAATGCAATAAAAACTATTTTAAAAAGCAACAAATTAACTATCAGCCCTAAGCTCTCAAATATAAGCGTTATAAAAACTGACAGGGCAAGCATATCCCTTGGCACGTGCCAAACAAAAGCGATTCATCATAAGATAAATGTATTATGTAACATCATGTAATATGTATGTGGATTATGACATTTATGCCAGATAACTTAGTAGTTTCAGAACGATAAGTAAAGATTCCATATCATCAGTAGAAAGGGAAAACTATCGCTGAACCAAAGTTATTGACCCTCGTTGTTCAAAGTTTTTTTGTTTACCTGAAGATTACGCGATGTCGCAGAACCAATGAATGATTGTTCAGGTTCTTGCTATTGAGGAAAGATGTATATCTTACTATTCAGGGTTCCAAGTACGCATGGAAAAACAGAAGTTTAAGGAATGTTCTCTCTCTCTTAGTTTTCCGTAAGTCATCTATCTATATAAAAAGACTTGTCCCAGTTTACGGTGGATGCTCAGCATTTGACGGTTTTTTTTAAGTTTTTACTCAATTTTACCTTCGTAGAACAATATAGCTAAATATTTCAGTGATTTGCGACCGTATTGATTCATTTGGCACCTTAATAGACTAACTGAAATATTGCAAGGTAATTTTATAACGTAAGAAAGGAATTTTGGAAACTCCACCACTAAGAAAGTAAAATAGCCACGAGGCGGAAAGAATTGCTATAAAATAATTAAAATCTACTGTAAAGTTACGAGTGGAAAGCTTTCTTGCATATAAGCCATTAGACACATTAGACACACAGCAGAGAACTTGAGAACTTGCACAAGTAAACATTAGTCGACTAGATACGAGTAAGTATATATTATAGATTTGCTCAAGACATATTTACTGATACATGAATGTCCAAGCGTTGATTAGAATTAATTGAACTTGCATGACTTGCAAGATAAATACGATAATCTTTCTTGCTTCTGACGATGACCTCAGCCCCGGGTTTACGATTTTTTCGAACCTTGATATTGCGAAAATTCTTTTTTTATTTGGAATGGTAAACTTCCCGTTTGGTCCCATTGTCATCAGGTCAGGCTTTGATTACTTTTTAGTGTACTTTGAAGTCGGCTTAAGTTTTTTGTAAAACAGTTATCAATTATTTTTCAAATAGTTTTTTGGAAAATAAAATTTTTTTTGTTTGTTTGGTACATACACTTCCCGTTTGGTCCCATTATCATCAGATCAGGATTTGATTACTTCTTATGGTGCGTTCGAATTGGGCTACGGTAGCAAAATAACAGTCAAAAATGCCAAAAACGATCACATCTGGCGTTCGATTTGGAAAGTTGTCGGCGAAATTGTCGTTTTGAACTGTTTTCATTCACCGTTCGTTTTGCTTGGAAACAGTTAAAAACGACATCGTGAACTGCAAATTTTGACCCACCTCGGAGGCAGGGTCGTTTGTGATCATATTTTGACATCTTTAAATCTGACAGATAAGTTTTGGCTAACAATTCAAACGGGAAGCGAAAATTATAATTTTTATATTAAAATTTGATAGAAACTAACAGGCAAGAGAAAAATTTGTCATTTTAACTTTGTTTATATATTAACTGAAGGAAAAAAGGTAGGTTGAGACAAGTGACAAGCAGGCGATGAGCATGCGAATGTCATTTTTGTATCTAATCGTTCGATTTGGGAAAAATCGTTTGCGGCAAAAGTTGCAAAATTGTAGAAAATTTTCCAATTCGAACGCATGACCAAAAATGCCCATTTTGAAACTGTTAAAAACGACATCACTCCAATTCGAACGCACCTTTAGTGTACTTTGAAGTCGGTTTAAGTTTTTTGTAATTTGAAGTCGGTTAGAAAAAACAATTTAATTTTTTATATTCAAAAATGAAAACAAATGTTATAATACCAAAAAATATTGATACAGGATGCGCTTTGATTGTTCGAATGGCCATTTAGACTCCAGTTTTTTTACACTTGCTGCTATTACGCGACTAAATCAAATTAAAAGTTGGTTATAGGTATCTCTCTTATCTCATCCATCATCACATCTTTAGGCCTTTTACACATTTTAAGACATTTTCTTGTGTCTTATGAGAAATCTATACCTACTAATAAGTTTTTTGTTTGTTTTTTATTTGTCTCTGAAACTACCCGTCGAATTGACTAATATAATAAAGCGGAAGAGTTTTTGTTTAAATGAGCTAATCTCTGGAACTACCAGTCGGATTAGAAAAAATCTTTACTAATAGGAAGCTGCATTATCCCCGAGTATTATAGACTTTGTCCCAGGAACGCAGGTGAAACCTCGGGAGACAGGTAGTGTGTAAATGTATGCGCGTGTCTGATCCGACATAAGAAAATATATCTTGTAATTATGTATGGTCCCATACCCATATAACAACCAATGCGACTGAATTCCTTATAATACATTTCTCATGACACAAGATTTTTTTTTATAATGTGTATAACGCCTTATGAGGCTATGATGATGTTCTTTCCTGTGACAACCAAATTATAGTGGATTATAACCAAAATAACATTTTTGTATTTTTTTTTCAATAAAGTATCTAATTCTACCTAATTCATATTGCTTATTTTCCAAGAAAAACGAGATAAAGAATTTTTCAACACACTCGCTCGTAAAGTGACAGCTTAAGAGGAAAGGATGGCTGCATGAAATTTGAAAAATAGGTATTTAACAAATCTATTGCTGTCGCGCTGTTACTGGGATATAAATGTATAAGGGACGATAGAGACAACTGCAGCTTGGATCGATTATACCTATTTAAAATGGACGAAATCGCTATTTCGTAATCCCCAGTTTCCTCCTCCAATACTGGATCGTGTTTTTTATTTTTTCAAGAATATAATAAGAAGGGCTTTGGCTTTGGCTATGTCTGTCGGTTTTCCTTTTATTTTTTATATTCGTCAAATTTGTTTGCTAAACGTCTGATAAGGGCAGTAAAAATGGTCAGTTTTTGTCATTTTAGAAGACTCCTAATTCTTATTATAATTAATTTATAGAGAAAAACACAACCGAGAGACATACAGTGGTACCTACAGATTTCATGGTAAAATAATCATAACTATAGTGTCATTATCCAGAGAGGAAACTGAGGATTACGTTTGTATGGAACAAATGCCACCAGCGTTTCCTCTTAAAACCGCCTGGAGTATTAATAATCAAATGCATGTATATTGTATACACCAGAGAGTTAAAACATTATAGAGTGATAGAGTTAACAACGTTACCTTGTGCGATGCGTGAGCAGTTTCCGTATAGATATATTCACAGATATATCGTACACTAGTTGATTTACAGTCAGACAAAATGTCGACATGGATTCATTGTCATTTATTCACGGTAAAAGTATGCAGAATAAACGAGAAATTGGCATTAAGGCGACCCTCTGTGGCCGGCGCAACTTCAACTCAAGCATAGTCTAAAAGCTTGTTGTTTCATCCAACGTAATGTTTGACTGCGAAAAAAGAGAGACAGCATCAGAGCCGTCGGTTATCAGTCGGTAAATTCCGCTGATCACTCGCGGCCGCTTCGCTAGGTCGTCATTCATGATTTCGCATTCATAAAACTTGTTCCAGGAGTATACTTCTTGTGAAAAAATCTTACAAGTTTGTGAAAAAAAAATTAGTTATTTAGAATCTCCAATACATTTACAAGCCTGGTATCTAACTGTTTTTTTTACTTTTACAATTTATAGGTACATTAGATATGGTCAAAGTTCAGGCAAAAACGCTGTTTTTCGGAGGCTTTGGCTGAATTTGTTTCACATCTTTTTTAAATTTCGCCTAGATACACGGCTAGATATAGTGCACAAGATACTAATTTGTTCAAAACATCTAACGAAAAATGTTTAATTAACAACGCCATGATAAGTACAGAGGTTTTGTATGAAAAGTATGATGAATTGAGTCCTCTTAATTATATGTAGTCATTCAAAGTACAGTGCACAGTCGCGTACTAAAATTTTTTTACCACCTTACGGTCCATAATCACTTGCACATTTCTGTTTCATAAGGTTGACCCGAAATAAAATGACTGACTATTGATTAGTAATGATGATAGACGTGGATTGTATTAAACATGAAAAATAATACAAAGAGGTGTTACACTAAGTATTGCGTTATGTTGATATAGCAATAGATATAGTTCAGATATCATGCAAAAAAACTGCCGTTTGCTGCAGGATTAAACTTGCCCTTATTTTATTACCTTTGTATTGCACACTCTATGACGTTATATTTACTAAGCGAAGCGAACTGTTTACCAGCAATCAGTGGGCTTAGTGCGAGTTTTTTAACGCGCTCGATAAGGTTAACTTTAACTCTAATTTGTATGGCGGAGGACCAGGCGCCGCCAATTGCCGCTAGGCGGCGCTAGTCCAATGCCATATAAATTAGAGTTAACCTTAACCTTACCGAGCGCGTTAAAAACTCGCACTAAGGCCTCTGAAGCGACTGACGTGTGAGCGATGTGTGTTTATCTACCCACATGGTTGAACCAATCAAATAGGCTCTACTGACTCAGTTAGAACCTGGAAATTGTCTTATGTTGGTGATTTAACTTGTTGGCTCGCAGATGAAATATGCGTTCTACCTATATGATAACTAAGTACAAATTAAAAAACCGCCAAGTGCGAAGTCTGACTCAATCACCGAGGGTTCCGACCTTCCTTGGGCGTATATTTTTCACCGAGGAGTTTCTCAATTCGGTTGTATATTTTTTCATTTTATGTCTGTTACCTCATAACTCCGTCATTTATTAACCGATTTGGAAAATATTTTTTTTATTTGAAAGGGTTACCTTCCCGACTTCCCTTAAGGACTTTTACCTTAAGGACTTCCCGTTTGGTCCCATTGTCATCAGATCAGGATTTGATTACTTCTCAGTGTACTTTGAAGTCGGTTTAAGTTTTTTGTAAAACAGTTCAATTATTTGTTCCATAACTGTTGTACAATTTGTTTGTAAACGAATGATATTGATTTCGAAGAAACTACGCTTGTAGAAACTTTGTTCTATTTATCCTATTGTATGTGTCTATCAACTGTAACTTTAAAAAAAAATATACGACTAAGTCGGTAAACAAGCATACGGCCCGCCTTATGGTAAGCGGTTACCGTAGCCATATGGACGCTTGCGACCCACGAAGCATCACTCACGCGTTGCCGACCTTTCCCCCCTCCCCAATGAGCTCTGGCGACCTTACTCACGCGCAGGAACACAACATAAAGTTATTTGGCTGCGGTATTCTGTATGGTGGAGGTACTTCCGCAGTCGAGCTGCTCTTTGAGCGAATAAACGGTACCTACGCTCTTTGCAAACATCGTAGAAAAGGGGTGGGGTATATTTTTTTGACATAACTACGCAATATCATGGACGAATAGATTACTCTATGATCTAAATCCATGTTGTGGTTGTGGTCCTCCAGTTATAAGAACACTAAAGAACACGAAGAAGAAGCGCTCGTGGTGTAGCATGATTAGCCCTTCTTAATCGCTCGGCAAAGTTAAGCTACCATCGTCGTGGTCGGTAGGTACCTGGATGGGTGACCGCCTAGTGGTATTTCAAATCGAGCGTTTCCGTGCTTCGGAAGGCACGTAAAGCCGTTGGTCCCGGTTATCACTTTATTGTGATAGTCGTTAAGCTAGTTGGATGCCTGATAGATGAAGAAGATATCCCTTGAGTACCCTTAGGGAATCACTGGGAAGGGTTATTGAATATTTTACCCGTAAAGGGGTAAAACATGTGAAATAATCTAGGTGCATAGGTTATTCTTTACCACATACGAGCTTAGACCGTGTTCTTAAAAATAAAAAACTGGCCAAGGGCGAGTCAGACTCGCACATTCTATTTTATCTGTTGTTATAGCGCCACTAGAAATACATAGTCTGTGAAAATTTCAAGTGTCTACCTAATACGGTTCAAGAGATACAGCCCACTGATAGACAGACGGACGGATGGACGGACAGTGGAGGCTTAGTAAAAGTTGTCCAGCATGACTAACCCAACATAGGTTTCGAAAATATGCCATCTCGAAATCTCCACCTGTTATAATTAAATCCAAACCAAGTCACGTGAAAAGTCTTGTTACAAATAAAATACAACAATACGTCATTAGAGTGGGCATGCAACCCGAACAAAATGAGCAAAAGTGTACAATTTCTTAAGTCTCATTGTTAGACATTCGTTATCCCAACCTTTCCAGGATAAGTATTATTATGTTACGTTGGAAATATTTGAATATTCGAATTTGAATGAATCCCTTATTCTAAGGCACAATAAAAGGCTTTTTTCAGCCGTGACTTCACCTTCAAGCTATAATTCCATCTTGAATTCGACCTGCAATAGTGATGTGACCACAATATTAAGAAAATATTGTGGTTACATCACTCAAGTTAGTTTATATGATCATGTTACTCAGATAAATTAGATATATTCTCGGAGTCGTGTTTTTTTTATATGTTTGCTTCTCACGGCTTGTGCATTTTGCCATTTTCCAGTTATATTATAAGTTCTAATCATAATAAATCCCTTTCAAATAGTTCTCAGTCAGTCACCGTCCATAAAAGTCATGTTTTAATACAATGGTGGTTGTACTAAAACTTTTCACGGACTTCTTGAGACAACTTGAAAAGTCACGATACACATGATTAATTTCATTTCACTTCACGTGTGCACATGGATTGATCTTTATTGGATAAAATACCACCGATAATATGCAATAAAACTCAAAATACACGAATTTATGAAAGTAAAAATGAACACGCAACGTGTCTCTGCAAGTTCTCGCCAAAAAGTCCCTGAGTCGTGTTATTATGAATCTTTCTTTAAAAAATAAAAATATAAAGTTTTATTTTCTAATTCTTTTCAGCCAGCTTGCATTCGCCTACCTACGTAGAGTTTCTAGAACGTACTCAAGAATTCTTACTAAATAATATCCCGGGGTTTCCGTTCTTGAACTGATTGGTAGCGACAAAGGAAGATGAGATAATATAAAAGAATATTTTGAAAAATATGCTATAAGCTATTAATTGTATGTCTATGTGTTCGAATAAGCTAATCTTCAAAACGACTGATAGAATTTTGTGGACTTTTCTCAGGTAAATTACACTTAACTCAGCGTAAGTCCCTTTACACATCACTAGTCCATACCTACAATCATCCACTTTTATAAGGATGATGTAACAATAACATGGGGGTATTATTTATACCACGCTTACATTGCCTTGCCTTACTTAAGTGAATGTTTGTTCAAATGTTCATACTCAAGCAAACTGTAAGGAAACAAACTTTGTTGCTATTTCAACCTTAAAATACACATTGCAAGACTTAATTATGAATAACAAAACCTTTGACCCTTAGAAATCTGACCCACTGGGTACAAAGTTTCTAAAACTCTACCTTGGGGCATGGAGGTCTCTTGTGAGGTAAGTTAGATAGAATAACTTTCCGTCAGATTTTCAGTTTTGCACGAGGGAAAAATTCCTGTTTCTCATAGCTAGGCCGCGGTTTAGTTTTGTTTATTACACACATGGGTAGTCTCATGTCATCGGTTTTTAGAACTAACAAGGAGAGCCTTTGGGGAAACGGATTTTTATGATTTTTAGTAGAAAGGTAGTAAACCATGTCAGTGTACTTCCTGTAAAATAGTAAAGTGCAATTCTCAAATAAAGCCGAGAAAAACGGACTAGTTTTTAGTGCACGTTATAATATCAGTTTTGTGGATTATTTATCAGTTGAGTGTACTGTGGCGTAGTGGTAGCGCTCGCTCGTGTTTCATAAGCTTCCGTGCTTGGGTTCGAGTCTCGTGTTTTTTTTTTTTTTTTTTTACTTGTTATTTATATTATTCAGAGAGGTACAGCGAAGCGTTTATTCGCTCAAAGAGCAGCTCGACTGGGGAAGTACCTACACCTTATCTTATCTTATCTTGTGCAGGGGCCGAGAAATAACTCGGACTTCGACCCATTGGGATCTATTGTGGTCCCCTAACCTACACCTTACAGAATACGCGTGAGTAAGATCGCCAGAGCTCATCGGGGAGGGGAGAAAGGTCGGTAACGCGTGAGCGATACTTCGTGTGTTGCAAGAGTCCATTTGGCTACGGTAACCGCTTACCATCAGGCCGCCCGAATGCTAGTTTACCGATTTAGTCGTATAAAAAAATTCATTAGAAAAATAAATATATTCGTATTTTTTTAAATAAGTTTCTTAATATTATTATTATTAATATTGTCTCCTTGTAAGCCTGATAATCTGCTGTGTCTAGATTGCAAATAAATACATATACAGGATGTTTTTTTTCTAGCCCCTAAGTGCCAGTTCTGAACTATTATAGGTCTTAGATAAAAACGCTGATAGGAACCATGAACTGAATTTAGAAAAAAATAAAATTGGAATAATTTTTTTTTTATTTTTTTTTCGGTATTCTGCTTCTATATCAAAACACGAACAAAATTATGTATGACAATCTTAGTTATAAGTTGCTTGAAGTGTGTATACATAAATTGCCACTGCCATGCGCAAAGCACAAAGTCACATCTCATAGGGCGCTTGAAATTTATTATTGAAGTACATTATAAATTTAAATGAACGAAAATAATTAACCCAATCAAAAGCCGTAACAAATAAACACAACTCCAAAATGTTCACCTGAGCGGTACCCGTGAATTTCGTAATTTGTTTATTTGTAAAGCCCTTCGGTTTTATTGTCATCTTTACCTTTTCATGATTCTAATTAAGGTGCTATATTCAGAAAAAATGATATCTTTGTGTGCCTGTATCTTAATTAATACAAGGGTTGGGGATCCGAGATTTTATTATATGATTTTTGAGATCTTAATTGAGTATTACCTTGAAGGAAAACACGTTTGATAGAAATTTTCTCGATAAAGTTTAATTCCAAAGTAGCCTCTAGATAAAACTCTTTTACACTATAACTCCGTCAAACAGGCGAATTTTACAGTGAAATTTTATGCAAAAAATTGGTAATTCATTCTTCTTATACTGTGAAGAACAGATTTTCTATACATTGCATGGTTATTTTATAAACAATTTATATTTGGTTTGGTACTTACGTCGTTTATTAAAACCTGCGGCTTGCCCGGGCAGAGCACTATACACATCTCTTTTTAGCACATACGAAATCACGGTGAACGTATTTATTGTACTACTCTTGCATCGCTAGGATCATTCGGCCGAAGCCTTTGTCGACGACGGACCTACGCTAGTTTTCGCGGCCGGCTCTCGTAGTTTTAAACATTAAATATTTTCGTAGCATATTCTTTATTGTCTTCAAAGATAGTATTATAGTTTGTAATATCGTATTAAAACTTGACCGTTATTTGAAACCTTATAAAATGAGATAGGCCTTCCTTGTTTTCTGCTCTAGACTTCCTTCTTTGTCTACCCAAATATTGCCGTCTCGCTCGCACATCTCCCCACTATCCACCCAGGCAGAGCGCGAGCTTGAGCCACGCGCGCTATCTCGTCATTGGCGTCCTGTTTTCTGCAACGGACGGTTGTGCCTAGCCTAGCCTAGGCACTCGTAAGTTATTTGTATATTTTATATACCTTTGTTCCTTCTTAGTTTATTAAAATAATAATATAATGATTTTAACGGTGTTACCGTTCGATATTTTAATTTAATTTTGATATTTTATGTTCATGTCTTTGAACAGCTAATTTTTAAACTATTTAATCTACCCACTTTTTATTGATAATTTTGCTTCTATTAATTTATTATCCTTGGTTTTTCCTAGGTTAGTTCCTGTTTTGTTCACAGTTGAACATTAATATTTAAATTACACCAAGTGCTAACTGTATAAATCACAACGTGCGGATAGTGATAACGGATACTGCCCTGAGCAAAAATGATCTAAAAGGCAGCGTAACACTGGGTCGAGTAGTACCTATATAAGGTCCTCAAGTAAATCCAAATGCCTCATATATCTCATATATCTGATTCTCGGATCTATAATAAAATTAATAATGACCGCAGGCGATGTTAAGGTGTCGAAAACGTTAGCAGTGCCGTCTAAATAACAATTTATTATACAGTTAAATATTTTTAAGAAATTTGCCGCTGTAACAACTTTGTGCTAGCTTGTGTGTTACTAGTTACTTAAATAAACCTCTGTTGAGGATCTTGCAATGAAGCGGTGATTAAAAGTGAAAAGTGAAAGAAGTTGATTGATAATAAAAAAAAAGAATTTAAAGTGTTATGTAGTGAATTAGAATTATTACAACTTATTTGTACTGAAATTATTCAAATGAGGAATTGTGATCCGCTAACCAGAAATTTCGCCTGCCATTATTGCTAGTCTAGTTAAAGTGCTTAAAAAAGGTTAAACATTTTTGCCTCTAATAAAAAGGATCAAATGCTCCTGCTTAGCAAGCTAGTCTGATCCATACACCAACCCGCGCAGGGCCAGGTGACTCAAAACATACCCGCGCAGGGTATTTTCGTGGATGTTGTGCCCGTACGCACATTCCCCATTATTGTTAGCCCCGCGCAGGGGCAGTGACTCAAATCATACCCGCGCAGGGTATTGTCTTAGATCTTGTGCCAGTACGCATATTCCTTATTATTATTAACCCCGCGCAGGGGCAGGTGACTTAGAACGTACTCGCGCAGAGTATTTGCTTGGATGTTGAGCCGGCACGCACATTCCCCATTATTATTAACTCCACGCAGGGGCAGTCACTGAAATGTACCGGTGCGGGGTATTTATTCTCTTGGATGTTGTGCCCTTACTCCGTATGCACATTCCCCGTAATAATCAACCCTTTGCAGGGGCAGGTGAGGTGAAATATACCCTCGCGTGTGTTCTTTTGAGATGTTGTGCCAGTACTCCGTATGCACATTACCAATAATAGTCAACCCCTTGAAGGGGCAGATGAGTTGAAATGTAGGTATTTTCTTGGATGTTATGCCTGTACACACATTCCCCATATTAATCAACCGCTTGCAGGGACAGAAATGTACCCTCGCAGGGTATTATTTTGGATTTTCTGCCCGTACGCACATTTTCCATCATAATCAACCTCTTACAGGGTGACTTGAAATGGACCCTTCAAGTCTGGTTTCAAATACATCATGTCGCGCCTGACGCATATAAATCTTTGCGTGACCTTAGAATACACTCTCGCAGGGTACTACGTTTGGATGGTGTGTCTACGCACATTAACGATGAAAGGATTAAAAAGGCAGTGTGGTGTTTGAAAACCTATTTTGCTTTTCAATTAAAAATTAAATGATCCTGCTTTAGAAACAGGTCAAAGCAGATTTTTACTCTATCCCTGCCTCGTAGGGAAAAGGGACACGAAATATATACCCTCAACGCAGGGTACTTTACCTAGATATTGTGCCTCTTCTCACAATCGCCATCTAAATCAACACATGCAAGGTCAGGTGATTTGAAATGTTCTGTCGCACAGTCTCTAATATAACCACCCACATGGGAATAGTTGGTTTTAAAATGTACATTTGCAAAGTCCTATGCCGAGATGCCTCTACGCATATTTCCCATCATTATCAAATCTCACAGGGGCAAGTAACTGGAAAATGTACCCTTACAGCGTACTCTTAAGTACTTGACTTGGAGGTTGGTGCCCTTACGGACTTGTTCTTATATATTATCCCTCGCAGGGGTCTTACCATACTCGTTTTTTGCAAGGTGCTTAAAGATTGACATTTAATAATTTCAAAGCGGGACAATAAATTCTATTCCACCAGCAGGGTGACATCTAAGCACCCCCGGTTTATATACTGAAAATAATATAATACACTGTCGATGCGTATTGTTTTACCAAAAAACCGTTGGTAATGTCAAGTCATTCGGTTCAGTACTGTGGTATCAGATATCCACCCGCACCATTGAACATTGTCTGCTGATGCTAAAAAGTGGTGAATCTCAGTTCTCAGTTTAAGTGTATTCCGAACCGGTGGTAAATTCAACTGTATGTAACAAATTAACGTTTATAAGTGCCTTATCAGGACCTAAGCTGAATAAATGACTTTTTGATTTTGATTTGATCTCACTGTCCTATTATAACGTGTGATACGAATTAAATGTTTACCGTATCGCTGATTTATTTCAACCCTGACTGGTTGTGCAAAATTCAGATCTCAGGCATGTTTTCACTAGTAAATGTGAGCGACGCGCATACGAATCTATGACCAATAATGGCAACTATATTATACATAGATAACTTGCCTACCTTTCGGTCTCAGCCAAAAGTTTTTTGCTTAATTAACCAATGGGGTAACAAGCATATAGGGAATAAGGAATACCTATTATCGATTATTTGAATGACTTTCTCCTGCCTTCCAAGGCGTTATGTTTTAATTCTAAAACAAGAATGAATAAAATTGTGCTGCAGAGGCTTACACTATGTTGATAAATTTACCCACCCTCGCAGGGTTTTTGGGGGTTCAATGGAATACTAGAAATATTATTGATTTTCTTTCAAAATCACCTTAGAGCCTAATCGGTCTATTGAACTTATCGAGCTTGGTAATATCCCAAAAGAGTCTGCACTACCGTGATTCAGCATACTTTTTTGATTCAACTGCAATCGCAATCTCATTTTCTATTGAAATGTATAATCAGATGAAGCCTGTAAGCGCAATAAACAGTCGAACAGTTGTTTAGCCAGGAAAATGTTGCATTGCAATAACAAAGCACTCCTCGCTATCTCGAAACCATGACAATATCTAAATTAAACGTCACCTATGTTCGGAATGAGGGTGACAATCATCTGATGAACCGTATCATCGTCATATGAATGTAACATTCCAATTTCTTTCATATATTAGATTAGATCCTCGTCCATTGTTACTGATTACCAACTACTGCTCGAGGAACACTTACACAGCGGATACGCCTGCATAATAATATGGAATGTACATACTTAGTTGAAAGTTTTGTATTTAGACTAAAGCATGAATAAATGTTTTACGAAGAAAAAGCACCTTTGTTCCACGTGGAATTACCACCTAGCATAACATTACCCTCTATCTTGTTTAATCTCTAAACTGCTACCTCAGCTAAATTGGTTCGAAACAAACTTTTGTAACTAATTCCTCGATAGTATTTCGGAGGGCAGACCTCAAGTTCAGAGCTTTGACAGTCCCATTCACGATACAGCGCTATCGATAGATACATGGACGGTTTTTCTACCTCCAAGTAGGTACCATAAGATGGTCTGGAATTATAGAAATATGAGTATTGGATTGCTTGTTGTAACCATGGCATCTTTGTTGAAAAATCGCTTCTAACCGTAGCTTGTTTGAAATAAAATGAACAAACTTAAGTAGTCCATTTGTCACAATGACTCCTGTACTAATAAAGTTATTAACTACTTGCTTCTTACACTTAGATGAATGTTCATTATGCTGAATAAGTCAGTGGTATCAAATGTATGCAGTTTTAGTTCTCATGTGTTGGTTGGACATATTTTGATATATATTGATACGATAGATAGTCGATTGACTTGTGTAATTTTTAGAAACATATCTAAAATTTAAGTAACGAATTTTGTATATACAGACCGACACAGCGTTGTCTTAATTTTGTAGTGTGTTAAGGTTACCTTCAACCTTGTACCTTGTGTAAGTACCCTTGTACCTACATGACTTCACTTTCCAGTTTTAGAACAAGTAAAAGTTATGTTATGATGTTACTTTTGATCGGTCTTTAAAACTTATATTTCTGGTTAATGTTTATGCAGTAATGTTGCTGGTGATTATAGCAAAATACCACATGTAAGTAAAAATGTACTGTATGTAATTAACGTTTTGATTAGAATATATGATGTACCTACACGTGTCGGAGAATAATAATGTCGGTAGGTACATAGACTATAGCAAAACATATAGCTATACATTACTGTGTGTACAGATTGTATTCGCCTTTTATACGATAAACGTAACACAGCAAAATCCACCAACTATTGACAAGACCTGCCAAAGCTGCATCTTTAATAGGGTGCGAAATAGAATAATTCATCGCTGGTGCTGGCATAATCAGTTCAGATCCACTAAATCTGGTCTCATGCCCATTAGAGATCTGCAACCCTTTCAGACAGTTACCATATAGCTGATAATAAGCCACTAATCGCGGGATCACATTATCTTCGCATGATTAATTAAATACTTGAATGTTGCTTTTCAATCACATACGATACATGTTTTTATGTTCATCAATGATTTGATTAAGATCTTTGCTTCTAGCCATTTACACCTACATATTTCGTTTGTACTTTATAAATAAAATTACAGTACCTCGCACATCTTAGTATTTTTGATACCTATTCTCTCTCACGATACCTTCAGACTTACACAGAAGTCTGTACACGTATGACCTATACTGGAGAAATCACAGGTACCTATGTCACAAATAACTTTATGCTACAAGCATAAAATCACATTGGCATCCACTTTCACCAGGCGAAAACAAACACGTCTCATTTTATAAGGTTTCAAATAACGGTCAAGTTTTAATAGAAGCGTTTTACCTGAAAATAAAACGCATATTAAATACTTACCTTATTTGAAACCTTAATTTGTAGTTCTGCCTGGTATTTCGACTCAATGACGAGATAGCGCGCGTGGCTCAAGCTCGCGCTCTGCCTGGGTGGATAGTGGGGAGATGTGCGAGCGAGACGGCAATATTTGGGTAGACAAAGAAGGAAGTCTAGAGCAGAAAACAAGGAAGGCCTATCTCATTTTATAAGGTTTCAAATAAGGTAAGTATTTAATATGCGTTTTATTTTCAGGTAAAACGCTTCTATTAATTTCAGTTTAGTGTGATAACCTAGTTCAATAGTGCTTGTAAATATAAAGTCAGTTGTGTAGTTTTGTTTTTATTATTTTTATAGTGTCAAGTTTAGTGTTAAAGTTGATTTTAATATAATTTCACGACATGGGTAATAGAATAAAGACCAAGGAAAAACAAAAAGCAGCATTTGGAGCAAATGAGAGCCAAAAGCTCGATACATGACAAAAATTTAAATGTAAGTATTAACAATACATATTAATATTTTTTTATTAATCGTTAATAACATAACTAACGATAACTTATTTAATTATTTTAGTAATTATATATTGCAGTTAGATCATTATCAGTTTATCGTTCACGTACCGGATAGATTTATACGAACTTATATATAAGTTCGAGTCCGAGTCCGAGATCAGAGAGATCATGAAAACTATGATAACAACTAATTTGTTATTATATTTGCGGATTATTATTCTCTTACTTTACATTACATTTTATTACCAAATATAACATGATTTGATTATTATAATTATTTATTATGGTGTATGGACAAATACATATTTTAATGCCTAAAAGTTTTATTAATAAATTTTGTAGGTGCTATAAATTAGTATTTAAAATAGGCTACAGTTTAGAGTGTATTTCATATGGTGTACTTAGGACAACTATCTCTTTTTATGTCTTATCTTTTTATTAATAATATTTGTAGGTGCTATAAATGAAATAAAATATTTATGATTCACAGGGAACAATCTCCACAAAAAAGTTACAGTCGTGAAAAGATCATGGTAGAACCCACAGAATAATTTTTGACTTCCTTGGTAGCGCCGCTGGCAGCTTATGATGTTGTCGCAGATAATGAATCAACGTTGTTTTTCGAAAATTTGGATAAGCAGCAGTCCTCCAAAGTGAATTTGGAAGTAAGTGAGTATGTATATTGTACACCTACTTAGGTCTAGCATTATCCGTTAGTTTTTAGTATCCGGATAAAACAAATATTATTTTTTTAGAGGTAAAACCGGTTTACCGGTTTTAATACCGGTTAACCGGTTATTTAAATGTTCACTCGTTTTTTTTCCACGTTATTTCTATAGCTCGAATTATAGATAATAACCGCGCCAAAGATAAAAATCGTAAATAGGAATTATTGTCAGTTAAAGTTAATAGAGTGGGTATAAAATAAACATCAATTTTTTTTTTTTTTTTTTACTGTTTATAGGCTTGTGTTTGACTGCAATCTCACCATGGTAAGAGATGATGCGGCCGAAGGTGGTAAGCACATAAAGCCTAGAAGGAACTGGCTCTCAAGTGCAGCTATCGGAACACACCGAAAGGTGCTTGGCGACAGATTTTCAACTTGAGGGTGGTAGCCAGCCAGGCGGGTACTACAAAGTACCCTACCACCGTGCTATGGTTTATCATCAACATTATCATCTGGCTGCCCTGTTCCCAATCATTTGGGGTCGGCGCAATATCTATGTTTTTTCCATTCGTATCTTCTATCCGTTATACCAAAATTCACTCCTTTCTTACTCATGTCATCTTTCACAATATCCATCCATCTCTTTTTCATCAAATTGATAATAAAGATAAATCTACAGAGTTAAATAAACTATTATTTCCATGGTTTATTTAACTCTCTTTATATAGACTACGCGGTTCGTTGCTTTTGATTTTATTTTGAATGACATCATAAAAACATAATATTTGCTTGGTTTTTAATTGCTATGAGATATAATGATAAAGTCATTATATCTCATAGCAATTAAAAACTAAAATGTTAAATAAAAATTAGATCAGTAATGAAGAAACATTTATTAAATTATGTTTATTTAAACATTTATTAAATTATGTTTCGTACGTTATAATAATCATTTCACACGTAATATTATGTTAATAGAATATTGTAGCAGCACAATAACTTGCGTGTACACAAACACGTGATTATTATTATACGAATGTTTTCTTGCCTGTTCTTCTCAGTTGAAGGCCGACTTACGAACTGGTGGTAACTTCAGTAGCTTTGACCTTCATAAGTGCCCTACCAGGGCCTTAATTGAATAAATGGCTTTGACTTTGACTTTCCTTAGATAAAAAAAACATTACTCAGTCTTTGTTGTCGTGCAGACGGTTAAAAATAACACCAATCAGTCAGCTTGCTGTCTGGCAGATACATAAGAGCCTTCGTTGACAGTAGTTGCTCCGACAGCATGGCGTTCCACAAGGCTCTGAATTATCCCGTACACTGTCCTTCCAGCATATCAATGATATACTCTCTATCAGGCGGGCCGTACGCTTGTTTGCTGCCTAAGTATTATATTTTTTTAAAATTTTTTATACCTATCATAAAAAAAAAATATATTATAAGTTATTTTCTTACCAGCTCAACACTATACGCATCAACACACTTCAATTCATCACAAAAATCCTCACTGCATTGGAGTCAGTTTAAAAAACGGCGGCTAATTTTCCTTTTTCCAAACAAAGAAAGAAACCGAAAAAAATCGAAACCGTTTTTTTGTTGTTCAAAACCATACCTAATAACCGGTTTTCGATTTTCGGTGAAACCGGTTTGCATTCCCTAATGTGTGGAATGTTGGTAATTACAGACGAGGCGGTATTAAGGCGAACGCGATAAAAGAGCCGAAAGTGTAACGATCAATACACACGCGTATCATACGACGTTTTTCAACACACTTGAGAGGAAAAAACAGACTTGTATTTCTTGGAGTAAATTTTTGATAATAATCAACCACACAATGAAAACGTTAACAAATATGGCGCGCAGCTTTTGTTTTTTTTTTACAGCTAAGCTCTGTCAAACTATTTTACCCGTTTAAATTAAGAATGATTCGTCTACACACATATCAATTACATTGAGGTACAATTAGGGCATCGGAACCGGGAATTCCCGGTTCCGACGGTTGCAATAAGAACCGGTTCTTAAATATAAAGAACCGGTTATTTCGGGTCTTTCGGTTTCTTTCGATTAATTTTAAAAGGTCGTTTAGGATGGATCAGTAAATTTCGTAGAACAATCAAAACACACTATAGGTGGTTAGTGTCGCAGCATGAAGCTACTTGTAGCGATTAAATAATGTTAATAAAGCAAAACGGCAGCTTGTGAAGAGCCATTTAACGATTTTTAATTGATTATGTGTATAATTATTAACTATTATTAATTGATTATGTGAATTATTATGTATCATTGAAATTCCTATTATGTTCCTAAAATTTAATAATACCTATAAGTAATTTATTGTTCATCATCTACATATCCTGTTCCCAGCTATTTGTGATCGATGCAATATGTTTGCTTCTTCCATTTTGCCTTTCTATCCGACATAATAGCATTCACTCCTTTCTTATTTACACTTCCCGTGTATCCAACCACTTCCATATTCATAACTCTATTACTCACGTGGCTTTCATTCCTCCTCATAACATGTCCATACCGCTACTTTCAAGCTTCCTCTTATGTACTCATTATTTATCATATCCATTCTTGTCACTCCATACATCCATCTCAACATAATCATCTCAGCTGCATGTCTTTCATTCATTTTCTATACCTAATGCCCAACATTCTGAACCATATATTAAGACTAAGACCTGTCATCACGGACTATATATTTGTTTGACCTTGGATCACATGTTTACTTTGTGACCTGTCGTCATTTCATCCAATCTACATCGTTCTGCATTTGTGAACCGAGGTACCAGAAGTCGTAGAAGACTGGTCGATGGAGTTTCATCAAGTAAAATAGACGCGAAAATAGAAATACTGCCAAAATCGCAGACATGAAGCAATATTGCTTCATGATCGCAGAACATATGTTCAGTTTTAGTTCAGCTAATTTTCAAGCTCTCTCCAGCTCTTGTAGCCATTTCAACATCTACTCTTTCAACGACAAATCATCCATTACCACCAGGAAGAGATAAGGCATCATAGCAGACCCTTAGTGTAAGCCGCCACCTAAATTTAACGTATCGTTATCTATAAGTACAGTAGTACCCAATTAATATGGCTTACCGATGTACATGCGCCGAAGATACATTTTCAAAGCGTGGGAAACGCTATTGGTCAGCAGCTGCCGTTATGTTAGCGCGCGCCGTGTGGAGAGGAGTGACTTGCGAGAAACGGAAACGGAACTAACAGCTGCAGTGTATTGTGAACCTTAGATCTCTACTATAAGGATAGTAGATATCTAAGGTTGATTGTAAGTTTTAAGCATTCTTTCGTTAATCTTCGGGGCCATACTTTCTTTTCTGTGCGAACGACGTTCACGACGCGACATATCAGTTGGGTAAAACTGTAATTTGTTATGTTAGGTACATTTTTATTTATAAAAATCTAATATAAATAAAAAAACTGGTTTGTTAAAAGACTTGATTACATTTATGTTATTTTAATCAAAAGCTGTGATTCAGAAATCACTGTTTGATTGTCATTCTACGACATATTCGAACATAGAAAACTATTTTATTGTTATTATTATACTACCTATAATGTTTTTGATCATAAATTAATTAAAATAACAAAAGTTTATATCGAATAATTAATGGAACCGAAAGAACCGGGTACCCGGTTCTGGATTAGAACCAGAACCGAAAAAACCGGTTCTCAAAATATGGCCGGTTCTCGATGCCCTAGGTACAATCTTAACATAATAATAATAATAATACTACATTGCCTGTGTCACAGAGCGCATTGACTTCTTGAAGCAAAAAGTTCATGCGTGGGTACGCCGTATTCGCCGCTACAGAGAGCGTGTGGATCGATTCCAACAGAATCACTTCTTCCAGAGTGACCAGAGGAAGGTATACCGAAAGTGGGAGGGAACCGACCAACGTGTGTTGGATGGACAGCTGCCAAGTGCTACTGCCATGATTAATTTCTGGCGTAGTATCTGGTCAATGCCTGTCCAACACACCGAGGGTGATTGGATGAGTGTTGTCAAACGTGAGTGTGAGTCCATCGAACCAATGGAGGCCATTACCATCAGCCCCAATGACATAAGTTGTGCAATCCGCACGACCCAGAACTGGAAAAGTCCTGGGCCGGATGGATTGCACAACTTTTGAATAAAGTATTTTCGATGCTCACACGAACGGTTGGCAACGCAATTCCAACAAGCTCTTGAGTTTGGTTCCCTGCCAATTTTCCTTACAACCGGTGTTACCTCCTTGTGATAGTACCACGGAAGCGAACAACTATCGACCCATCGCGTGCTTGCCTACACTATACAAGCTCCTTACATCCATTTTGAGAACAAAAATTAATACGCCCATTGTTTCGAACAACGTTTTGGCCTCCTCTCAAAATGGATGTAGGGTTGGGTCCCGTGGTACCAAAGAGCTCCTCCTCATTGACATGACAATTTGCCAACAGGTCCGCGGGACAGGTGAGCCGTCTCGGCTGCCTGGATTGACTACAAGAAGGCATTTGATTCGGTGCCTCACTCATGGCTGGAGAGGATCTTGGAACTGTATAAAGTTGATACAGCTTTAAGATCCTTCTTAAGCGCATGTATGAGGCAGTGGATCACAGTCCTTCATCAACCAGGTGGTGGTGATGGCACCTCTGGCCCGCAGGACTTTATAAGGATTCAGCGAGATATTTTCCAGGGTGACAGTTTGAGTCATCTGTGGTTCTGCCTAGCTTTGAATCCGCTCAGTACTCTGCTGAAGGATTCAGGACTAGGCTGCCGGCTTCGGAGAGGTGGTGAGAGCATTTCTCACCTGTTGTACGTATGGATGACCTTAAACTGTTTGCACCAAAACGTCAGAACTTGTTGGAGCTACTGAAGATTACAGAAGTGTTTAGTAGCGGCATCAACATGGAATTTGGTATAGATAAGTATGCGGTCATGCATGTACAGCGGGGGTAAGTCGTAAATTCGAAAAATTTACAGCTTTCTGAGATAATGTCTCTCAGATCTCTCTCCGAAACAGAAACCCATAAGTACCTTGGTATGTCACAGTCGTTGAGTATTGTGGACGGGGACATAAAGCGGGCGGTGAAGGAGCGCTTCTTCTGTCACCTGACAAAAGTACTGAACAGTCTATTATCGGGTGGCAACAAGGTGCGCGCCTTCAACGCCCCTGCTCACATACTCCTTTGGCATACTAAGGTGAACTCAAAGTGAGGTAGACGCCCTGGATAGAAGGGCTCGTCTTCTGCTCACAACTCATCGCATGCTACACCCACGCTCGTCTGTTAAGAGATTGTACATCCCGCGTAAATGTGGAGACCGTGGCTATTTAAACGCCAAGGACCTCCACAACCGCGAGGTGTGCAGTCTTAGGAAGTATTTCCTTGACAACGAGTGTGGGATGCATCGCGATGTGGTGGCAGTGGATAGGAGCCTCACCCCATTATCCTTGGCAAACGAGATCTGGCGCAAACCAAAGGTGCTAAGTATCGAGGACCGAGTAAGGAGCTACACGGGCGGTTCTACAGGGCCCTAACAGTGCCCGATGTAGATTTGCTCGCGTCAGTGAACTGGCTATGCTTTGGTGACCTATTTGGGGAAACCGAAGGTTTTGTCTGTGCAATTGCGGACGAAGTTATCAAGACGAATAACTACCGAAGATATATCCTGAAGGACGGTACGGTCGACATCTGTCGAGCATGCCGCATGCCGCTCCGGGACACCGTCCCAGAGATTCACTCAGGCATATTATCTCCGGCTGTTCTCATCTTGCTAACGGTGAGTACATGCAAGGACATAACCTAGTAGCCAGAATCATTCACCAGCAACTTGCTCTTCGATACGGCCTTGTATAGTCCCAAATACCGTACTATAAGTACGTACCTGCGCCAGTTCTCGAAAATTGTCATGTCATGATGTCACGCTCTATTGGGATCGATCTATAATAGTACTGTCCGTGATGAGAGAGCACGATATGAGGCTTATTAGCCTCATATCGTGCTGACAGATCGATCGAAGCGCCGGGCAGTGCTCGTCGACATCACCATCCCCCATGACGAGAATCTCGTGAAGGCCGAGAAGGACAAGCTCAGCAAGTACCTTGACTTGGCTCACGAGGTAACCGCCATGTGGGATGTTGATTCGACGATCATTGTTCCGATAGTTGTTTCGGCGAACGGTCTCATAGCGAAGAGTCTCGACCAACATCTTAAGAGGCTTTCGCTAGATGGCTGGGTCAAGGGTCAGATACAGAAGGCGGCACTCCTGGACACGGCGCACATCGTCAGGAGATTCCTCTCTCTGCAGCCCTAACCACCGGTAGCTTGGGCCCTACCCCGCTGCCGGCGGCACACTAAGATTAGGTTTTTTTATAACATTGTTAGATTTTGTATAGATATTCTTTATAATATTTTTAGATTAGATTAGATTTTTTATAATATTTTTGATATTTTATACTAATGTTATAAAAAATATATTTTAAGAATCAAAATACTATCATCCACTGGTATAGTACCTCATACTTTTCACACCAGGCTAAAAATACTCGGAATCCATAAAATGACATACATCTAGGGATTGCAATCCGGATACTTCGAAATTCGAAAATGACTGAAAAATCCGGATTTTAGGGGCCTATTATAAATCCGAATATTGAGAATCAAATCCGGTTTTTTCGAATTTAAATCATAATTGACAATAGTTGATTTGAACATTGAATATAGACATTCATAATGTAAAAAGAATTATAATTGTTTTATTCCATTATACGGGTATCTTTATAGCGAGCAAATGTTTGACGTAAAACATTGAATTGAAATTCTGGACATTGAATATCCAATAGATGTAGGTCAGTATTACTCTGACGTACAAATCCGCACAATATTTAAAACTCCTGCGGTTTAGTTCGTGCGATTGCGTTGCCGTGTCTGTTCACGGTGCCTATAAGGTCTATAATAAAATCTATAAACCGCTCGGCTCACACGCTGCTAGCTGTTCCCGCTTATCCATCTAGCTAGCATCATCATCTAGCATCATTTGGATAACTCCAACACTTTAATAAATTGCCACATGATTTGTTTGATGGTGTTAAATCTAGGGTTCAAATTAAACGTAGAATAAAAATGTTTTTGTTGCATCAAGATTAGCGGAATTATGTAAATGTAGGTAGGTACCAATGTTATATTATTTTATAGCCTACAAGAACGAGGGCTGTTCTGTCGACAAATCGTTCTGCGATTTGACAGAATATAAATTTTTGTTAACACTGTAATTATGTATTGGTACGGTAAATAAAAAAAATAAAAAATAGCTAGAAGCTGTCGGCCATTGAGTCTTAGATGGAGGCGACGTACGCGCGGCGCGAGTAAGAACTCTTTGCACAACGTAATATCAAGAATGTATATAATAGTTCTAGATGGGTTACCGCTGAAAGCAGTTTGTACATCGGCTGATCTTGATCTCAGAAATTTGTTACTTTCGAAAGGGTCTGGCACACCAGCCTTCTAAGTAAGCTCCCTTGATATGGAGTATCTGGTGGTCTGTGTGCTTGGGTTTCCAATTTCCTGAGCGAACGATCTATTCATGTGGTCATAGACGGGTGTTCGTCGGACTTTTTGGCAATCAATGCTTCAGGGTTCAGTTCTCTTTGAAAACTTATTTCTGCTGCATATTAACGATCTGGTGAAGCCTGGTATTTTTGGATACGCAGATAGCACCGTTGTCATATTTCCAGCGCGCGAGCCACCAGTGACTAGATCCAATTGTTGCGAGAGGCCATGGTAGAGCATTTGAACGTGACCTTACAGGCAGTTTTCGATTGGGGCAATGCCAATCTGGTCACTTTTAATGCCACCAAGACGCAGGCGTGTCTTTTCACCGCCGAACGGACTCCTTTCCACTACGCTCTCGTCCTCGACTCAATAAACCGCCGAGCCAGAAGACTCATTAGAGATGAGACTTTAATTAGGACGAAACTCACGAGCCTCGACCATCGAAGAAAAGTTGCTTACTTTATCGGTATAATAATAATAGTTGCAGTTTTAATAAATTTTTATTCAAAAGCAATAAAACACCTATCTTCAAACTAAAAATATTTTAGCATAAAACTACGCGTACAATTTAAAATTACAAAAGATTGCAAAAAAAACGAAATTCGAAAAATCCGGTTAATCCGGATTTATATGTGATGATAATATTGGAATCCGGATTTGAGAAAAATCCGGATTTTGCAATCCCTACATACATCCAACTACAAAAAGCCGTTACCTTGAACACATGTAGGATAGTCCGCAAATTCTTGACAATAGACCAATAATATCACACAACAAACAAACACACACTCATGAACACTTTAGCCATTTTTTTCTATAAAATGTAAATACCCTACCAGTAAGTAGGAGAAATTTAAAAGAAAGTAAAAAAATAATAATAATACGTATTACCAAAATAATTGTTTACAATTTTTCTTATTTAATTGGGATTATACCTATCATAAAACTGTGCGGTAATGTTAAGTAAAAAGCACTAGCTAGTGCGTAATAAGCTGCATTCAGTTACTAAAAACGGTTCAATAAATGTCACTTTACGAGCAAGTGTCGAAAAATAAATTATGTCCCCAGTCCTCACAGCTCATATATTATATCCTCATTGCTGAGGTTTGAACTTCTCCTTACATAGAACTTAACGCCATTTTTAATAGACTAGTTAGCCTTCGTTTTAAATTTGTAATGAATATTGTAACCTTGTTTCAGAGTACATTGAAAACTTCAGTAAGTTCAGTCACAGATTTGTTGAAATACATTTTTTTTCAACGAACTGTTTAAAATTTCTAGGCATGAGTCAATGCTTCATTGTGGCTTCAGTACTAATGTGATTATTTCAGAATAAACATCAGGCCTTACATCGATTTTTACGTTATGTTGCTCACTATGTAAAAAGACTTAAGATACGAAATACCTCCAACAACTTAGATAAAATGGCAGTTGCTGGAGTAGTCACTGCAGGTTGTGGAGCTGTAAAATTAAACCAATTTTCAGCTGCTCTTGATCTAGCACTAATGTCAGAACTGAATTATAAAACAGCCCAAGATGATAAATAAAGATAATTAAAATACATAATTCGTTTTTCTCCTATCCTATCCATAGGTACCTATCTACGACACAGACACTGATGATTGCGCTAGTATTTGCTTTTATTTCAATAAGTAATAATTTCGGGAACAGGGTGAAAGCTAATTTATTGAATATTTAAAATTTATAGTATAGCATTTACCTCTAACAGATTTTACCTAAATAGTTTATTTCATAAATCTATACAACGTGTAACAAAAAGGGTATATATAACTCTCCGAAAAGGGATAATTACATCAGGTAGTTAGGTATTTAGGTAGCATTCACACCAATTGAAAAATTAACTGAAAAGAGAAGAACAAGCACTGTAACCTATAGAATTACGAATATACTTGAGTTTTATAAGGTATTGCAGGCGGGGACGTGTTATTATATATATGTATATATTTATATGGAAATGACTACAAGCTTTTAGGGGAAAGTGGGGGGGATTCGTACACTTTCCACTTCGAGCCCTATAGCAGAAAAAGTAAACGCTATTTGAAAACAGTTTGAGCATTGCTAGATTGCTTGTATATTTGCCTACAATATTCCCTTAGACGACTAGCTCATAGAAAGAAGTGTGGCCAAGCTATGACGATTTAAAAAAAATCGTACTTATGTACCCCCACACACGGGGTAGCTTCGTACACACGGCTACAGATCAAGCTATACATTTCCAGTATAAGCTGATCTCGCATTGTATAGGATTTCCGTACAATGAGAGGTCAGCTTATATTGAAAATGTATAGCTTGATGTGTTGCCGTGTGTACATGTGTTGGGGTACCATAAAAATTAAACTTTGTACTCAGTAGGATTATATTTGGTAATCACATGACCATGAAAAAGTCTGTCAAACACTATGTTTGACAGACTTTTTCTTCTCGAACTTCACTAGAATAAAGCCTTTCTCTTTCACGAATTCAGTTATATTATAACTAGAGTTTCGTTCTCCACATCAGATCCTTCAGCAATCTCTTCAATGGGAGGACAGGAAATTTCTCTTAAACTCATGTCAGTCTCATCTTCACTTTCAGTATCTGTACTTTGCTTCTTAACCAAAATTTAACGTACATTATAGGTATATTCGTACAGTACGAATCCACCCCGTTCGAACCTGTACGAAGCTACCCCAACCAAGAAATTCAATTAATATTTTTTTTATTTATCCTAGGTTACACCTTCTTTAGTGTTCCCTATTCATACTACAATCTAGCCTTAATATTAGGCTAATAAGTAATTTAAATTTAACATAAACTTCGATATTGACCATAATTCAACTAATATATTGAAAATAAAAATAACTGCTGACATTATCTTCAAGTAAATGTCGAAATAATAAACTTAAATATGTACCCAAACAGCACAAAGAATCAGTTTAATACACTTATAGAGATAAACACGTTTAAAGTTGCATCCAAAAATTACTTTCGCGAAGCGAAAACTCGTAACATCCTGTCACATCGAAGCCGGCGGCCGCATTGGCAAGCCACTCCGCGGTTAGATTATGTGTGTGAGTGGGCATTACACACACAGATACGAAGGCGCCACTATGTTGCGTATTCGAATTATGGCCATTGCACGAATGCTATATGCTAATTGCCCGGTGTACGAATCCCCCCCACTTTCCCCTATTTGATATCCATATTATAATAATAATGAAAAAAAACTTCCTCTCGTTTTTTATTTATAGATACCACATAATATAATAATATATACTCGAGTTAGGGCATCGAGAACCGGCCATATTTTGTGAACCGGTTTTTCGGTTCCAGATCTAATCCAGAACCGGGTACCCGGGTTTTGCTCTTTTTAATTATTTATCATCAAAAAGATTTTATTAGTTCTTTTAAATAAAAATATACCTAACATAACAAATTACTTATAGATACCGATACGTTCAATTTAGGTGTCGGCTTACACTAAGGGTCTGCTATGATGCCTTATCTCTTCCTGCTGGTAATGGATGCTTTGACGTTGGAAATAAGAAGGAGGTACCCTGGTACATGCTTTTAACCGATAACATTGTTCTCGTCCGTGAAAATGGATTTAATGTTCATAGTAGGATGATGAAATGGCAACAAGAACTGGAGAGAGCTTGAAAATTAGCTGAACTAAAACTGAACACATGTTCTGCGATTTTGGCGGTCTCTCTACTTTCGTGCCTATTTTAATTGAGGAGTTTCAATACCAGTCTTCTACTACTTCTGGTACACATGGCCACACATCAAGCTATACATTTCCAGTATAAACTGATCTCGCATTGTATAGGATTTCCCTACAATGAGAGGTCAGCTTATATTGGAAACTATAGCTTGATCTGTAGTCGTGCGTACCTCGGTTCACATAATGCAGAACGATGGTAATACTAACAGTGATATAAAGTAGTGTATCATCTCAGGTTGGATGAAATGATGACAGGTCAAAAGACAAACATGTGATCCATGGGATCTCTGAAGCTAAAGGGGAAAATATATAGTCCGTGATGATAGGTCTTAATATATGGTTATGGTAAGAGAACCCGTCAATATGTAGTTCCACGATTATACAATAAGTACCGTGTATTGAGATGCGAATATTAAAAGTAAACTTCTATTGAAACGGAAAACAAGGGAACTTTTGTTGTCAAAAAATGTTTGAATTCATGTGTAAAATAAAGGATAAACTGTGTTATGGTTAATGAGAAAGGTAGTGAGTAAATGTACCTACTTATGTATATGATCATGTCATTGTAGTGATTGTGTTGCAAGGACATGCTGATATATGTTTAGGTCATACTATATGTGTCAAGAGCATTACGCCTACAAACTGCATTAGCAGTTTGGCGATTTTGAACATTGTAATTTTGGTGATGTTTGGGTTTAATAAATGTTTATAAAAAAAAAAAAGGTTTTAGGTAAAGAAGATGGATAAAAGACATGCAGTTGAGATGATAATGTTGAGATGGATGTATGGAGTGACAATAATGGATATGATTAATAATGAGTACATACAGAGCTTGAATGTAGCGGTATGGACATCGGACATGTTATGAGGAGGAATGAAAGCCACGTGAGTAAAAAAGTTGAATTTGGAAGTGGGTGGAGTTATGAATATGGAAAAAGAGATGGATAGATCGTGAGAAAGATGATGTAAATAAGAAAGGAGCGAATGCTGTTATGACGGATAAAAAGGCAGAATGGAAGAAGCGAACATATTGCGTTGATCACAAATTGTTAGGAACAGGATATGTAGATGATGAACAATTAATTACTTATAGGTATTATTACATTTTAGGAACATAATAGGAATTTCAATAATTGCATAAACATAATAATTCACATAATCAATTAATAATAGTTAATAATTATACACATAATCAATTAAAAATTGTTAAATTTCTGGAGTTTGGTGTCGCTACGCTACACACCAACATGCTAGCCACAAGCTGCCGTTTTGGAATATTAATAATATTTAAACGCCACAAGAAGCTTCATGTTGCGACACTAACCACCTATAGTGTATTTTGATCGTTCTACGAAATTTACTGATGCATCCTAAACGACTCTTTAAAATTAAATGAAAGAACCGAAAAAACCGAAAGAACCGGTTCTTTATATTCTAAAATCGTTTCTTATTGCAACCCTCAGAACCGGAAATTCACGGTTTTTTTGGAACCGGGAAAATACGGTTCCGATGCCCTAACTCGAGTCCCACAGTTAAAACGAATCTAACGACACCTCATAATTATGTTTAAATCTATCAAGCTGTTTAGGCTGCAGATCGTGCCAAAGAAATAGACGTATATATAAAAACAAACTCAGAAACATATATAAAAGTGTATATGTCACCGTATTTTTTTGAAAACCGTTACTTTATAATCAACATAGCGAGATTATAAATTCCCCGAAATAGTGTGAACTGTACCATACTGCTAACAATATAACGTATTCATTTTCGATAGTTTATAATCTAACGTTGTCAAACCGTCATATTGTAAACTGGCATCATACTTGAACTTGAATGCGTCGGAACGCACTTTGCGCACTGATTGGTTAAACGTCATATACCCTTTTTGTTACCTGCAGTATATATACATTGTATAAACTCGTATTGAAATATACTCATATTTGTATGTCAATACGAGTACATTTCATTCATGTTCATTATTATAGCTTTTGGTAAAAAATCGTTAATTGCAATCTAATCATTATATATAATCATTGCATCAAAATCTAATAAAAAAAATAAACTTATACTGCTCTCCAATAAAATATACTCTGTGATTTAAACGATGGCGGTTCGGCCTTCGTGTTTCTGCCGGCGTCGCCCGAGTCCGCCCGAACGTATCTTGCTGTGGCGCGATTTTTTAAAACTTTGATAGTTCTCTAGGGGCAGTGCCCCCCGCGCGGCCGCCTAGGCCACGCCTTTCAAGGAACGATTTATTTCAACTATATCCTCTTAACAAACAAAGTATACTAACTATGCCTGTACCTCAGCCTGTACTTTGAATGGGACATGCGACTTTTTGTGAAATTATCGCATACACCCTATGCATACACCTATACAAACTGTCATATTGAATCAGTTCTCATTTTTTCAATGGCGTCACACTGCTTGTGTATTTTGCCATTTGCCAGTTTTACCTTATAGCTTATAAGTTCTAGTCACAATAAATCACTTTCACATAGTCCTCAGTCAGTCACCGTCCATAAAAGCCATGTTTTACTACAATGGTGGTCATTGTACTAAAACTCTTCACGGACTTTTTGAGACAACTTGAAAAGACACGAGACACATAATTCATTTCATTTCACTACACTGGTGCACATGGATTGATCTTTATTAGATAAAATACCACCGATAATATGCAATAAAACTCAAAATACACGAATTTATGAAAATAAAAATGAAAACGCAACGTCACTCTACAAGTTCCCGCCAAAAATTCTTAGCAGTTTTCATTGATTGAAGGTCAAAGAATAAATAAATAAATATCCTGGGACATTCCTCACACACGGTCATCTGATCCCAAACTAAGCAGAGCTTGTACTATGGAAACCAGATAACTGATATAATACATATACTACTTTTTGTTTGTAAATACATACTTAATAAACATAATTACACCCAGACTCAGGACATACAAACATGTTCATGCACACAAATGCATGTCCTGTGTGGGAATCGAACCCACGACCTGCGGCGCGTAAGGTGAACCTTAACCAGCTGTGGCAACTGGCCCGTCAGTTTCATTATTGTTTCATTATATCCATTTGAAAATAGAATCGATTTCGATTTGACATGACAGTGTTGAGTTTGGACTGAAACAATTAAATTCTTGGATCTATTAGATAAGGTTTAATTACGAATAACACAATCTTTTTTGGGGACTTGTAAAGTAATATTTCTAGTTCTTGTCCATACTTCACCATTTTCAAGTCGGAAGATTATAATTTAAAGGGGCACGAAAACCTTCGTAATTAGAAACGGAAGGTATACGGTAATGTTTATCTTCAGATGTTTGCATGTCATTATCCCATAGGGTTAATGTTACTTGTTCATATTAAACATATATGCCCATGTAAAGGGCCATTCATATAATATTGCGGTTTTACCGAATATACGTACTGTTCATCGTACGGTTTTTTTATTTTATTTAACAGTAACACAAAATTTGACGACCAATAACCTAAACAGAGTGATTTGCGAACTAAAACTTACCAGTAAAAAAACTAGTTTTGGTTCATTACTAAATTATTTGATTAAATGTAACTAAAGTTAGTTTCCCGACAACTAAAGTTAGTTTCTCGACAATAAAACGTCAACTTACATAACTAGTTTTGTAGAACCTTTTTTCAGTGCGCACTTATTTCTTCATTTAATGTCAAGTTTGCTGATTAGTTAGGATAGTTGCATAATTTCTTAATACGTGAAGAACCTACTTGAATTCTATACGTCCGATAGAAAGGGTTATTGGTAAAACACTAACAACCTTACAGGACTGTATTACTTGTTATATTATTTACTCTGTGGTATTACTAACATCATAAACAACACCTTTAGTTGTACCTATGACTTTTTAAAACAACAATACATTTACAAAAAACAAACTTTCAAGATTTAAATTGTATGTAGTAAGTATAACGTTCATAAGTGCCTTACCGGGGCCTAAACTGAATAAATAACTTTTTGATTTTGTTTTTTTTTTTGTCCAATGTTATCTTAACTCGTTCTGCCTTTCATTCGTGATCGAGTCACAAATATGTAAACAACTAAATATTCACAATTATTAATGTGAGTTGAGAAGACAGGGTAAGTTATGTTTTTTTACAAAAATATAATCGGTGATACCTGTTCGAAAATTCCACATTATGTTTTCTTTTTTCCAAAAAAAGGTTCTATGTGTAATGGTGTTGAAAGATATTATGCACATCCCCTTACCTTATTATGAAGTAAGAAAAACAAGACCCCTACTGGTGTTGCTTTAGTAAATATTTATGGGATTTAATTTGTTTGTTTTATCCACCATTTATGAGTATATAGGGCTCGTGTTGGCTTTTTACACTTTAGTTATTCATTTTAGTTTAAAAGTTGTAGGCGTTATGTTATGGATTGTTAGTTATACAACTATGTGTGTACCTCAAATAAGATTCCAGCAGTAGTATTCACTGTATATTTTAAGCTTAAAAAAAATGTTGTTTCTTTAGCTTTAGAAAAGGAAACTGATTTTTTAACAAGTTCTTTGCTAAAAATGTCATTTTTAATACAAGCTTTTTTTTGAGTGACTGTACTTTTCGTTGACTGTACTTGCGACAAAGTACTCATTAAGACGAATCAAACGAGCCCAAACTCGATGGGGTTATGTGGTTTTATTACGAAATTCCTATGGCCACCTTCCAGCTCCATCATCAGATCAGTTTTCGTCATCATAATATTGCATTGTCACACGATTTGCATATTCGTGCAAAATTTCAGCTCAATCGGAAACCGGAAAGTGGGTCAAATTTAACTTGCAAAATTCCAGACAAAAAAATAAATAAAAGCTTGTAAAAAAAAGGTTATATTATGTTATTGTGTACCAAAAAATTTTGGCTATTTACAACTTTAACCCGTTGGTCTAAATGGTTTGTTAGGACGCACCTCTTATAGCTTCATAAAAAAAATAGGAACGGCTATTTGACTAAAAGAAAAAAAGTACTCGGCATACTCTGGAAGGTTAAGAAAAATGAACGAAACATTCCGAGTAGGAACAAACTTCGATTGCGATGCTATACCCCACGAGCTGTTAGAAAGATATGACCCAACCTGGAGGCACACAGTATTGGGATGCATATTCCTTCACATACTGCAGGATATGTACAAATTCGAGTGAGTATCTCAACTAGCTATTACAACGCTACTCAAAATCTGACTGCACATGTAAAAGGGACCGGGCAAATAAAGTAAGGTAGATTTATATGTAGTGCCTCCCATTTGCACTACATATAAATCTACCTTACTTTATTTGCCCGGTGCCTTTTACCTTTTACATTTTACTATAGATAGGCTAGAAAAGGATTGACCACAATCTAACCCTGGTACAGACTGGGTCAAACTTATTGGCGGCTGTGATATTAGGCGCGGAACGTTGCGCAGTAGCGAAAACGAAGATATGCGGTACATTCGAGATGACTGTACCTGCGCAAAGCCGGCTCGCAGCGCACTTCACAGCCGCCATTAAGTTTGGTTCGGATTCTAAATGATGAAGGTGGTAAACACAAAACCTAGAAGGACTGCCTCTAAAGCGTAACTTCCAGAAGGCATTGGCGACAGATTTTCAACTTAAAGGTAAAAGCCAGCCATTATGAAGAAATAGAGATGTATGTAATATGGAGTGACCTGTCTGAAAACTGAATCTAAATAAGAATAAAGCAGGAACCACGATATCGAAAAAAGGTTACCATAAATTACTAAAGAGGAAGCACCAAGTCTCTTACAAAAATAACCAGATGAGACACTCCCTGAATGTAACAGATATATGATAAAATGTTGAACAATTAGAGGGAAAAGGAGTTGATATTACAGTTCTTTGATTACTTCTATTACAGTTTGAGCTACGTCATAGCAGAGCCAAGTTCAAACTTTACTGGTGATGTAAAGAGGGTCTTGCCTCTTCACAATGACACCATTGACATTTACGTCACTCCTTTGACTCTGATAACTGAGTTATTGGACCACGCCTATCCAGTTCAGGCTATTTTTATATGGAGGTAAGAGCTTGCTGTGTTTTTAAATCTTTCCGACCAGTCTCCACCGTTAATAATTAAGTGTCTGAAATTTTCATAAGTACATTAAGACCGGAATGATAATTTTTGTGCTGCGTTTGGACCAAGAAAATGGACTTCTCGATACCGGATGTCTGGAGACCTACATTTAACGTTGTAATTAGGCGTGTTAAACCGTTGCAGATTTGGCTTCATCCTCCAACGCACAGAAAGCTGTATATTGAGCAAATTCTACAGCAAACCCTTCTCAAGACCAGCTTGGAACTGTCTTTATGCCATGGCGCTGCTAGTCACAATACTCTTTTATTTGTTAAAATGGTGGGAGAAACGTCTGACGGGTGGCGTTTTTGAATGCAGCATAGGATATGAAATCCTCATGGTGATTGGAGCTTATTGCCAGCATAGTAAGTATCATTTTTAACCGACTTCAAAAATAGGAGGAAGTTCTCAATTCGGTTGTTTTTTTTAAATGTTTGTTAATAAACTCATAACTCCGCCATTTATTATACGATTTGGAAAACTCTTTTTTTATTTGAAAGAGTACACTTCCCGTTTGGTCTCATTGTCATCAGATCAAGATTTGATTACTTCGTAGTGTACTTTGAAGTCGGTTTAAGTTTTTAACCGACTTCAAAAAAAAGGAGGAGGTTCTCAATTCGAATGTATTTTTTTTTTTTTTTTTTTTTTTTTTTATGTTTGTTACCTCATAACTCCGTCATTTATTAACCGATTTGGAAAATTCTTTTTTTATTTGAAAGGGTGCGCTTCCCGTTTGGTCCCATTGTCATCAGATCAGGATTTGATTACTTCTTAGTGTACTTTGAAGTCGGTTTAAGGTTTTTGTAAAACAGTCCAATTATTATTTTAATATTTTATCTTTCTGTAAATTTTACTTCGGTGTCCTCTGTACTACGCTGTAGAAGATTTATATTGTTTTTATTCAATGAATTGTTAATCTAGAGTCAAACATCTAAATGTATTGAGTTCAAAAAATACATTGTGATCATTATCCACAGCAAATTTTTGGTTATTTTAGAACAAACCCTCCTCAAATATGTTCCGTAACTCATAACAATGATTGGCCAAACTTCAATGAAATTAAACAGATTCCAATTTCTTTAAATCACACTGAAATTTTCATCAACTTTCAGTTCCACCACTAGACGCAGTTTCAACATCACGTCGAATGGCATACCTCTGCTTCTTCATATATGCCTACATTGTGTACACTTACTATACATCCAACCTGCTCTCTCACCTGGTAAATGACAAGGACCACAATATGGAACTAGAGGCATTGGCTACCAGTAACTACAATTATTTGATTGTGGATTACTTGAAGCTGGCATTACAAGGCAATGTATGTTCTATGATATTGGATAAAGAACGTTTTGTCCCCTATAGCTAATAGATACAAATGCTTTATTTTTACTGTTTATAGGTCTGTGTTTAACCGTAATCTCACCATGGTAAGTGATGATGCGGCCGAAGGTGGTAAGCACACAAAGCCTAGAAGGAACTGGCTCTCAAGTGCCGCTATCGGAACACACCGAAAGGTGCTTGGAAACAGATTTTCAACTTGAGGGTGGTAGCCAGCCAGGTGGGTACTACAAAGTATCCTACCACCGTACTATGGTTTTCCTTCACCGAAAGCTCAAGCTCATTGTAGTATTCGAACCCGGGACCTTCATCTCGGTATCCGACGTCACTACCACTGAGCTATCATCGCCAAACCGTTACATTAGTTTCGCAGAACAAAATGTGCTTTTTAGGGTTCCGTCCGTCCGTCCATCTGTCTTTCAGTGGGCTGTATCTAATGAACCGTAATAGGTAGACAGCTGAGATTTACAGAGAAGGTGTATGTCTATTGCCGTTATAGAAATAAAAATTAGAAATTATAGGGGGCGTCCATACAAGAAACTTTTTATTGCGTTTTTTTTTTCATAACAAAGTTGAGTTAGTTAATATATAAAAATTATGTGTATTTTATTTATTATAAGAACACAATACGCAATAGTTGACTTTAAATCCATAATATAAGCTATAATTGTTTTTCAGGTGCACACCTACAACAAAAACAATAAAAGTATAAGTGCAGTAGAGAATAAATTGCTAAAACTTAAACCTGTCGATGTTATTTCTGGTTTGGAAGCTGTGAAAACTGGAAGATTTGCTCTATTATCTGACTACACTACTTTGTACCCAATTATCAAACAAGGTAAGTATGCACAGCCCCCCTAGACAACCTGGTTGTCGAGAATCGTTATCGTTAGTAAACGATCAACTTTGTATGAGATTGACATTTCAAATCAAAATATCACGTGATTTCTAACAATCTCTTATTTCAATCCCTTTCAAAAGTTGATCGTTTACTAACGATGACGATTGTCGACAACCATCTTGTCTAGAGGGGCTGAGTAAAACAACGTAGAACTAACCCGACTAATTAATGCAACTTTAGTGACAAATCGACAAACACTAATATTTATACCATATAAATTGTATCAGTCCTACACACGTCTCCCATAATACAATATTATATGTTTCGCTAATGATTTTCAACCTACTTACATAGTAGATATAACTGGAAATAGACAAAACCGTCAGGCCATATAAACAGTTTTTGAAATAGCTTGTTATAATAAAATATAATATTTTGAAGCAAAGTCTTACTTGTCACGTTCGGAGTGGGAAACTAAACCATAAAATGTATTACGAATGTGTAGTTTGATTTCACGTAACTGCTACCCTTCTGTCGGGTGTCCGACGATACCTCACATGTTTTTTTATTTTATTTATGAATTGTCAGTCTCTAACACACATAATCAAAATAATCGCCTGGGATCTTACATGTATAACGCGGTATGAAGTTGGTACAGGTCATAAACTAGTATAAATAATATTTAAAAAAACGCGTAAGGGTGTAAAATCTTTCTGGGGCTAAATTGACGGGTCTCAATAGAATTACTATTTATGATCCTGTCTGTATGTTAATTTTATGGCAAATGCTTCCAATAAATAAAATATCGGTAACGTGAGGTTCGTTATTCAGCTATTTTAAAATGGCAGGCAATATTTTTTGTCAAACGATAATTTTTAATATGTACGTAAAATAACGTAAGTAGCAACCTAAGCTTACATAATGACAGGATGACAAATGAAAATTCAGCTGAATTGTTGTTTTACAGCTTAACTCATAAACTTATTTTAATAACAACGCCGTATATAAGATCTACAACAATATACGCCAACTAAAAGATTAACTAGAGCAATAAAGTTCTATGAGCTTCCGAGAAACGACCGCCCGGAAATATAGGTACCCAACTTTAATTAAAAGTACAATGGACGGATTCATTCCTTTTTCCTCAATCGTAAAGCAAATTGTCAAAATTAAACCTAATGCTAAACGGTCACTACATTACAAGTAGTAGGTACCCAACAGATATGGCTTACCGATGTACCTGCGCAGAAGATACATTTTCAAACGCGGGAAACCGCTATTGGTCGGCAGCTATCGCCATGTTAGCGCGCGCCGTGTGGAGGGGCGTAACTTGCGAGTGAGACGGAACTAACAACTGCAGTGTATTATGAACCTTATAGTAGTATTCTAAGGTTGATTGTAAGTTTAAAGCATTCTTTCGTTAATCTACGAGGCCATGCTTTCTTTTCTGTGCGAACGAAGATTCACGACGCGCCATATCAGTTGGGTACTACTGTACAATGGGCTAGACAAGGGCGGATCCAGCCTTTCCAGGGTTTGCGCTTTACCCCAATCTCGCCTGATGATAAGCGAAGATGTAGTCCAGGGTGGACCGTGCGTACCCATAACATGCCTGTTCACTCTGGCCTTGAATAAACCCATTTTATAAGTGTAATGGAATTAGGCACGCAGGAAGATCATAACTTCGAGCTAGGATAAAGGTTGCTAATATGCTATAAAGCTTGATAAGTTAAACTGATCAAAATTTCAGCAGTTTTTCTTTATGATTTGATTTCAGTACTTGACGGCGAAGAGATTTGTAAGCTTGTCGAGGTCGACTTGTATTCAAAAATGATGAAATATCTTTTCACATCGAAAGATTTCGCTTACAAGGAACAGTTCAAGATTGGGTGCGTACAATTTGTTTGCTCCACGTTATAATTTACATGTTATAATTTCTCATATTTTTCGTATCTATAATCTATACTAATAATATAAAGAAATAATATAAGGAATGATTTGATTGTTTGTTTGTTTGCATTGAATAGGCTCCAAAACTACTGAACCGATTTGAAAAAATCTTTCACTGTTGGGAAGCTCGCATGTCACCCGGGGATAGTGTATCGGGTCAGTTCGTTACTCCCCCGTTCCGGTTCTCACCCGTTCGGTTTGCACCCGATTCGATTAAATTGAATATCAATATTTTTTGTCAGTTTTGAGTTCATTGGCATTAAGTACTGTTGGCAACAGAATTGTTTAAATAATTCGATAATTTAGTTATACGTGTTATACAATGATATTATAATAAAAAGAGGTAGATATCGCATTATCGCACGCTCTTTGTTGCAGACAAATTCAGACAATTGTCGTAATTTTGCTCAGCGGCTACATATAGCTATCTCTTTCTGTACCATACGTTTCGTATTATCTATCGCATTCACCTAATTCAACAATAATTGAACGCCGCTTAGTATTAGGGTAGCATATCTCTATTATAATATCATTGGTGTTATATATGAAACAACTTGTGAACAAGTGAATTTATTGATTGTTTAGTAACTTGTACTGGTATAATAATGAAAATACGTCACTATTTTGTTTAATAATATGTTGTTCAATACCTCGCGACAGCAGCCATGGGTTTGCGCGTCCTATTGTGTAGCACTTACCTGAACTAAAACAATAGTATAGTCCGGAATGTCATTATATTTATCCCTTTCGCACATAAGAATTTCAATATGCAAATATTAAGAATGTTTAGTATGTTATCTCAAAATTACGAGTGAAGGTCCTTCACAAGGGCTAGTCCAAAAAAAATATCAATATATTCGTAATAAACGTGGTGGAAACACATTATTTCACGCTGGATATTCATATACCATACACAGAAAATATTATCAAGTGTGTGGACGTGCATTTATAAGAAACCAAAAAGTGTTGTGGTTCGATTAAATTAATGCAAGATACTGACAATGTGCAAATCCAAAGGAGCCATATTCCTGAGTGTCATCCAGATGTTTTTGGGGCCGAGGTAAAGATCGTAATGAACCAAATAAAGGAAGAAGTTCGAACTAATTTTAACTCCATTCAAAAACTATTTGAATTTGATTCAAATAGTTTTTGACTGACATTTTTAATTCGATTATAGTAGTCCTAACATTTAATTTCAAGTTAATTATTTCCTATTTAAATCAGCAATAACTGACATTAGTTCAAAATAAACGATTCCAAAAAATGGACTTTAGTTATTTTTAAACAAGTAACTCGAACCAATTGTATTTCATCAAATTTATAAAATAATAACATTATTTTTATAACAATTCCAATATATAATTATTTCAGTAATAACATTTTTGTGACTGCCAGTACTTTTGATTAAAAATCGCTTTGGAATAAGTTTATGATATCGAAATAAAATCGGGTGCAAACCGAACGGGTGAGAACCGGAACGGGGGAGTAACGAACTGACCCAGTGTATCCCCGGGTGACATAGGCTACTTTTTATCACGGAAACACGGGTATAACCGCACGAGACAAATAATGCTGAAAAATGTGTATGTTTCAAGTGGTATCTCAGGAACTACCAGTCCGATTAGGAAACATCTCTTCTTTACTGCTCTAGAAACTACTCAAACACTGCAGAGTGGTGTGAGTGAAATCACTCTCCCAAGATGTGTATGAAAATAGGGTCGGCAACGATCCTACCTCTGGTGCTGCAAGCATAATTAGGGTACGGTAACCGTTTACCATCAGGCGTAAACTTGTTTGGTACCTTAGTTTTTTAAACTACATCGCTAGTGCTCGCACAACGCCAGTCCAGCGAGTCATAGAGCTCTGGCAAATTTACTGACCACATGAACATAACGCCATATTAAATTAAGAGTGCGTATAAAGCAAAATAACAATCTTAGAATTGAAATTTACCCAAGTAAATAGTATTTAAATGAAAAAATATTTTTACGCGAGGGTTCTATCTGAGCAAAAACATAATGGAATGAAATTTCCTCGATAGAAAATATTCACTAAGTTACCTATAAAAATAATGAATTTTCGGTTTTATTCGTTCATGGTGTATCTAATTAAGATAAAAATTCGATAAATAATATCATATGACCTAGGGCTGCTACTAACGATTTTTTAAAATATTCTATACTTTACGAGTTATTTAGATAAAAAGCGCTTAGTTCATTTTTGTTCCGCGAAACACGCTATCTCCATCTCATCTCCACGCGAAGATAAGACATAAGTTTGTTTCATCTGACATTGCCATATTTTTCTGGCTTGGTACGCACTCTTAATGCTATTTGATTTTGATTTACCTTAAAAACCGCCAATTTTCAATTATTACAATATGATTATTTAAAACACCATTGCCTAAGACATGGTCCACATCATTTACTTCCAGGACACTTCGAATAAGAGAAGCTGGTATCATGATTCGCCTCATCACAAAACAGATGCACGTAAGTGAGTACTTACGGTGTGACGCATCACCAAACGTTCAAGCAAAATTAATACAAATATCAATACCACTAACTATTTTGGGTGGCACATACGTAGCCTGTCTGATTATTTTGCTTGCTGAGAAGATTCATTATAAAAGGAATAGGACATGGCCTTACGTGGAATAAGTTGGTGAGCTGGTTGGTGGCGTGGTTGGTAAGAAGTGGATTCGACACACCACAATGGATTCGATTCCCACGAAAAAAGACATTTTACATGTCTGTTTGACATCTAAGTGTAAGCTATATCTATGTAAAAGTCCTAAAATTCGAATTTTTATAGGTAGGTTGCATCCGCATGTAATATTTATCCTTTTTTATAATATTTTTTAGACTAGTTATTTATTTAACTATATTAATCAAATAAAGTTTGAATGTTTAATGTTGTAATATTGTTCATGTGGAGAGTGTTTTATAAAATAGCCTGCGCCTGCCGCAACTATTTTCCGTTGCAACGATACGGTTGCGAAAAGGATACCCTACAAATAATCTGCAGGCACCACTATATTTCTTCCTTTTCCCCCTAACACTTGATTCAGTCCTGCCAAAGCGCTACAGCAGCTACAGTGTGATGGTAGATGCAGGTCCATTTAATATTATAATTATTATGTAGTTCTTTGCATGTTTGCAAACTCTGGAATAATATGGAAACTATTTTTTATACAATTACTTATACCATTTTAGTTACCTTTAGGGTAAAATACGTATAACCAAAACGCCCACTGGCGCGCGGTCTGAAAATCAGCGATGTGTGCTGACTGTGCACAGCATTATGCTGAGCTGGTGGCCAATTTTTCTGCACACACAAATTCTCGTTTTATACGTTTTCATAATATGAAAAAGTGTGTGGCAAATATTTTTTTTTCTTTCTTTCTTCCTTAACAATCAAGAAAAGGATAGAAACGTGGTAATCCTAACTATTATAAATGCAAAAGTGAGTTTGTTTGTTTATTTGTTTGTTACGCCTTCACGCCTCAACTACTCAACGGATTATCATGAACGGCTTGCAGATAGCCTATGGTATGGAGAAGGATATAGGCTACTTTTTTATCCCGGGAACGCGGGTGAAACCGCGGGGGACAGCTAGTTTTGAAATAAAAGAACCGGCTTCGTAGATTCTAAGCTTTGAATAAGCAAGTAATGTCACAGTTTATTTATAATATTGTACCACATTTAATTTCTTGCGCAAAATCGGCAATTCAGTACTTTTCCTGAATAAATAATGTCAACTCCGGTAAATGTTCTTAAGTGATAGGATTGTGACTGTCCTAAAGTCCTATATTATATTTTGAAAGCAAAATAATCCTCAGCGAAAGCTTTTTCCTTTACGATTTACCTTATAAAAACCTTCAGGAAAAAGATAAACTGTTAGTTCCCCCCGTCCATACATCGATTATTTATAGGTTACTTTTGACAATATCCATTATGGCCGTTTGAAAAAATATTTTGTTTGTAACAGCACAGATTACATAGTCATTATTGGCCCTTTTTGTTATTAAAACTTATCAAATTTGCCAATAGTAGTTTTATTTTCACACCTTTTTCTATTCCAGTTTCTATTTTTGCATCCATAGGCGATGGTTACTGCTTACCATCAAGTGGGCCGTATGATTGTTTGCTACCTTATAGTTCGGTCGATCGGATCGATCCCGGAAAAATATACGTTCCTGAGGGATCGTATGTTTTTCCGGGATAAAAAGTATCCTATGTGTTAATCCAGAACATATTTTATCCGTGTGTTTAATTTCATCCAAATCCATTCAGTAGTTTTTGCGTGAAAGAGTAACAAAAACATCTTAACGAATCAATCACAAATCACATCAAAAATAAGCTGTTATATGTTTAAGCCAATAAATTAATTCGTTTATGTAATTTTAATTTGTATTAAACGTCCTACTTCTATTTTGAATACAACCAAACAGACATTATTGTGGCTGGATAGATTTGTAAAGACATATTGATTTACAAGTCAAAATTATTCAAAACACTCAGAAATAGACCTCTCGCCCCAATTTACATTACTTTAACTTTTGTTGATACAAATAATGTTATTATTACTTGTACCATCATCACAATATTTCATAACATATTTTCTGAGAATTTTATTCCCAGACATTTTATGTTTACTAATAATCACCAGTAGAATTGATAAAGTACCCGAAATACGGTGACGGCACTCGTGGGGTTTTCAAACATATTCGGTAAAATATGTCCCTCTGTTCCAACACCTGTGCCCACTTCCAGGATAGGTATAAAAGTTTTTTTCGGGACTTATTAATTGCAACTCTGTTAAAAAATTACGCAAACTTAAGTCTCTCCTCTAATGTACTTATTGCACCTCTAATTTACTTATTGCATATCAGAAAAATGACTGTTGTACAATTAAACTACATGTATTCATCAAAGCATATATCATCCAGAACCGACTCGGGGCACTCCAAATACAGTTAGGTTAGAACTGTGACAAATTCGCTAATCAAATTGCTATTTACCACAATAATTATTAAATAACGTAGGACCTTACCGTTAATGAGGAAATTTTCTATATATAGATTATTCAATATTTCGTAGAATTTTCTAATTTTACACAAATACTAGGCCCTTAAAGTACCTTTTTTAAATTAAGCAGTGAGACTATAACATTATCTGTAAAATGACATCAAAATCAGCGCAAAATCAAAAAATGTGTGGGCTAAAAGAAGTTTACTTCCGCGGACGCTCGGACTGTGGAATGAGCTCCCCGCCGTGGTTTTCCCAATATAGTACAGCATGGGGTTCTTCAAAAAGGGTGTAAAGAGATTTCTTCAGAGTCGGCAACGCGCGATTGTTACCCCTGGTGTTGCAAGCGTCCATAGGCTACGGTAACTGCTTACCATCAGACGGGCCGTATGGTTGTTTGCCACCTTAGTGGTATAAAAAAATAATTAAAAAAATATTGTCCGGATCACATATTTTAAGAGTTATTGTTATTTGAATACGGCCCTTTCACGAGCGAAAAGCCTTTTGGTGGCAGTCAGGGCACAGGGAGCCTGTCAATGGTTCGATTACCACCAAGGACATGCTAGGACTCATATATATAATATTAGTTATCTGTTTTCCATAGTAGAATATCTATGCTTTTTTTCGATCAAACGACAATGAAGACGTGTGAAGTCCCTGAAAGAAGACTAGAAGCAATTAAATTGTATGGGCCTATCTTTGCTTTTTAAATCACTGAGGCCCAATCATACCAACGTCGTATAGTATGTACACACGGCTACATATCAAGCTATACACTTCCAGTATATAAGCTGATCTCTCATTTTACGGATATCCTTTTTTGCGAGATCATCCTTATACTGGAAATGTATAGCTTGATGTGTAGCCGTGTGTACCTACTTATCTACGAGGTAAATATGGCTGTTTAAGAGAATTTGTATTGAGAATCGGTCATGATCATATGTATAAAACGTATCCAAAATTAGGCTAAATAAACTAATATAAAATATTCGGCTTATTCCTGAAATCCCCCCTGAGAGAATCCCCCTCAGGGGGGAAAACTGGACTCTAATGTAAAAAATATCCAGAAATCCCCCTTTTCATTTTGACTTATTCCACTTTTCCCCCCTGAGCGAAATTCTCTCAGGGGGGAAAATTGGACACTGACGTAAAATAAGTCCACAAATCCCCCTTTACATTTTAGATTATTCCACTTTTCCCCCCTATTTTTAATTTTAGTTTCTACACCCTTTAAATAAATTTAAAAAATAGAATATAGAATAAAATTAGATATAGATTCTATTACATTTAATAAACAAAAAAAACGAGAATATAATATATAATTCAGTCTTTATTTCTTCATTGAATTTTGTATTAATAAAATGTGACGAAGAGTACAAAGAAACAATCACAAACAAACAGCGATGAGGGATATCGGCTAGAAGTATTCCCATTTGCGCACCGATATTTTGAGCACCGATATTTTGAGCACCGATCCTATTTCCTTTTCAGCACCGATTCATATTTTGGATCGGTGCTCAAATGGGAACAAAAATTTAATTCGAAATCATTCCCTTTTGAGCACCGACGGATTTGTAGCTTCTAGTGTTGTGGTGTTTTGATCTCTCTCTAAATACCTCCAAAAAATTAAACTTGGTAATTAAAGAAAAAATGGTACCAAGACTACTAAATCTTGGTACCATTAATATTCAATAAAATAACGTAAGTACTAACTTACGTTATTTTATTGAATATTCCCATTAGAGCACCGATTCTAGAGCATCAGCTAATATTTAAAATTGTACCAGTATAACATAAGCTCGAAGGAGCTCTCTCCTTTTTCATAAGTTAAAAGAATATATATGTTGTTTTTTTATTAGAGAGAGCTCCTTCAAACTTCTGTTATACTTGTACAATTTAAAATATTAGCTGATGCTCTAAAATTATGTTATGTTTATGTTATGTTCGAATTGAGAAAATTTAAGTCTAGGAAAGTAATAAATAAATTAATATTCATCTGTAATTAATAATAAATAATTAAATTATTCTGTAAAATAAAACTAATTTTTTATCGATATATTTTATTTAAACACCACAGTTTTAAATAGTACCAGTACAACAGAAGCTTGAAGGAGCTCTCCCTAGTTACAAAACAACATATATTATATATATATTTCCACAAAATGTATACTTATTATTACTTATGAAAAAATGGTACCAGGTTTTGTTTTTATTTTTTTTTGGATATATCTCCTTCGAGCTTATGCTATCCTGGTACCATTTTTTCATAAGTATAAATTTTTTGAGGTACTAAGAGAGAGATTTAATATAAGTAAATGGAGAGAGTAATACCAATAGTGCATTAGGTACCTACTGTTTGTCATTTTAGTAATTTATTATCAAAATAGATAAAACTTATAATGTTGGTATATTAACAGCTTTATCTAATCATATTGGTGGTTCTTTATTTTGATAGTAATTTCTTGAATATTAAATTATTGTAGATGAGATTATTTTTTTATTAAAATTGTATAAATAATGATTTAACCATTAAAATTACTAATACTTTGACTCGCGGTTAAAAAAATAACAATGACCTCAATTGTTATTATAGGACGCGCGTCTCTCACGAGAACCAACGGGTTGGACATAACATGGTATTTTCAAGGGGGATTTCTGGACATAGACTTTTTTAATTCCAGTTTTCCCCCTCAAGGGGGATTTATCAGGGGGGAATTCTGGACTTTTTTTTTTAGATTCCATTTTTCCCCCTTAGGAGGATTGTCAGGGGGGATTTGTGGAATAATTAGCTTTGTAGATTCCAGTTTTCCCCCTTAAGGGGGATTATCAAGGGGGAATTCTGGACTTTTTTTTATAAATTCCACTATTCCCCCTCAGGGGGGATTTTTAAGGGGGATTTCAGGAATAAGCCAAATATTCAAGTAGCAGGCAACAAAAACTCCTGAAAACATTTTCAACAATCAATTTTATTATTAGTCATCCACTCCCAGCAGCTCCCAAGCCGAATGGTGATGAAGACCCCGTATTGAAGAAGTAAACACCAGGTGTACCAGCTTCAGATTTAACTCCCATAAATGCTACCTCGTTCTTAGAACAGCGACCTTCTTTGAACATTGACCAGTTACCGCATTTTCGAGCTGCAAAATAAGCTTTTTTAAAACACAGAGTTCTAACTTCTAGCACAGAATATATAATGTTTGTTTGTTTGTTTATTTGGGCATGCATTTTTTTATAGCATCTGAAAATGTCAATTCTTAGTCGTTTCAGTTATCTTTAAGAAATTATTGTCAGTGGAGACCTATCATTGGCGGTAGTTCTATGTTTGTAGGTTAAGATTATTTACATTTAATTTTAAAGCTGTTGGTCTCAATAAAACAAAATGTTACTGACGTAACTTGAGACTTTTGCCCTATTACTTAGCCTAAGCTGTCCGTCCGTCCATCCATCCGTCCGTTATCTCCATCCATCCGTCCGTCTGTATCTCATGAACCGTAATAGGTAAACAGTTAAAATTTTCAAAAATGTGTATTACTGCCAATGCCAATATAACAGCAAAAAATTAAAGGTGGCTTTCCATACACTTTCATACAAGAAATGCCTTTACGAAAGGAACCCTAGCGAACCCGTGTGCGAGGCCGATTTGCACTTGGCTGGTATTTTTTTATGTGAGCTCGCTCATGGTTCCTTTCAGTTAGGGTTGTCATCTCTAAAACATAGCAACCAGGACAAGACGCGTGAAAACCCCCGATTTTGGAGCCCAGAACCCGGACATGGCAACCGGTTTTTTAAAACTCAGAATAATAAAAAAAACAGTTCTAAATGTCATAAATCAACTTTTTATTTATTTTCAAAGACTTTTATTTTTATAGTAATTAAAAATCAAATATAATTAGTCATCTTTCATCATCATTTTAAACGTTACAAAACAGAATCTTCAGACTTGACATTTTTAAACCTGGACTACAAATGAAAACCCGCCCGGACGCTCTCCGGACGACCTCTAAACTAGGACAAATCCGGGGAAACCCGGATGGATGGCAACCCTACTTTCAGTGTGTGTTCGATGTACAATTACCAATATGTCTATTTCCACCTTTTAACCAACTTTGCACACATGTATCACAATGTAATATAATGGAATAATGTGTTATATTAAGTAATTATAAGACATTAGTATAATATAAACGTTTTTAGTATATTAATTAACATTTTAAGCCCCATTTGAAACATATGTAGTCTATTAATGGTATTTTAAAGCTAGGCATTTAAAAAAAATACATTATAAAGATATGTACCAAAATAGTTTCCTTTTTGGACATTTCATCTTTAATATTGTATGTGTCTTGATCTTCCACATACCTATATAAAATTCAAATTCCTGACTGACTGATTGACTGATATATCAACGCACAGCCTAAACCACTGGTCCTAGACATGTAACAAATTTAAACGGTATATTCATTGTGAAGAGTAGGCATCCGCTAAGAAAAGGTTTTTGGAAATTCCACCCCTAAGGGGGTAAAATAGGGGATGAAAGTTTGTATGAAAGTCCGTCAGTTTTAAGTTAGGATCTTCAAATTTTGTCAAAGTTTAGGCTGAAGATTGAATATTAATGTATACGTGTCTCAGCCTTTTTAATAATTCCACCCTCGAAGCGGGATGAAGTTGTTTTGTTTTGTTTTATTATAGTAGAAAAATACGTAATTTGATTTATGTAGGCCACGCGGGCGAAGCCGCGAGCCGAAACTAGTTTTAATAATAAAGTACAAGGAATCTGATAATATGTACTAACCAGGAAAATGTTTTGGTGAATTCACTGACTCAGCAAACAGCTCCCAGGCTCTGCTGTGATCACAAGTGGAAAGATAACATCCTGGCTGAGAGCTTCCACCGTTTGGATAGAAGTCCTTATGACCTATAACGAGATAAATAAATAAATATCCTGAGAAATTCCTCACACACGGTCATCTGATCCCAAACTAAGCAGAGCTTGCACTATGGAAACCATATAACTGATACTTATTGTTTGTAAATACATACTTAGACTCAGGACATAATGACATGTTCTTGCACACAAATGCATGTCTTGCGTGGGAATCGAACCCACGATCATCGGAGCGATAGGTGGAAGGAATACAAGCTTATAGCTATATAGCTTATAGATCGGAGCTAAAACTAGGTTACATTCATTAAGCTATTATTACTACGTATAGAGAAGACGCTACACATCACAACTATGTTCCGTTCAAGTGAGGCCATCCGGCCACACTTATCGTTGTAGAACGACGAACGAAACGCCTAAGCGCCGTGAAACTCACGGTGTTTGCGAGGAGAAATACTCCTAAAAGCGTTCTGATAGCGCTATGTGTTTCTACTGTCTGCTTAGACGACTAATTATTGTTTCAGCGCTCAAGAGAACTTTAGTTCACTCTAAAAAAATGGGACATAACCTATGCTTATGATAACTTCTCTATACGTAGTAATAATAGCTCAATGGTTACATTACAAACTATTTTTTTACTATTATCTTCCCAATCACTATTAAATGCTCAGCTATTACATAATGATTAGCGTCTTAGATTTGGAACCCCATAATAAGATCACATTATCAGATCAACCTGACCATGTGTATTTCTTTGCTCCTTTGACTTTAATTGGATTTGTGGCTGATACATTTAAGGATCGTCTATCCCCTTGGAAATGCCATTCCGGGTCAGTAAATATAAATCTAATTATAACCCAATGATCGACTTTACCTACAGGCTCTTTCAAGCCTAGCATGCCTCCGTTAGTATGAATGACGTCGACATACGCCGCGTCGGTTTTGTCCAGTCTGCCGTCAGGGTCAACGCTGCTGAAGCAAGGACCAGCTGGATCCAGGGCTGATATCCTACCAATAAGCTGTCCAGTTATCTGGGAGACCCTCTCACCAGCTACAGCCGCTATGTGAGACCCTAAGCTATGTCCTATCAGCATTATTTTGGAAGGATCTTGACCATCTGAAAAGAATTGATGATATTAGAGCCGCTTGCCGTTATACAGGCCACATGTTTTATTAGCGCTACAGATTGACCGAGAGAAGAGAAATTCCATTTATTTCGAAGAATAAATTTAGTAAACCTAATTTAATTTGACTACTCACAAGCAATTCCAATCTACCATCTTATTATAACCTATTTCGACTCATTTTGCTATATTAATAAAGTAATAAATTGTAATTTTTTATAGGAAAACAAATAAACTTCAGATATAATCTTGTTTTTTCAGAGCTAAATCGTATCTCGTATATATTTTTTTGTTTTATAACAGAGCCAATGAAATAAAATCTGCTAAGAAAATAATTTCACAGAAAGATAGCAAGAGTGGGCGTGGAGATACTAAAATGGCTATTATGCTCTAGTCTAAATTGGTGCCCAAAGAAATATTGTTACTTAAAACTGTACAGTTAATCTTATCAACTCACTCTTTACAATTTCACTCAAGAACATTCCCAGTAGTTCACCCATGAACCTCGCATACGTTGATGATCTGAAATACTCCAAGTTAATAACTTTCCTTCCATCCAATGCAAGGATTCTCAATCCAGGTTGCTTCAACAATTCTGGAGCTAGAGCTTGGACCATCCATCCATCTGAGCTCTCCATAAAACCATGAATTAACACAACTATATTGGTCGTATGCTCCATTAACCTATTGAGACGTCTTGCTTCTGTAAGATTATACTTAATATTGCCATTTCTCGTAACCAAGTCAATGTTCAGCTCTTCGTGAAAATTTGTTGCATTCTTCACTTGCATCTGTTCGTATGTCAGTCCAAAAAAGCTTTTGAAAGCTTCACCTGTAGGAAAATTGCTTTTCTAGAGTGCAAAATAACGTAACCTTTACAAATTTTATTGGTCTTTCTTAGAAGTATATTCTCTTTAAGTCTATCTACCGTTTCGAATAAAATGTGAAAACAAGAAAACCATACATTTTTTATGAGCTTGTTAGGTATTGATTTGAAAGTCTTCACAACAAGTCTCGAGACGACGTTGTCTTAGATCTTCTAATGTAAGTTGTGAAGGATGAAACTTGTCAGCTTAGAAACTGATTTCGATTGACCTAAAATATTGCAGGATTGTTTTTCCGCTTCGCTTTATTTTTTTCAGTGTTCAACGTTCATAGCGACTTTGTTTGTACCTTCCATAACCCACATCGATTAATACTCAGGAAATATAACTTGTAGAAGTTGCAAAGTTAGAACCTATATCTTGACATTGGGTCCACTCATGAAGCAAGATACATTAGATATTGCAGCACTAATGATTGTATTTTCAAAATGAAAAGTAACACTAATATCGAAGACTGACACTAATTCATATTTAGAAAAAGCGAATGTTTGCGTATTTTTGTGTGGATGTATGTTTCTCTTAATCATGCTGTCATGTTTTTTTTGCGGAATTGGTTGAAATAATTAAGAAATAGGTACAGTATTACCCAACTTATATGGCGCATCGTGAATCTTTGTTCGCACAGAAAAGAAAGTATGGCCCCGAAGATTAACGAAACAATGCTTCAAACTTATAATCAACCTTTGATCACTACTATAAGGTTCATAATACACTGCACCGGTTAGTTCCGTCTCACTCGCAAGTCACCCCCCTCCGCACGGCGCGCGCTAACATGGCGGCAGCTGCCGACCAATAGCGTTTCCCGCACTTTGAGAATGTATCTTTGCGCAGGTACATCGGTAAGCCATATTAATTGGGTACTACTGTATATACTTTGTGTCCTGGGGAAATTAGATCTCTCGGGAACGCGGGTACAACCACAGGGCGAGAGAAATATTACCGTCAATATCCTAACTAATATTAAAAACTAGCTGTGGGATAATACTAAGCTTATTACTCGGGGATAACGTAGCTTCCTATTAGTGAAATATTTTTTCAAATCCGACACGAAAGTGCCCCCAGATCCAGAAGACAGCCAAGCGAAGCGAAAGGGCACTACCTACCTTTTCCCGAAGCGCTTCGTCGATTTTTTGAACCCTCATAACTTGGGTTTGGATTATACCAGATTAACAAAATTCTCAGGATATGATTTCAATAGTAAAGTTATTAAATATATTAAGTTTCAATAACATAGCTCTTATACTTTAGATTTTATTGATATCTAAAAAAACCCCAATTTCGTCACTGACTCACTGATGATCATCAAAACTCATAGGGTACTTCCTGAAGTCCTAGAAAGCTGAAATTTGGTATGTAAGCTTGTATTAGTACACAAACAACAACAAAAATAATAAAACACGGAAAAATAATAATAAGCAACTTACAAAAAGAAGTGAAATCCCACCAAAAACATTTTCATGTAAATTTTACTGAACTCAAAGAAGTGGCCGTTCTAGGCTGGATGCGGGTGGCAATAAATCGGAAGGAGTGGCGCGCTCTGGGAGAGGTGTCCAGCAGTGGACTGACAAATGTTGATGATGATGTTGACGCTTCAATTGCACAACCATTCGTGGTGAAATTTAGCACTTGCCTTATGGCATGAGAGACATCGTCTAGGTACTTTATATCCCGGAAACGCGGTCGAAACCCCGGGGAACAGCTATATGAACATTATCGTAACTTAAGCCCTGCAATGTACTATTCACGTTTTGGAATACCAAGCATTAGGGGTAGCCTTAGATACTGCCATTTACTTCCGGGAACTTTGTGGTGATCAATAGCACAGTTCCCGCATATATCAACTTGGACTCCTATTCCATCTGGTGTACCCCAGGGTTCATTATTAGGACCGTTGTTATTTATAATATTTATAATGGACATAAAACGCTGTTTTCTGAATTCTAAGATTGTTTTGTTCGCTGATGATATGAAGGTATTAAAGGTGGTGTATAATGCAAGGGATGTTGATGACCTACAGGCCGATTTATATAGATTTCAAGCATATTGCTTACATAACAAACTGGATCTCAATGTATCTAAGTGCTTTTATATGTCGTTTACACGTTGCCACCAAACAGTTGACCTAGGATATAGGCTCAACAATGTGAACCTAGCGAGAGTACATGAGATTAAAGGTTTAGGTATAGTCCACGATGCGAAACTCTTGTTTGATAAACATATTGACTGCATTGTGAAAAAAGCATCCAAGACTCTAGGGTTTATTATACGAAGGTCATTCCATTTCCCTAGCTTAAAAAAAAAAAAATCTTATACTGTGCCTATGTTCGAAGTCACCTGGAATACGCTTCTCAGATTTGGAACCCTCAGTATCAATTTTATAATTCACGCATTGAGCGTATTCAAGGAAGATTCCTTAGGTACCTTGATTTTAAGACCCATCAGTATTCTACGGATTACCATCACAGATGTAAAAAGTATCACTTTCTACCCCTTGAAACCAGAAGAAATATAAATGACATCTGTTACCTAGCGAACATTGCTCAGGGTCGGGTTGACTGTCCTGAATTATTGACGAAAATCAACCTAAGAACGAATACTCTTCGATTACGACAGCGAGGTTTTCTGAATGTCCCTTCGACAAAGACCAAGTATAGAGCCAACACATTTGTTTTGCGCGCCTGCAACTCTTTTAACGAATTATCTAATGATATAGACTTGTTTTGTTCAAGCACTGCATCAATTAAAATACTCACATGTAGTAACTTCTTTGGTACTACTAAAACTAACGAAGACTGCTAGCTTTTGAATTTATTAGTTTCTCTTCAACATTGTATTGAACTGTCTTCATATAATTCTTAGTTAAGTATTTATAGTCTGTTTCCTAACACAACTAACTTCTAATTATTTGCATGAAAAATTTACATATATCTTATATACAGGTGAAGATTTGTAAATGGCATAGAATCATCTATATGTTTATTTTATCGTAGAAATGAAGCTGTAAATCTTCCTAAGAGTAAATAAAAAAAAAAAACAAATCATATATCAAAGCATTGTCTAAATATATGTTCTCCAATATACCTACTACACACACAAGTCCTGAGGTATACTCGTATTATTTGAATATCGAGTTTGAAAAATGTGCTAGATATTTCAAACTCGTAGAGAGTGACCTGTCAATACCAGAGCGTGAACGTTATAATATCCAAGCAATTTGTACACAAGGACTCAGTTTTTAATAGTTCTGTCGGATTCTGTGTCAGATTTTGTACTGCTTTATTTTTTAATTATTTGTTGACTGCATTGTGAAACGACGGAGTTGATTAAAATTTTTCAAGAAACTTATTTTTACTAAGTCAGCAAGCATGAGGTCCGCCTGATGGTAAGCGGTAACTGTAGCCTATAGACGCTTGCAACACCAAGGCGCGAGTACCTAATACCACTACTCGGTGTTTCCGACCCTGCTTAAATCGCTTTACATAAACAAGTGGCCACAACCGGGGCAATGGCCAAAACCGGAGCTCCTGCCCTACTTAGAGATTAGGAGTAGAAATTAGGATTTTTTGGTACTTACATCTGCTAGATCCAGCCGCTACAATAGGCTTAATGCCTGGCATGGCGGCGTCTAGAATTGAACTAATGCTGAATTTAGCATTATTTGGACGTGGAATACTCGCAGCGTTCAGATGAGCGATAAACAAGATCTTACAAACGTATGCTAGTTCTATGTGATAATCTGAAATAGGACAACAGTTCAGCTAAAGTATATTCTTTGCACTTCATAATATGTGTTTCCTTTTATACAGAGTGTTACAAAATTACCCGTAAAGCCGAAAGGAGGTTAAATGGGGCCTTATAACGAGGATCCATTCACAATATTTAAGAACCATAGTGACGCTGTATAACATACCCCAAAAAAATAAAAAAGTATTATTATTTTCATTGACTATTTTCAGTAAAATTAAAGAGTAAACTACGCAGAATGTACCCATTTCTCCCTAATTCGCGGAACGACAAAAATTTTAAAAGACCTAACCTAACAGGACAACCTAAATTAACACTTTTGACTTTCTAAACGGACAGAAACTTTTTTTTTCCAACTTGACATTATTTGAGGCCAGTACTTGAGTATAATGACATCCTTGTATTGACGTAGCAAACATTTATGAATCAAAAATAGATATAATAAAGTTAATTTGTATCAAATACAAGCTGATTTTATTATGTACGTGGATTTACATAACCTTATTATATTCTACAAATAATATAATCCATAATATATAGTTTATATCAGTCCTTTGTCTGGTTTCCATGGTAAAACTGTCTGCCATTGTTTATCAAATAAATATGTTTTTAATTCATAATTTCTATATAGTAGAAATTAATTCAACCAAATTAATTCAAATATGTAAGTACACAAAGCCCTTCCAAAAGTTAAACATGAAACAAAACTTCACAAGAAACGGAGTGGGAAATTCAGTTTTTAGCTTCCCTCTAATCAATACAGAGTACAAGCTGACGAAACAATTATAACAATATTTTGATCACAAAGTCATGTAAATAAAACTACTTACAACTGATCATTTCACTGCGCAATGGAACATCACCGGCGTTGGCAAAACTATCGTTTAATCATGTAACCATACATCGACTAACGCAACTACTGATATTACGAACATAAGCATTTTAGCATTTTTAACCGACTTCAAAAAAGGAGGAGGTTCTCAATTCGAATGTTTTTTTTTTATGTTTGTTACCTCATACCTCCGTCATTGATTAAACGATTTGGAAAATTCTTTTTTTTATTTGAAAGGGTACACTTCCCGTTTGGTCCCATTGTCATCAGATCAGGATTTGATAACTTCTTAGTGTACTTCGAAGTTGGTTTAAGTTTTTTGTAAAACAGTCCATTTATTTTAGGGTGCCGTACCTCAAAATGCAAAATGTAACCCTTATTCTTTACTTTATTATCCGCCTAAAAAAAGCATTTAGAAAGAAAATAAGGCTTTGTATTTTATTTTATCTTTGTTGTCCACCCATCTTGATATCTGGCCGACTCTTTATCTCAGAAACGCGTAGAGGTATCAAGTTAAAATTAATTTGGAATACTTAAACTACGGTCTCTTGGAGCCACTTGGGAGGTGTCAAGATTCTAAATCAGGCAATAAAAGATTCGGCCAAATGTTTATTCAGTTGGATTTTTGGTAATGAAACTAAGTTGTTGTGATTCAAGCAAGCTTATCCAAAACTCATTTGCATTAGTTCATTTTAATAAAGTATAGCTTTACATATAATGTAAATTATCGTAGATAGTCAATTGCCTAGTAATATTGGAGTTTTTTTTATTATATGTGCAAGTTCAAACTTTCAGTATTGAACCTTTATACCATGTCGATAGTATCTGTATCTCATCAGAAATGCGATGTTTTGTTCCGCCACAGGCCATTCCAGTGTAACAATAGATCGTATCATTACTTTAAATGATTATGCCAGTATAATAATATTATATACACTGACATTTTATACCCTGTTACTTTAACGTTATATAATACACTAGCTACTACCTCTCGGTTCCACCCGCGCCCCCTTCTTTACCCCCATAGAAATAGAATTTCCAAAAACCCTTTCTATATGTATGGCTATAAAAGGAACCAATACAAAATTTTGAGTTAATCAAGACACGCTGTAAAATCCTCCCCTTAAAATATAATTACCCCCTTTGGCCCCGTTAAAGGTAATTTTTTTTGAAATACAAAAATTGTGTCAATTACCTACTAGGTATACGATTAAGTTGACAACCAAGCCTGATGGATGCTTCAGTTTTTCTTCGTAGCACAGATAAAGAATAGTACTAATTTGTATTAGTACAATACCTATATACTTAATAATCAGGGCTACTCCAACAGCAAGGAACAAAGCGGCCAAGTCACACAACATTAACTATAATAATAAAGAAATCGCAGTAAGGAACCTTAGACTTGGCACGACTTTGTCTAGATTTCATTACTTTTTAGAGATAAACAAGCAGCTCCATCGAGACTTGGCTAGATTTTCACAGAATGTTTTTGATGGGATTTCACTTCTTTTTGTAGAAAATGAAGCGGCCCACCAAGTTGAATATTTTTTGTAAAGGCGGTATCGATCTCTAATAGTTTGGTTGGGCTCTTGTGTTTTCTAATCAGGGTCACCAGGTACTCCAGATCTTCGATTATCCTAGTTTTTATAGTTTTCCCTTTATGTGGTCATTAACCCTAATTCTGTACCTTTCAGCTCTCTGAGTTTATGGGAAGTACTAGTTCTATTTTGATGATCATGAGTGAGTGAGTGAGTTTCATAAATGTGAAACTTTGCTTTCGCTTAACTTCGGAACTAAATGACCTACAGACTTGAAATTGGATTTTGAGTATGTGATTATAGCTTACTGGATGACGAAAATTTCTGCGTTCGGGTCTTATCCAGAGGTTCTCAAATAGGGGCCTGAAAATGCGGCGAAATGGTTCCAGTAAAGGATGGTACGGCAGTGTTTGCTTCGCGCTCGACTCGGCGGGGGCACTGCCGTGCCCCCCGATATATCTTGATATAATTTGATCAAGGTTATTATTTTGTATGTGAGTTTTGTATTTTTCGATTTCAGTGTTGTTCAGCAATATCAAATGAATAAGAATTCACCTGTTTCGTTTAATATATTGGAGTAAGAAATAGTTCAAAGGATTTTGCATTGTTACAAAAATCCTATACAAATATTTCTTAGAAATATAACTACTTCTAAACGATTAGTACAAAAGGAAGCCGTTTCAATCTTTCAATCGTGTTTTTAGACAACATATTTTATGTAAATAAGTTTAAGTACAGGTAGGGTTGCCATCTCTAAAATCTGGCAACCAGGACTAGAAGCGTAAAAACCCCGGATTTTGAAACTTGGAACACGGACATGTAAACAGTACTTTTTTTTAAAATAGGTACCTACTCAGTAATACAATTAAAATAGTTTTGATTGTTGTGACTTGAAAACTTTTAAACACGGACAAAAAATGATACCCCCGCCCGGTCTCTCTCCAGATGCCCTCTAAACTAGGACAAATCCGGGGCAACCCGGACGGATGGCAGCCCTAAGTATAGGTGTAGGTACATTAAAATCAATTGAAAGACGTTCAATTAGATTTCCAGTTTTAATCGGTGACGCGGCCCGAAACTGTCTGTGTCTTTTCATATGTATGTTTTGGTGGGATTACTCTTTTTGGAGTATCTCATATTGGAGCCACAGTAGAAGTATCTTTCTTGTGTTGTAGGTAAGTGCCATCACAAGACGCTGCCGCAAGCATGCCTTTCACGAGTCTGCCATAAACAAAACAAACTACCAATCATCTATACATATAAAATGCTTTGTCCTGAATGACTGACTGACAATCAACGCACAGCCTAAACCGCTGATCGTAGAGATCTGAAACTTGGAGGGTGTGTTCTTTGTATGACGTAGGCATCCGATAAGAAAGGATTTTACGAAATTCTACCCCTAAGGGGGTGAAAAACGGGGGCAAAGTTTGTATGGGACAGCGTGATTCCTTGGTCCGATCTACTTCAAATTTTGCATAAACATTCTTTAACAGAATTGATGGAAGACGTGTTTCATATTTTATTGAAACTCATCGCCTAACGGTTTTAAAAAGGGGTAGAAAGTTATTTTAGGGGTGATTTGCATCGAAGTTGATATCAATACTTCTTAGTGGTTTTGATTTAAATATTCTTTGATATTTGACATTCCAATTTTAAATGCATTGCACCGTAGACGGAGAATTACAGGTAGATGGGCCAAGATACGCATGCATATGTCAAAACGAGTATGTGTGAGCGGCATAAGCGTATTTTTTTGTCCCTATCTCGCGTATAGGTTTTTATTGTTTGACCTCAGTGTCGTTGAGGCCAAAAAAGTTTGTGTATATATGATATGATATTTGTTGAAGAGAGCAGTGAAACTGAAAGCCTAATTAGTAGCCTAAGTATGTTTTTTTATTTTGTTTTATACCTCTAAATTGGCAAACAAGCATACGGCCCGCCTGATGGTAAGCGGTTACCGTAGCCTATGGACGCTTGCAACACCAGAGGTATCACTCGCGCGTTGCCGACCCTGAAGAAACCTCTTCACACCCTTCTTGAAGAACCCCATGCTGTACTCCATTGGGAAAACCACGGCGGGGAGCTCATTCCACAGTCTGAGCGTCCGCGGAAGAAAACTCCTTTGAGCCCGCACAGTTCGAACCAATTCTGGTTTCAATGTGTGAGGATGGACTCCCCGTCGATGGCGAGAGTTGCGATGGTGGAAGGTAGCCGTGGGCATTAAGCGGCATAAGGGCATGTACAAGCGATAGAACACACATAAGGAGGCAGTCTCTCCTCAGACTGAGGGGCTCTAAACCGTTTGTGAGCTCGGGATCGTCGACAATTCTAGCGGCACGTCGCTGAACCGAGTCTAAAGGCCCACGCTGGTATCCAGGTGCCCCCGCCCACAGATGACAACAGTACTCCATATATGAGGCCAGACTTGCGACTTATAAAGTCATTTGTGACTGTATCAGCGTTGCAAGACGTCCCGATTTTTGTGATCCCGTGATATACAAAAAACAAACTTCTAAGTCAACATAATCAAAAGATACGGCCGTATATGCCGCATATTTTGACGCTCGCAAGGGAATCAAGACCTATAGGGTACTTCCCGTTGATCTAGGATCATACAATTTGGCAAGAAGCAATTCCATGTAGCACAAGCAAAGGAAGAAATCCGAAAAGCGTTTTGCAGTTGCCATTATATTACAACATAATCGAAAAAAAGGGGAAAAATCTCCGAGAATCGATTCCCGTGATTATTGAACTATTAACATAGGTACCTACAAGTTTCTACGGAACCCTCGGTGCGTGAGTCCGACTCGCAATTGGCCGGGTCTTTTTAGTATGTCCCGCTGTCGGCGATAGAATCCGATAGAAAAAAAATATGGCGACGCTGCTTTATATATATTCTCAAAGATATTGTTTGGTGTGTAGTGATGGTGAATTGTTGTGTAATTGGCTGTAAAAGCCGTAGTGAACGAAATGAACCAAACATAACCTTTCATCGGTCAGTAGTTTTTTTTAACTGATACAGTAAGTAAATCAAAGGATTACTATATTGATGTGTCTTCTTAATTTTCTGTCAATATCATGCAAGTTACATGTATAATATATAATATTTATACAAAATATCATGCAAATTTCTTCTAAATATGATAAAAATCCAAATATTATACATGTAATTTTGTCCAACTATCGCTATCTTCTTGACTATACGCTGACAACCTATCTACCTACAATTCTCTATCTACGCATTGCACCAAGCTCTTATGTGAACTTTTTTTTAATAAAATCGGATTGAGTTTTTAAACATTTTTATCAGTCTGTTCCGGAACATAGTTAATGTTATAAGGAGTAACTTAGCTACTTTTATTTTTGAAAAATAATTAGAGTTCCGCGCAAAAAAAAAACAAAACGTTCGCGGGTGAAACCGCGGGGGTCTGCTAGTCTATACATATAAAATGCTTTGTCCTGAATGACTGACTGACAATCAACGCACAGCCTAAACCGCTGATCGTAGAGACCTGAAACTTGGAGGGTGTGTTCTTTGTATGACGTAGGCATCCGATAAGAAAGGATTTTTCGAAATTCTACCCCTAAGGGGGTGAAAAACGGGGGTAAAGTTTGTATGGGACAACGTGATTTCTTGGTCCGATCTACTTCAAATTTTGCATAAACATTCCTTAACAGAATTGATGGAAGAAGTGTTTCGTATTTTATTGAATCTCATCGCATAACGGGGTCAAAAAGGGGTAGAAAGTTATTATAGGGGTATTTTGCATCGAAGTTGATATTAATACTCCTTAGTACTTTTGATTTAAATTATGTTTTATTTTGACACATGTTTGAAAACTCAATCCGATTTTCACAGATTACAGAATAAGGCAGATGGAGCGCCCGGAACACGGGAGTGAAGTCAAAAAAACAAAAATACAAATTGTAAAACACATACCTGGTACATTAGTACCCAATTAATATGGCTTACCGATGTAGGTACCTGCACAGAAGATACATTTTCAAAGCGCGGGAATCGCTATTGGTCTGCAGCTGCCGCCATGTTAGCGCGCGCCGTGCGGAGGGGCGTAACTTGCGAGTGAGACGGAACTAACAGCTGCAGTGTATTATGTACCTAATAGTAGTGATCTAAGGTTGATTGTAAGTTTTAAGCATTCTTTCGTTAATCTTCGGGGCCATACTTTCATTTCTGTGCGAACGAAGATTCACGACGCGCCATATCAGTTTGGTAATACTGTATCTATTCGCTTTTGAATATGTATTTGCTTTGTTTAAAATACTTTATTTAACGAAAAACACTTACGTTTAAATAAACTTTGGTTTTTTTGGCTCCTCATTCCCGTGTTTCGCGCGCTCTATCTGCCTTTTGTTATGTAAGCTGAGTCTATTTTATTCAAAAATCTTGGTGCAATGCAATATAGACCGGGAGATACTGGCATACATTTCCTGGTCATATGTACCAGTATGGCGACCAGTCAGGGGTCTAATTACGTAATGACGAGAAGGAAAATGATGGTCACAGCGCTGGTACCGGCGGCCCAATCGCGTGGGCGTTAATCACACCTTTGCGGTGGTATGGCTGCCATTTGGAATCGTCGGAAAAGTTCATGACATTAGCCTGGTACAAATAATATAATAATAATAATAAGACTTTATTGAAACCAACTTAATAACTAGCTTAAGTCTACAACATTTAATTTTAATACGCGCTACCACCCATTTCTTTTTTATCGACTATCGGAAAATACAAAAAAAATGTGGAACAAATCGTTCGAGACTCGTAATTTATCCGACACGTTCGATTAACGCCCACGCGATTGGGCCGCCAGTACCAGCGCTATGACCATCATTTTCCTTTTCCTCATTACGTAATTAGACCCCTGACTGGTCGCCATACTGGTAAAAATGACCAGGAAATTTGTGCCAGTATCTCCCGGTCTAATACTCTTTTAAAATTGGAATGTCAAATATAAAAGACTATTTAAATCGGATTAGAATTCGAAACTATTTTTTTTATGTTAATTGATATATGAATGAAGAACTTACCTTATGCCTTGATTTTCCTTCGAAAATTCCTTGGAAATCTTTTAGATTACCTACTTAGCGAATATTTGCGATTGCTATTGTATAATTTGTTTGGAAGTTCATTTAATTTCTTTTTCATTTATTGTTATAATAATTAAATAAATTTTTTTTGTTTTATTTGTTAGTATAGTATAATATTGGTTTTTAGTTTTAATAGTAAAAATATCTGGGGGCACGGGAGTGCCCCCCGCCAAGACAGCCAAGCGAAGCGAAAGGGCACTACCTACCTTTTCTCGAGGCGCTTCGTCGTTTTTTTGAAGCCTCATAACTTGGGTTTGGATTATACCAGATAAACAAAATTCTCGGAATATGATGTCAATAGTGAACTTATTAAGCATATTAAGTTTCAATAACATAGCTCTTATACTTTCGATTTTATTGATATCTAAAAAACCCCGATTTCGTCACTGACTCACTGATGATCATCAAAACTCATAGGGTACTTCCTGAAGTCCTAGAAAGTTGAAATTTGGTATGTAAGCTTGTATTAGTACACAAACAACAAAAAAATTATAAAACTTGGAAATTTCAAACAAAAAAAAAGAAGTGAAATCCCACCAAAAACATTTTCATGTAAAATGTTGCCGCCAAGACATATGGCTCGTACTGTCAAAAAGTTATCAGATCTCATGTAGAGCCAAGCTTATAACTACATGCACTTACTCTATAAGCCCTAACTTCACAACCTCTACACACCGTAGTCAAAATTTGTGGCTTGGCCGTTTCAATACTACAAGAACTAACAAATTAACGACTAATTTTTTTTTTTTTTTTTTTTTTTTTATACTACTTAGGTAGCAAACAAGCATACGGCCCGCCTGATGGTAAGCGGCTACCGCAGCCTATGGACGTTTGCAACACCAGGGGTGTCACTCACGCGTTGCCGACCCTGCAGAAATCTCTTCAGACCCTTTTTGAAGAACCCCATGCTGTACTCCATTGGGAAAACCACGGCAGGGAGCTCATTCCACAATCTGAGCGTCCGCGGAAGGAAGCTCCTTTGAGACCGCACAGTTCGAAACAATTCTGGTTTCAATATGTGAAGATGGACTCCCTGTCGATGGCGAGAGTTGCGATGGTAAAAGGTGGCCGTGGGCATCATCTTAAACAATTCTTCAGAACACTGTCCGTTGTACAAGCGGTAGAACACACATAAGGAGGCAAAGTCTCTCCTCAGACTGAGGGGCTCTAAACCGTTTGTGAGCTCGGGATCGTCAACTATTCTAGCAGCACGTCGCTGAACCGAGTCTAGAGGCGCAAGCTGGTATCCAGGTGCTCCCGCCCACAGATGACAGCAGTACTCCATATGAGGCCGTACTTGCGACTTATAAAGTTGCAGCCTTTGCCTCGATGTGAAGTACTGCTTCGCTTTGTTGAGCACTCCGAGCTTTTTGGATGCCAGCTTAACCTTGTCTTCTAAGTGACTACGGAACAAAACGTCGCTAGAAATGTCGACGCCAAGGATCCCAATGCTGTTACTGATGTTCAAGGACGTGTTCTGGAATTGTGGAGCCACAGACCATGGGGTTTTTTTAGCGGTGAACGCGCAGGCTTGAGTCTTGGTGGGGTTGAAATGGACTAGGTTTAGTCGACCCCAATCGGAGACACTAGTTAGTGTACTCTCGATTTCAGACAACAGCCGTTCGCGGCTTTCCTCCACCTCGGAACGAGGGATATTAGCACGGCCCGTGTAATGAGCGTCCCCTGTACTGTCGTCTGCATAACAATGAATGCCGTCAATAGACAGCATATCATTGATATGCAGTAAGAACAATGTTGGGGACAGCACAGACCCTTGCGGGACGCCGGCATTTATGTCCATGCTATCGGAGCAGCTACCGTCTACGACGGCTCTTATGCATCTGCTGGACAGAAAGCTGGCGACCCATTTGCATAGTCCCTCGGGAAGCCCGTATGCTGGTAGCTTCGCTAGGAGACCCCGGTGCCAGACCCGATCGAACGCCTTCGCCACATCTAGGCTCACTGCCAATGCCTCACCTTGACTCTCGATGGCGAGAGACCAACGCTGTGTGAGATACACTAGAAGGTCACCAGCCGAGCGACTGTGGCGGAAGCCATATTGTCGGTCGCTCAACAAATCGTGATCCTCTAGGTATCCCAGGAGTTGCCTGTTGATCACTCGCTCCATGACTTTAGAGAGAAGGGACGTGATGGCGATAGGCCTGTAATTCGTCGGGTCCGATCTATCGCCCTTTTTGGGCACTGGGTGTACGTGGGCAGTCTTCCACGAAGACGGGACTTTCATTTTGGTGAAGGAAAGCGCGAAAAGACGCGTTAGTACAGGACACAATTCAGGAGCACACCGCTTCAGCACCACTGCCGGTATGCCGTCTGGCCCGCTCGACTTATGGACGTCCAGAGAAAGCAATTCTCGCCGGACTTCCCGTTGGGTAATGCTTATCTCCGGCATGGAGGTGTCACACTGCGGGATGGTAGGTATTAATTAATTAATTAATTAATTAATTAATTTAATAATTAATTAATTTAATAAATTAATTATTTAATTAATTATTAAATTAAATTAAGTTAACTAATTTTTTGAATAACAAAAAAGCAATGAACAGTGAACACATTTTTCACCTTACTCCCATGTGACGGTAGCGAAACGGCCAAGCCACAAATTTTGACTACGGTGTGTAGAGGTTGTGAAGTTAGGGCTTATAGAGTAAGTGCATGTAGTTATAAGCTTGGCTCTACATGAGATCTGATAACTTTTTGACAGTACGAGCCATATGTCTTGGCGGCAACATTTTACATGAAAATGTTTTTGGTGGGATCCAATTTTCGGGGTGATTTGCATCGAAGTTGATAGCAATACTCCTTAGTGCTTTTGATTAAAATATTCTTTTATATTTGACATTCCAGTTTTAACGAGTTTTGCATTGCACCAAACTTTTATGTGAATTCAACTTTTTAGAATAAAATCGGATTTAGTTTTTAAACATTTTTGTCTGTCTTTACCGGTTCATAGCTGATGTTATAAGGAGTAACTTAGCTACTTTTATTTTGGAAAAATATTAAGTGTTCCGCGCAAAAAAAAACAAACCGTACGCGGGTGAAACCGCGGGGGTCTGCTAGTCTACTTATATAAATCAATGATAAAAAAATTACATGTTATGTATAGCCACTTCTGCAGGCGAATAAATCTTTGATCTGTGGGACCAAGTCCGGCTTACAAAAAATAAGTTCAAAGGCCATTTTTGATTCATCCAACAAAAAGGTAAAATCGAACTCTGAACGCTTCATTGACTACGTGATAAGTCCCTTGGAAATAGAACCCTCACGAACTGCTCCAATTTACATGTTAAGTAATGTTTCGCTATACTGGACAAACCCGGGCAAACGACGTGAACCGTGAAACGTTATATACCCGGGTTTCATCCGGTTTGATGGATAGCCGGTTAGTATGATATTCAGGGCACGTCCCGTTTGAAAATATTCGACAAATCCTTATTTTATTTCAACCCTAACTGAAATAACTGACGGGCGGAGCGCAGTCGAACGCGACACGAATGCTCGTTCGAGGCTCACAAGTCCGTCCATGCTACGCGAACAACGAACGAATCCTGTTCGTTCGTGGCTCGGCTCGTGCTCGCTTCGCGTAGCATGGATGTACAATTTAATTACAGATATCATTTTTCAAATTAGGATAATTGAGGAAAACTAGAGGGTAACTAGAGACAATGTCTTGTAAAATGTTGAATGATTTTCTTGTTTGTTCCCAGGGTTTATTCAAGTGAATACATACATTATTAGTTATTTTTAGTTCCTGCATGGTTACATTGATTGAACTCAGCGTCAAAAGTAAATAACTAGGTACCTACTTTATAGTACCCATTCATAAAAATATCGTTCTTGACAGTTTTGTATGTAAATGTGAATTCGTAATGTGACACGGTACTAAAGAAAGAAAGAAAGCAAGAAAGAAAGAGAGGAAGAAGGAAAGAACTTAAGCTTGTAATTACCATGTAATTAGGTACAATATATGTACATATAAGGCGCCGATCCCACAGAGAGAGTTCTAGAGTTCCGAGTTCTGCATTCCGTGTTGACTATTGTGCACACAGCAAGCAGTCTAGAGTTCTGCAATATTCGCTATTGATCACACATCAAACACTTTTTTTACATTCAAAGGCCACATAGCTTACAATCAACGCGGAGTGCAGAACTCGGAACTCGGAACTCTAGAACTTAAATATGGCAAAAGGGTATCTCAGCCCTCAGCGAATGTAGCTTATAGCGTAAAGTGATACTTTTGATGCTGACTATACTACAAGCGTTATCAATACTATTATTTTTTATTGAACAACTTTTAAAAAACCGGCCATTTTCGAATCAAACTCGCACACGACGGGTTCCCTTTAATTTAGGTTCCATTTTTATTATTTGTGGTCATAGCGTCAATAGAAATACACATTTTGTGATAATTTCAATTGTCTACCTATGACGCTTCATGAGATACAGCCCACTGACAGAAATACGGACGAATGGAGTAAGATGAAAAAAGTAAATACCTTGAAAATTAGTAGGTAAGTACCTTTTTTTGCGTAAAAATAGGAGCACGAGGATTTTACTTTTGTATTTAATGTAATAATAAAATGTTTAACTGTAGACCCATTGTAAGCAGGACCTAACAATTCAGAAGCATTCCACTCCATTATTCTTCTCGACTTACTAAGTTGATAATTTTGGTTAAAACGGGATAACTCAAGTGGAAATACTGATCTTCGGCCACATGTTAAGCTTTTAAAATGAACCATTACTTTCATCTTTCATCCTGCTACTGAAGCTTAAAAAAGTAACGCGACGCGACACGGAGCGCACTTCTTAAAATAACAATAGAATATAGAACTTTAATTAGTAAACAAATAGGTACACATTTTAGGGAGAGAATTCGGATACGCCTCGCAGCGGCGCGAGTCACTTCACGAATTCTCTCACTTAAATGAGCACCTTTTTGTGTAGTAAACAAAGTTCTAAATTCTATTGCTATCTAAGCTTGCCACGTCGTGTCGCGTCTCGGTGTGAACTGACCCTTAAAGTCACGGCAAAGCTTATAGACCAGGAGATACTGGCACAAATTTCCTTTTTTTTTTTTTTTTTTTTTATGTCAATAGGTTGACAAACAGGCAGACGGGCCTCCTGATGGTAAGTGGTCACCGCCGCCTATGAACATTTGCAATACCAGGGGGATTGCCGATGTGTTGCCGACCTTGTAGAGCTCTATTTACGCCTTTTTTGAAGAACCCCATATCGTAGCGCTGAGGGAAAACCGTAACGGGGAGTTCATTCCACATCCTAATGGTCCGCAGTAAGAACGTCCGACTAAAACGTTGTGTGGACGATCGAGGCGGCTCGAGGATGTGAGGATGAACTCCACATCGCCGGCGAGCAGTGCGATGGTAGAAAGGTGATGATGGCACCAGGTCAAAAAGTTCTTGCGAACACTCCCCATTATACATACGGTAGAACACACAGAGCGAGCCTATATCTCTCCGAAGGCTGAGAGGTTCTAAACCGTCAGTGAGTATGGGATCGTCAACGATACGAATGGCCCGCCTTTGCACCGAGGCAAGTGGGTCAAGCTGATAAGCGGGTGCGCCTGCCCAGAGGTGCGAGCAGTACTCCATATGCGGCCTAACCTGCGCTTTATAAAGCTGTAGCCGCTGGAGTGTCGTGAAGTACCACTTAGCCTTATTTAGCACACCCAACTTTTTTGAAGCCAGTTTGGCTTTGCTCTCCAAATGACCTCGGAACTGGACATCACTCGCAATATCGACACCAAGGATCCCGATACTCTTTGCGATGTTGAGAGGAGTGTCTTCGAATTTTGGTGCTACTACAAATGGGGTTTTTTTCGCGGAGAACGCGCAGACTTGTGTCTTCGAGGGGTTAAAACGGACTAAATTTAGTCTCCCCCATTCTGAGACCCGCTCCAACGAAGTCTCGACTTCAGACACAAGTCTCATTCGACTTTCCTCCAACGTGGACCGAGGGATGTTAGCACGGCCGGAATATTGGGCATCCCCAGTGCTGTCATCCGCATAGCAGTGAATGCTGGGAATTTTCAACATATCATTGATATGCAGGATAAACAGTGTGGGTGATAGCACACAGCCTTGTGGTACGCCAGCATTGATGTTCTTGATATCGGAGCAGCATCCGTCAACGGCGACTTTGATGCTCCGATTAGCAAGAAAACTAGACACCCAATTGCACAAACCCTCGGGAATTCCGTACGACGGCAGCTTCGATAGAAGTGCCCTGTGCCAGACCCGATCAAAGGCCTTAGCGATATCGAGGCTAACTGCCAATGCCTCGCCTTTACTCTCTATGGCTTCAGCCCATCGGTGCGTCAGGTAAACAAGAAGATCACCAGCTGAACGACCATGACGAAAGCCGTACTGGCGGTCGCTAATCAACTGGTGTTCCTCTAGATACCTGAGGAGCTGAGTATTGATGACCCGCTCCATCACCTTAGAGAGAAGGGAGGTTATCGCTATTGGCCTGTAATTGGATGGATCTGTTCGGTCCCCTTTTTTGGGAATCGGATGGACAAGGGCAGTCTTCCACGAAGAAGGAACACATCCGGTGGTATAGGAAAGTCTGAATAGGCGCGTCAACACTGGAGACAACTCTGGAGCACACGTCCTAAGCACAATGGCGGGGATACAGTCTGGCCCACTCGACTTTCGGACGTCAAGGGAGAACAGAGCTCGTCGGACCGCGATTTGCGAAAAGCGGATTTCCGGCATTGAGCTGCCACAACGCAAGATGCTAGGCGGTGTGGCTCCCCCGTCGTCAAGTGTCGAGTTAGTTGCAAAGAGGGCTGCCCGTAAATCGGCTTTCTCTTTTGCAGTGTGGGCCAGAGAGTCATCCGGTGTGTGCAGCGGAGGAAGCGATGACCGACAGAAGTTTCCTTCGACAGCCTTGGCGAGCGACCAAAATGCTCGACTTCCAGAAGGGAAACCTGCAAGCCGATCGCCAATCCTGCCGATGTGCTGGAACTTCGCTCTAGCAAATTACTTTTTGCTGGACCAAGAAGCAGAATTGTATGCTTTTCTCAATTTGGATTTTTCCGGATCATTTTGAGCATGCGCTTTAGTCCAGGCCCGGTAGGCATCTTGCTTTAGGCTAGTAGCTTTTGCACTGGGCCCATCGAACCAAGGCTGACTCGATCCTCCGATGGGCACCACAGAACATGGAATAAAACATTCCATGCCCTGCAATATGACATCGGCGACCAAGTCTGCGCAGCTGTCCGGATCATCCGACGAGAAACAAAGCTGCTTCCATGGGTAGGATGAATAAAACTCCCGCAATCCATCCCAATCTGCTGACCGGTAATGCCAAACTTTGCGCGTCTCGCGGGGTCGAGATCTTCCTGGTAGCGATAGTGGCACTTCAGACTGAACCAGGCAATGGTCGGATGATCCAAGGGGAGCACCGACGGAGACCTGGTAATCATCTGGGTGTGTAGTCAGCAGTAGGTCCAGCAGAGAAGGCTCGTGGTTCTCGATATCTGGAATGCGGGTTGCATCCTGCACCAGTTGCGAGAAACCATAGGCCAGAGCGAAGTCATAAACGGTTTTCCCAGCGTGATCGGTCCGCGAAGACCCCAACCATTCGCTATGATGGGCGTTAAAGTCTCCGAGGACAATAACCTCGGCTGTGGGGTACCGTTCCAGCACAGTGTCGGTTGCTTCTTGGACGCGTTCAAAGAAGCGAGTTGTCTCAGTGTCGCCGCGATGAGACCTGTAGAGGCACGCGTATATACGGGTGGACCCACCGTAGTCTACGCGCACCCAGAGAGTAGACAGGTCTCTGTCTTCCAGGTTATTCAGACGTCGACAACAAATGCCCTCCCGGACGAACATGCACACCCCGGCCTTTGGAACGAACAAATGTTCGAGATTGTAGCCGGGATAGTGAAGATACGATGTATCGCTCGGGCAGGTTATCTGTGTCTCCGTCAGAAAGAGCAAGGCCGGCTTCGCCGTCTCAAGATGATGATGGACGGCGTTGATATTACTGTGGAGTCCCCTGATATTGCAAAAGTCCACTCTTAATGTGGAAAGGGGTGCCGCTGAGGTAAACCTTTTTCTTTTATTTCTAACCATTTTTTATTAAAAAAGCGTAAAAAGACGAGTTTATTGGAAGTGTGCGGTTTATATGATCGCGGAGGAAAAACGTAATGGTTGCGGGTCGACCCGAATGCGGTGACAAGTTGTGGAATTGACATGGGGGACGGAAGGGCCCCCGGTCCCCCCCGGGAGTGCCTGTCTGGTTCCACTCCGGTCTCCTCCCCCGGCAGGACAGACACTCGTCGGGATTATGCGCCGGTTGGCGGGACAGCCTCCTGGGCCGGAGATTATAGGTAATGCCCAGGTTCGGGTCCCCTACTAACCGGCGGGCGGCCAGCGGACAGCCGTTTCACCGGGTCTCCCTGGCCCCCATGTCAACCCAACACGCCACACACATCAGACATCGCCCAAATCGCATCGCTGGACCCCACCATCATACATGCCACACACTTCGGATGTAGGGGGGCTGGCTCTCGTGAACCCTGCCGAAACACAGCGAACTGCTTCACGGCAGACTCACTCACAAGGGTGGTCGCTAGCCAGTTGGACATGGGTATGTCCTACCACCAAGCCGGGCGGCGTGAGAATTATGTGGGGCCGCCGCCTGTCCACCACAACCCGTAACGGGGTTCAGTATAGCCAGAGCCTCGTTTGTTTATCAGCAGGGTGCACCACGAGCAGGTGAGGTTGGCAAGGATCCAAAAGATGTTGTTTGGACCCATACACCCTCAATTCCTGGTCATTTGTACCAGTATGGCGACCCTTCAGGGGTCTAATTACGTAATGACGAAAAGGAAAATGATGGTCATAGAGCTGGTACCGGCGGCCCAATTGCGTGGGCGTCAATCGCACCTTTGCGGTGGAATGGCGGCCATTTGGAACCGTCGGAAAGTATGGCATGGTGATTTTCATGAATGACTACTCGACGATGATTAGCTATGCAAAAATTAGCCTGGTACAAATAATATAATAATCATAATAATACTTTATTGAAACCGACTTAATAACTAGCTTAAGTCTACAAAATTTCATTTTAAAACGCGCAACCTCCTATTTTTATTTCATCGACTACCGGATAATACAAATGTAGATTAAATCGTTCGACACTCGTAATTTGGCCAGTTTTTAATATTAGGTATGTAGTTTACTCTGTGATATGATTTAAGTACCTATGTTATTTAACTAAGTTAAGGATTTTCAATCATATAAACCTAGGATAAGCATTTCTCTCCATCCAAATTAACAGCCAGATGCAGCTATCAGAGCATTGAATTGAAACAAGAATGTATGGTTGTAGTAGCTCTCTGCACTTGCATCCCCCCTGACTAAGTGAAAATTGTATGAATAAGCATAATGTATATTGTATAAGTATTTGGAACAAAAGCTGTTATTTTAAAAGATCTTCCACGAACAAACAAAAAAAGCCTTGCTGAGTTTCTTGCCGGAGCCTTCTCAGTTCAACTGTATGTAACAAATTAACGTTCATAAGTGCCTTACCAGGGCCTAAACTGAATAAATGACTTTTTGATTTTGATTTTGAATGTAAATTCAGAAAAATAAATGTTATTAGAAATAGAAGCAGTGTTTCTATGTTTCAAGAAAAAGGGGGTTTGGTATACAGGTTCAGACTTCGTCTACCATTTACTCATGTAAAACTGAAACGAAAACGTGTGATTGATGACTTCGTTTCGAAAATTTTGTACATTTTGTGAATATAATTAACTTTAATGTTGGTATTATTATTGAGAATGTCCAACATTTGTTGATGGAGTGTGTCAACAACTGATGTGGGAGAAAAATATTTATAAGAAAATTAAACCGTTATTTTATTAGTTTAAGTTGATGAGATTTAAATTATTCAAAAGTCCCTAATGAATAAAGCAATTTAAAAAAGACTAATATAAAGGAATGCAATTAAAATAAATGGTAATTACAAAGTTATTTTGTTTTAAATATACTTATATCAATCCAAACATCACTTCGCACTCGAAAATGCATAGTTTTAAATGTTATATGTAAAAAAAACACTACTCGAAAATTAAAACAAAATAATAATAATCCGATTTTAAATGACCCCACCCCTAATAATTCATTTATCTACCTGCCTTCAATACTATAACAACAATATTTCCAAAACCTTCATCCACACATACCACCACTGTACAATACCACTTCGACTCACAGCGTTCGTTTTAATATTGAGAAAATGTAAAGTTAAGAAATTTCAATATCGTATTGTATTGTCTCCCTATGACTGTGTTTGAAATGTGAAATATATTTGATTCAATAAATATTTCAAGTAACTTGGGTCGTTATAGGTTTTAATGAAACTTCAGACATATTTTTAGATTAGTTACATATATACGAAGGGTTTGAACAGAAGTTTACCCCTGTTGCAATCGTGTATAGGCTACGGTAACCGCTCGCCATCAAGTGGCCCATGTGCTTGTTTGCTACCGTATTAGAACCTTTACGGAGAAAATCATGTCATACCAGTCTTATGGTGCGTCCATGCTACGCGAAGCGAGTACGATCCGAGCCACGAACGAATATAATTCGTTCGTTGCTCGCAATATCAAGTGTGGACGTCACAACAATCCTACAACGAGCACGATACGAATCGCTGTGTTCGTGAAAAAACTGACAATCGGGCGGAGCGCAGTCGAGCGCGAGACGAATGCTCGTTCGAGACTCGCAAGTCCGTCTACGCCTCAGCGCTACGCGAACAACGAACGAATCCTATCGTTCGTGGATCGGTACATACTCAGTTCGCGTAGCATGGACGCACCATTAGAATCTGTTACAATATTTTCAAGGAAACCAGGAGAATTAGTATGACAACAAATTAATGTGCACCTAGTTAAGTTAACATGGTACTTGGAAACTTTATTATCGTAAGGTAGGAATCATAAATTGTTTCTACTTAATTTACTTCCGCAGTGTTCCGCGTAATGAACTTCTTATTTCAGTACAAGCACTAACAAAATAATGGAATATACTTTAGAGTAGTGAAGCGTAAATATATATCGATGTATTATAAGTAGTCGTAGTATCGATATTGTATCCATGTCAAGTACTTTATTACTGCTGACTGTTCATAAGGCTAAGTATATTTATCATCTTTTACGTGTTAATCAAAATCGAAAATAATTTATTCAATTATACCTTTGCAGGCAATCCGTACAAGTAGGTACGGAAGGTTACATTTGCTAAGAGGAGTCGGCAATAAATAAATTCAAGCAATTCAGAACTAACTTATATTGAGTACAAAGCATTTACATTCTACATTCGCGTAGCATGGACGGACTTGCGAGCCTCGAACGAACATTCGTCTCGCGCTCGACTGCGCTCCGCCCGATTGTCAGTTTTTGCACAAACACAGGGATTCGCATCGCGCTCGTTGTAGGTTCGTTGCAACGTCCACACTTGACATCGCGAGCAACGAACGAATTCTGTTCGTTCGTGTCTGGGCTCTTGCTCGCTTCGCGTAGCATGGACGCACCATAAAGGTCACACACACCGAGACGCGACGCGACAACACGTGACTCGTGATTCACTGTCAAGTCGAATTCTCTCACTGAAATCGAGTAGTAAATAAAGTTCTATAATGTTTGACGGGCCAGTTGGCGCAGTTGGTTAAGGTTCACCTTACGCGCCGCAGGTCGTGGGTTCGATTCCCACACAGGACATGCATTTGTGTGCATGAACATGTCTGTATGTCCTGAGTCTGGGTGTAATTATGTATATTAAGTATGTATTTACAAACAAAAAGTAGTATATGTATTATATCAGTTATCTGGTTTCCATAGTACAAGCTCTGCTTAGTTTGGGATTAGATGACCGTGTGTGAGGAATGTCCCAGGATATTTATTTATTATTATTTATTAATGTATCGCTACCTTAATAAGTGTGTTCCGCGTCGAGTCTTGCTGTGTGCTGACTCAGCTGACCCTTAGCCTTAGCCTATATGATAATAATCTCGTCACGGCGGCAAAACGACAAAGACTCTTTTTTTTCTTTTTACTGTTTATAGGATTATTATATTTTTACTTTTTGATGCGGCCGAAGGTGGTAAGCACACAAAGCCTAGAAGGAACGGGCTCTCAAGTGCAGCTATCGGAACACACCGAAAGGTGATTGGCGACAGTTTTTCAACTTGAGGGTGGTAGCCAGCCAGGCGGGTACTACAAAGTACCCTACCACCGTGCTATGGTTTCCTCACGATGTTTTCCTTCAGTCAAAGGTTTCAAAGGCGCTCGACGCGGATGCTCAGGGGGGCTACCACAAGCTCTTAAAACAAGGTTAAAATAACTTTATTTGTCTTTTGTCTCGTTTTGACGCCGGATGTCAAAGAAAGACAAATGTCAAATAAGGTTATAATAATATTGTTTTAAGAGCTTGCGGTTCGCCCTCAGGCTGTGGAATAAGGCGCCGATCCCACAGAGAGAGTTCTAGAGTTCCGAGTTTCGAGTTCTGAATTCCGTGTTGATTATTGCGCACACAGCAAGCAGTCTTGTGTTCTAGAGTTCTGCAATATTCGCTACTGATCACACATCATACATACTTTATTTTCAAAGGCAGCTTACAGTCAACGCGGAAGCAGAACTCGGAACGCAGAACTCTAGAACTCTTCTCTGCGGGATCGGCGCCTTAGTATTTGTTTGAGGTCACTACCACAAAGTTAAATTAAGCTAGGCATAAATATAGGTTATATATACCTCAGATTAATATATAAGATTCTTTTTATCCTGAGAAAATAACCTTCGGAACTTGACTAGTAATTAATTAAGATCAAATTTCCTTTGTCTAGGACATAATCGATACGTTTCTGCTTGCCGTTGTATACCACTCACTCACTAATCACGAAATCTCAGGTATTATACTGCCTGAAAACTTGACACCTTCCTTATAGGTTCTTCAAAGGATACCTATAGGCATCCGACAAGATAGGATTTTCTGAAATTACACCCTTAAGGAAATACGAGACTTGGTAAATATTCTTTTAAGCCATCGAGGAAAAATTTCTTTAGAGTAGAATACTGAACATTCAAATTCCGCAACCGCAACTATGTTGTCAGTGATTATGCACTGATTTTGAACAGTAATGAAATAAATGAAATTTATTAGAAATACCAGCATGATTAAATACAATTACAAGTTAGCGTCCACATTTTTTTTTTTTTTTTTTTTTTTTTTACTGTTTATAGGCCTGTGTTTGACCGCATTCTCACCATGGTAAGTGATGATGCGGCCGAAGGTGGTAAGCACACAAAGCCTAGAAGGAGCTGGCTCTCAAGTGCAGCTGTCGGAACACACCGAAAGGTGCTTGGCGACAGATTTTCAACTTGAGGGTGGTAGCCAACCAGGCGAGTACTACAAAGTACCCTACCACCGTGCTATGGTTTCCTCACGATGTTTTCCTTCACCGAAAGCTCAAGCTCATTGTAGGATTCGAACCCGGGACTTTCGTCTCGGTATCCGACGTCAATACCACTGAGCTATCATCGCCTTAAAACACACTTAAACCACATTAGGTTATCCTGTGTTGTGGAAGTTAGTCTCTTTCGTCCATTACAGAGATAGGGAAAATATGATTTAATTACAAACATAATATTATTATTAATGATTAATAAATTATTAATAGGGGGTAATATGATTCAGTTGAATGTGTAATAGGTGTATGGATTTGTAAGTGGGCGGGTGTGTAAATGTGTGGGTGTGTAAGTGTGTGGGTGAGTGTTGTGAATTACCAGTGTGTGAGTGAAATTTGTGAGAGAAAGTTTAAGAACTAGTAAGTTTGTAGTATAATAATGAATTAATCAATTATTGATTTTTGGCAGAGGAATAAGATAAGGTAAGTAGTTAGATATAGCTTGGATAATAGAAATAAATGGATGTGTCCAAACAGCGAATGCCGAGCCCGGCATTCGAAGGACACAAATCTGCCGCGCGACTAGTTTGCACATACCCAGAAATGTTTGAATTGTTCGCGACGAAAGTTCGCGGCAGTCGTCCAAACATAGCGCGACTTTTTATCCATAAACCTCTGTCTATGGATATAAAGTACTAATTAGTAGCTAAGTATCTACTAGTAATCTATACTTACTACTATAATAAAGCGGAAGAGTTTTTTTGTTTGTTTGTTTAAACGGGCTAATCTCTGGAACTACCAGTCGGATTCGAAAAATTCTTTCACTAATAGGAAGCTACATTATCCCCGAGTATTATAGGCAACTTTATATCCCGGGAACGCGAGTGAAACAGCGCGGAACAGCTAGTTATTAATACTAGTGCACTTCATAGGTACAAAAAGTTTAGGTACCTATGCTTGAATAAAATAAAATTGTAACTTCAATGTCAAAACAATCATGTTTTAAAATAGCTCCTGCGACTGAAACATAAAACTGAAGTCTCCATTATTAAGAGGGAAACATTTTACTACACAATATCGTATTCTTAACAGAGAATCTAGGTCACAAGAAAGTCTAGATGACTTTTTGTACTACATTTTGTTATAGTAACATAATAAGTAAAGGTATTGTTTAATATTTTATGAAATAGTGTACTTTAGAAGTACAGTACGCACTACTGAGAGTACGCACTACTGAGCTACTATAATCCTCTGTGACTGATCACAGGCCTCCTTTCTCAAGTGAGAGTGAAAGGGAATGAGAAAATACTCCACCACGCGTGGATCGGTAGAGGTAGGCTAATCGTCAACCTACTTTTGGACTTTTCAAGCCACCTAGGAGGCCTCCAATTTCAATTAGCTTAACGACTATCACAATTAAGTGATAGCCGGGACCAACGCGGCGGCTTTACGTGCCAAGCACGGAAGGAGGTAAGTATAGTAACGAGAGAATTCATGAAACTCACTTAAAGGTGTACATTTTTGTATTGTAAATAAAATTCTATATAGTCGTTATTGCTATCTTGAAAAGTTCGCATCGCGTCTCGGTGTAAATTGACCCTAAACCTTACATACAATTTATTATTTGTCAAGGTGTTCGAGTTGGATTTTCAGTTTAGTTCATAAGATAGATTCAGGGATTCAAATCTTTTTTAGGGAAATATTATATTATTTAACTCATCACACAACAATTTCTCTTGATTGATTTAATATTTTCCAGATGATTGGATCTGATTGGCAATTCATCCTAAAATATTGATTCACGATATCTCATGAAAATGTAAATATTATTATCATTTTCCTGAAAAATTTTAACGTTACGAGATACCTTTTTAATAATGTTAAGCTTTCGGTAATGCTCACTCGCTCTCTCCAATACTTGGTATAAACCTGTATTGGTTAAAATTTGGCTCCGATCAAGTAAATACAAGATAGGTTAAGGAGATGTAGGTCACTAACACAGATTACAGAATAAAAGATAACAGAATAAAAGACAGATAGAGCACGTGGAACACGAAAGTGAAGCCAAAAAAACATGGTATTCGTTTCCCTTGCTTAGCGTTTGCGTTTGCTTTGTTTAACAAAAAAGAATTCTTTATTAATAAACCGTGGTTAAACAAAGCAATTATATAATATTTGTCTTTTGTCCCGTTTTGACGCCGGATGTCAAAGAAAGAGAAAAAATCAAATAAGGTTATAATAATATTGTTTTAAGAGCTTGTGGTAGGCCCCCAGGATTTTGAATTTGTATTTGCTTTTTGGCTTCACTTTGTTTTCCGCGCGCTCCATCTGCCTTTTATTCTGTGATCTGTGGTCACTAAATACATATTTTGTTCTTTCATTTTGGGATGGTTACGTAGGGCTTTCACTACACTGAAATAAAAACCCTTAACGCTAGATATAACGAGATATTTGCTAGGGTGCATTTTTAACTGATCTACAATCTAGAAAATTCTTCGATCGGTGATTATAAATTCGGGTACCATATAGCGAGGAAAATCCTAATAAATAGAATCAGAATCAGAATCATTTACTGTCATAACTTTGCTTAGAAATACAGCCTTGTAGTAAAACATAGCCATACATTTGAAAGATTAGACTTGTCAAGCAGGTTACAAATCATTTTTAGTATTAATCTTTCATATAAATCATTTCACAATAATAATAAAATAAAAAATAAAACAGTAATCAAACAATCATAATTATCTCATGCACTAATATATGGTCACTGTGTAAGTTATTTGACAGATATTACGCACTCCCAATGAATTCCTTCTTACTAATAAATCTCTTTTATTTAATTTACAGAACATACAGAATCTAGCGTAACAGGGATATTTCTCAAATACGAGATTTTATTACACCTGTAGAAAATATAACATTTCCAAAGGAATGTAGGAATAAAAAACCCGGAGGCTATCTTATGAGGATTTTATATTCTTTTTATTATCTAATCCACCGTTTTATATTATTTCAGCGTCCTTTTTAGTATATTTTTTTATAAGCCGTGCACATTTTGTTACAAATTGAAAAAACAAAACAAAGGTTAGGAGAATTTCTTATATTACGGGATGACTCTCTTTACAGGTGACAAGTGACTCTTTGACACAGATATACAGGTGTCCGAAGAATAGTATCAAATGGAAGTCCAGAGGAAGAGCACCTAAGTAGTATGCAAATTACCCGCATACGACTATTCCGCCATTTTCTGTAGCATACGAGTTTTTTTTTTCATGTTTTTAACTGAACTGTCAATATTTTTGATCATAGTGACGTGAATAGATATGTTTCTTTTTTCTGAATTAATTACCATAGCATTCAATAAAAAAACACATACACTTTCTTTTATTAAGTCCAAAACAAAAAATTTACGTATAATACAGTATTCCCAAACCATTTCCCTTACCCAAAACTGTGAGTATTCAGATTTACAAGCACCTCCCATCATATATCAACCAAAATTTACCTTTGACGTATTCTCCCAGGTCTCCGCACAATTTGTGTTACATTTCAGGTGAGAGAGTTCCATTATCTTCCTATTTCCCTTATGAATTCAACATTCAATAGATACGACCTCGCTTGTCGATCTGGTAGAACAGGGTTGAACTCATGTTCAAACTTTCTACTTTTTTTAACGTAGATTTCTACTTGAGTGTGGTAAAGAAAGAAAGAAAGAAAAAACCGGACAAGCGCGAGTCGGACTCGCACACGGAGGGTTCCACTTACAATATTCACTAACTCAACTTTGCTATGAAAAAAAAGGCCAATATAAGACGTTTCTTGTATGGGCGCCCCCTTTAATATTTAATTTTTATTATTTTTTGTTATAGCGGCAATAGAAATACATATTCTCTGAAAATTTCAGCTGTCTACCTATTAACGTTCATGAGATACAGCCCACTGACAGATAGACGGACGGACGGACGGACGGACAGCGGAGTCTTAGTAATAGGGTCCCGTTTGGCACCCTTCGGGTACGGAACCCTAAAAAAGTTTAATTCAGGACAACAAGACCGGGCATTTTTTTTTATACTGTACTCAAGCATACGGCCCATCCGATGGTAAGCGGTTACTGTGGCTTGCAACACCAGGGTTCACTCACGCGTTCGAGACCCTACAAAAATCTTTCAAACTCATAGTAGGAGTCAGATAAATTGGTCGTAACTTCAGTAGCTTTGACCTTCATAAGCACCCTAATAGGTAGGACCTAATTGAATGCATGGGTATGACTTTGAATACACAACACGGCATTTGATTGACGTCACTATACTATAGAATAACTATAGATAATCGCCTTATTTTATGCCCTTCAAAACCTGATGACATTTACAACATTTTCCATAATACCTATTCTCATTTCTGAGCAAAAATTGGATAAAGTTTGTCATGAAAAATTACTGTAATTTTAATAAAACGCACGCGATTTTGTGGTTTCAAGTTGTGAAAGTTTTATCACTCAGTGTCAAAAGTTTTTACGTTATATCGATCACGATTATAACGTTATAAAAATTCTAAGCTGACACAAAAACCATCGTAATTACCGATCTATTACTATACGCTGACTTACAAAACTCTTGCTATGTAGTTGATGGGTTTTTGCGTAAAAATATTAATATGGAAAACGAGGAGCCTCCTAGGATAAAGGTAAGGACTTACCAGGAACTCCAGGAACTCCTATGGTAATCCAGCACAGTGATAAGCACTATTTTTTTATATCAATTCACAAATCACAAAGTTCAATGTTTCTCGGTGTGTAGCGTATTTCGTACTGAATGTTGCGGGGCGCGCGCGTTTCGTTTCACTCGCACACACGCGTTTGGCGATGCGTCGCCGAAGTATGTAGAAGATTCCCGAAGCTCTTTTCTCGCTTTCACATATGATGTGGGAAAAGGAGAGGAATCGGGAAGTAGAGGCTCGTCATTGAAACTCAATATGAGTAGGTTTCTACTATAAATATTATTATAGGTATTTTGGCCTAAACATCCTCCGCCGCCTTGAGAATACGTAGTGTTCTCAAAAGAAAGAAAAAATAATTAATTATAAGAACTAATTACAGATTATAATAATTACTAAAGTACTGAATATAAGATGCGGTATGATTAATTTTTATTGTGAGGGTAATGGACATAACTTGACAATGGGTCTTTTGAATGATCCATTTGAAGTTTTTACTAAAGCGACGCGGATATTTCCATCCTTGCCAGGATAAACTTGTGATATTATGCCCAACGGCCAACGTAAAGGGGGAATATCATCTTGGTGTATAAGAACCACAGTACCAATCTTAATGTTATCTTTATCAATGAGCCATTTCTGTCTAACTTGAAGATTATGTAAATATTCTATACGCCATCTTTTCCAATAGCTACACACCATCTGATCTAATAATTGTTTCCGACAACGTAAAGATATGGTTTCCTCGGACACATTCTGAAGCGGCAATGAAGTCAATGGTGAAGCCATTATAAAGTGAGCGGGAGTAAGAGGCTCCGGGTAGGGATCCTCAGATAAAATGCAAAGCGGTCTAGAATTTAAGACTGTTTCAATTTGGGTAAGAACAGTGAGGAGCTCTTCATATGTGAGGAGCTGCGAACCGATAACACGGTATAAATGAATTTTAATCGATTTTATATTAGATTCCCACAATCCTCCGAAATGTGGGGCGCGGGGTGGAATCATTTTCCATTCAATGCGGTACTGATCGGTAAGTAGTTCTTGTAATTGAGCTTTAGCTCCGACAAAGTTAGTTCCGTTATCGGAGTAAAGAAAAGAAACAGGTCCTCGACGGGAAATGAATCGCTTAAAAGCGGAAATAAAAGTATCTGATGACACATCAGTTGCCAATTCGATGTGTACAGCTTTGGTTACTAAGCATATAAACAAACAAATATATGCCTTTTGGCTCTTTTGACCTCTGCGTCTACATAATGTTACTTTAATGGGTCCAGCATAGTCAACGCCCGTATGCACAAACGCTTTGGTCTCCTGAACGCGGCAAGAGGGTAAATCAGCCATTTTTGGGCTGAGAAATGAAGGGGAATTTTTAAAACAAAAGTTACATGAATGTACTCTGTGTCTAATGACACTTCTAGCGGACAGTATCCAATATTTCAGGCGCAACAGTGAGCTCAGAAGATTGGCACCAGTATGGCAATGAGCACGGTGAAAATAGTCTATAATAAGATGAGTAACGTGGTCATGTTTAGGTAAAAGAGCGGGATGCTGAGCTTCATACGGAAGATTTGCATTTGAAAGTCTACCTCCAATTCTAATAATTTTATCTTGATCTATAAAGAGGTCAAGTTTTTTAAGCGGGGAAGATAATTTAACTTTTTGAATATTATTAAATAAATTTTGAAAATGAACTTGTTATACAGAGCGTATTAAATATACTTCAGCTTTATTTAGCTCAGAAGCTGTGATGCGGCTGTGACCTTGATCACGAGAAATTATGCGAGAAAATCTAAGTATGTATACTATTATACGTAATATTTCACGCGAAGCTACTTCAGCAGCGCGAGGGAATAGGTTTTTCTCATCCGAGCATAACTGGCGCACAGTGCGCATGGCTAAAAACGGACTGGACTTAAGACCGAATGCAACTCGGTTAAATTGAAATACGCGGATCGGATCATTGGGATCAAAGCGGAATAATATTTTTTGATATTTTCTATGCTCATCAATAACAAGGTTCTATCCTTGGACCTTTTCTATTTCTCATTTACATCAACGACTTACCATATCTTGTTGAAAAAAAACATGAGATAGTATTGTTTGCTGATGACACTTCACTTCTTTACAAAGTGAATAGACATGATTTTAATTCTGACGATGTGAACAATGCTCTTTCTGAAGTCGTTGATTGGTTTACTATTAATAATTTATTGCTAAATGAGAAAAAAACAAAATGTATCAGATTCAGTCTACCCAATGTGAGACATTCGGACACAAATATTGTAATTAAAGGCGAAAAACTGGATCTTGTTGAAACAACTGTATTTTTAGGTATCACTTTAGATAATAAGTTACAATGGAGCCCTCACATTTGTAAATTGGTGGATAGACTTAGTTCTGCAGCTTATGCAGTGAGAAAAATTCGCGCTCTCACTGACAAATCTACGGCAAAATTAGTTTATTTCAGTTACTTTCACAGTTTGATGTCTTACGGTATCCTCCTCTGGGGTAGTGGTGCCGAAATCAATAGAATTTTTATACTGCAGAAGAAGGCTGTCCGCGCAATATATAAAATAAGGCCTAGAGATTCTTTGAGAGACAAGTTTAAATCTATTAATATAATGACAGTGTCGTCACAGTACATATATGAAAATCTTATTCATGTGAGGAAAAACTTAAATAACTTTCCTAAGAATAGTGACACTCATAGTTTGAACACTAGAAATAAGCACAAACTTGCTGTACCTTTAACTCGGCTCAGCAAAGTCCTTAACTCTTTCAAGGGGCAATGTATACGTTTCTTTAATAAAGTACCCAAAGAAATCCAAGAGCTTCCTATACATAGATTCAAAAAGATAGTTAAACAGAAGTTATGCACGAAAGGGTACTATAAAGTTTCTGATTTTGTAGATGACAAGAATGCATTTGAATGAATTGTTCGCTTCGCAGGCTATTGTTATATATATTTTGTAATTGTAATACTTCTATTTACATACTTAAAAAAAAAAACACTTGCTGAGTTTCTTGCCGGAGTCTTCTCAGTTCAAGTTGTATTTGGAACCGGTGTAGAGCCATTTGTCAACGTTCATAAGTGCCTTATCAGGGCCTAAATTGAATAAATGCTTTTTGAATTTTGAATTTTTGAATTTTGAATTTTGAACAGCAATTTGTAGGTACATTTGTTTTATATCTGCTGTAATAGCAATGGGAAATAAGCGGAAGTTCAGTAATACAATAAACAAGTCAGATTGTAAATTGGGTCCCGTATGTAAAATATAATTTAGTGATATGCCATTGTGATATTTAGCACTAGCATCGAGTACTATACGAACTTTTGTTGTTTCTTTGTCTTGCTGTACGACGGGATGGTGCGGTATGAAGTACCCTTTATCATGGTCGTCAGAATCGGAAGGCAATATTTCAGATAAGTATTTTTTATCTAAGTACGCCTGTATAACCTCATTATAACTAGCGCGTAGCTGTGGATCGCGTAGCTTGGTACGCTCCAAAGCAAGTAAACGGCGGTGAGCAACGGAACGGGAATCACCTAACACGTCAGGATCCTCACGAAAAGGTAACGCGGTGCAATATCTGCCTGCGGAGTCCCGTGAGAAGTTACGAGAGAACAGCTGTTCACACTCCTTTTCGGCCGAGCTCATAAATTTTTGCGCGGGTTTTTCTTCGAGCTCCCAAAACTTAAGTAGGGAATCATCTAAAGAAATAGTAAGGTCATTGGGACCAGAAATGAAAAAAGTCGCGGTATTAAAATAAGTGGATGCATTTTTATTAATATTAGAGTTAGCGGGAACGTCGCCCATAAGAATATAACCGAACACGGTTTCAAGGGCAGAAAGAGCGGGAGGTGCAATAATTTTTTGACCTAATAATAAAAATGGGAACAATTGTGCCCCGAGAACTACTTCGACCTCTCCGGGGATGTGCCACAGAGGGTCAGCGAGCGGTAAGTTACCTAAATGTTGCACTATAGAAGTCTCAACATATTCAGTCGGTAACCTGTCAGTAATGCAATCAACGACAAGAGCGGTAATATTATAAAAATATTTTTTATTTTTCGCGGTTATTTTAAGTTGAACGTAGCCGTGAATAGGACGCGAAGTGGATCCTACACCCTTTATAAAAGAATTGCTAAGCGGTATTATATTTAAATTTAGTTGTTTACAACAGGCAGTTGTAATTATGTTGTTTTGAGACGCGTTATCTATTAAACATCTAACTGAAATATATTTATTGTCCTTATTAGACGCATAAACTTGAGCGGTTGATAAAAGTACAGTAGTATGGGAAGGATTTAATTTATTAAAAGAATCGCGTTCGTTATCATTATTCTTATCAACTCGCGCTCGGGTGCATAGCGACACCGGTTGTGGAGCGTCCGTAGCGTTAGAAGGAGACGCGGTCGGATGCGCGGGCGAGGCTGCGCACGGGAGCGGTCGCGGCGCGGCGCGGGCGGCGGCGGACGGCTGCGCGTCCTGCGCGTGTGGAGACGGAGCGATGCGGTTATCGCTATTATCAAGACGCGCCGAGTGAGAGGGACGCGAGTCAGAAACTATTTGTTGCGATTGCGAATTGCTATCCAAATGCAAAAGAGAATGATGGTGTTTATTACAAGTTTTACAACTATACGACGACTTACACTGAGAAGCAGTATGCGTAAGGCTGAGGCAGTTTACACAGCCTCTTTTAGATTTAATAAAATCTAAACGATCTTTAGTATTAAGTGCTTTAAAAGAGGAACAATTAAAAATCTGATAGTGATCAGATTTATTACAAAATAAGCAAGTGCTTTTATTATTATTATCGCGTGCAAGGAAAGCATGGTATGTATTTAAATTACGCGGTTGAGACCGAGAAGCGGGCGGATTATTAAGGTTGCTACCGACTGGGGCGGTTCGCACGGAGCCAGCAATTGGCGTAGAAGTGCGATCTAATATTTTTACTTGCGATTTAATAAAATCAACAAAATCCTTATAAGAAGGAATTTCTTTATTCCTCATAAACATTTCAAAGGAATTAGCGGTTGCGGGATCTAACTTCTTTAAAGCTAAAGAAAGTAAGATAAAATCTTTCATATCTTCAATACCCAACTGTTCCAAAGCAGATACAGAAGCGTGGAAAGTTTCAATGAACGTATTTAAAGACGCGGAATTATTTAATGCGGGTTTAATATTGAATAAATTAGACATGTAGTGTGAGCCTAATGCTCTTTTATCTTGATATTTTTGAACTAAGCTGTCCCAAATAGAATTATAATTATCACCGGACGGTATAATACCTGCCGTGATTTTTAAAGCATTTCCTGTTAATTTACCTACAAGATATTGTACTCTTTGAGAATTCGAAAAATCAGGATTTGAATGTATATTAGATTTAAAAGATTCAAAGAAGACGGGCCAATTTTCTATTTTTCCATCAAATGACGGAATTTGAATTGGTGGTAGTTTGATACGACCTTTATATTGGGACGGAATAGTATTCGGCGCAGACACATTCGACGTAGTATTTGTCTTATTGACGATAAGAGAACGAACCCTTTCTATTCGGGTGTACACTGTATCAAAGGAAATCATTTTTTTATAATCAATCTTATATTCTGGATCAAGTTGCATATTTAACGCGTTAATTGTATCTAAATTGGCACTAAATTCATGACGAATTGTACTAATAATTTCAGTGTCCGCCATGAATGTCTCTGAGGAACGAAGGTCTGCACTCGCGGACGTGGAAATATTCTTAGAAGAATCATATAAGAACGATAATTGTTCAAAAATAGCTTCATTTTTAGCTTCCAATATTTTAATTTTAGTTTCAATAGCTTCCATTGTGAAAGATTGCGTAATAATAAATTGCAAAATTACCTAATTAAAGTAAAATGTTGTAGGTACGTAGGTATATCCAACAGTTTAGGCACCTAATATAGGTATGAAAGTTTATTTCAAGTCGACAGACAAAGCTCATAGATTGCAATTATATGCGTAGTAATAGTACAAATAGTAAGTACGTATTGCGGTTATTAGTACACCATATGATTTCGTATAATAAGATACGAATCGGTACCTATAAAATCTAAGTCCTAAAAATATGGAGGAGCGGCGGCGGTATTGAATACCTAACTACTTTTTATCACGATTGGCGTGGTAAAAATGGCGGGAGTACGAAATATCGTATTTATATAGTCTAAAACCTATTTATGAGGTATAAGACTTGCGTATTATGAGGTATATACCTATTTAGAGGCATAAAACCTATAGAAAGCGGGATATTATACGTGATTTGATATGAAATTAAATTGCTGTAATGGCTGACTCAAAATGAATCCGCTCGAAGGCGTACCAGAAAAATGATGGGTTTTTGCGTAAAAATATTAATATGGAAAACGAGGAGCCTCCTAGGATAAAGGTAAGGACTTACCAGGAACTCCAGGAACTCCTATGGTAATCCAGCACAGTGATAAGCACTATTTTTTTATATCAATTCACAAATCACAAAGTTCAATGTTTCTCGGTGTGTAGCGTATTTCGTACTGAATGTTGCGGGGCGCGCGCGTTTCGTTTCACTCGCACACACGCGTTTGGCGATGCGTCGCCGAAGTATGTAGAAGATTCCCGAAGCTCTTTTCTCGCTTTCACATATGATGTGGGAAAAGGAGAGGAATCGGGAAGTAGAGGCTCGTCATTGAAACTCAATATGAGTAGTTCTACTATAAATATTATTATAGGTATTTTGGCCTAAACAGTAGTGCTACGTACTATGACAGTAGGGAATCATACCCATCTACGCTATTGAATGAGCAGATTAGATTTTGTAAATGTGTGTGTGTGATTTACATCGAGGGAATATCCCTATAGGGTAGTAATACTGAACAATATAATTCCACAACTAGTCAGTGATTTGTCACTGAATTTGAAAAGTAAGGACCACTCGCTGCGTCGTGTGTTTTTGACTCGGCCAATCAGAGTGCATGCGTCCTTGTTTTAACCAATCAGCGCGCATTGTCGGCGGTGAGAAATTGGCGGAATTTATTTCAACCAAAATAAACGTCATTGCGCTTCTATGGGTTAATTGTTCCATGGTGATTTATAACCACGTCCATGTCTAAATTAACTGAACCACAAATACACAGAGCTATGAGTTGGGCTTCATGAAACGCCAATTAATGTGTCCATCAACTCTCTCTCTCCACAGCGAAAATCGTAAAACAACATGGAGCTAATATTTTCTCGAGTTAAATCGCTTGGCGCTTACTCAAAATATTTATTTTCGAAACATTTCAATGGCTTATATTGCAGGAATTAATAGGAAATATTATTACTTACCGATGATAGGTGAGTTTTTTCGTTGGCCTAGATCGACCCATGTAATTTTTACACACTTTTATCGCACAAAACGACATTTTGAATCAAAACAGTTTTGGTGAATTTGGTTGTGTTCCAGTGACGTCTCGACTGACACTGAGGACGGGAAAATGATTTAGCCCCTAACAGTTAGGGGCTATTTTTATCGACGCGTAAACAGCTTTGTAGTTCCGTCTGGATATATTATTAGTCAAAGTTAAATCGATTATAATGTCGACACGTGGTCGACACAATCAAAAAGCAAATGACAATCACGTAAATTGAAACCAAAAAGTTCGATTTTCAAATATTGCATTAGTAATTTTTTTATAATATTTGTATTACATGTGGCCAGTTCCAAAAACATTCAGTATGCCCACAGAGCAAGGAGTCCCGCATCTAGAGGCGAAAACAGTGACAAAAAGAAATTCTCGTGAATTGTGAAAAAGGCATAATTGACATCTATCTCATATCCACTCTATACCTACCACATCACTGTATCAACAGTACTAAGTGCCGCCCCCTGACATTATTAATTAGTGTGGTATCTGGGACCCAATTCTCGCGTTCTTCGAAATAACCTTCGAATCGAACTTACGGTTCGAGTCCTATTCAACTGTAAAATTTCGAGGGGGGAGTCATTTCGAACGGTCCCGACCAATCAAAGCACGAGTTGACTGGTTTTCCTTACCTCGAAATTGCCAGAATAACGTAACGTGATTTACACTCGATAAAAGTTCGAATTCGTACTTTTATCATTCGAGCGATCAATTTCGATTGAGTGAGAGTTTTTTTTAGTTTTAATGTTCTGTGAGTATGCCCCACGCAGAAAGACATTACGTTTTCCTTCCCATACATTCAACTCTGAAAAGCGGATGAAACCACTGTTCGAAAGCTATACCTTACACGGGCACTGCCCCACACTTACAGCCATACAATATACATGAAACAACATTAGCTTCTTATTTATTGTAACATCAATACATATATATTAGATACGTGTGTTGTAACCTTCATGAGCTACTGATATGTAATTATTAACAGACATTGATATACCTATTTTCACGTAACATTTGATGTTAAATATTATGATTATCTAGGACAGGGATTCTCAAACTTATAGCTCTAGCGAACATCAATTAAAGAAAGCAAACAAAGCCTAGAAGGAACTGGCTCTCAAGTGCAGCTATCGTAACCCACCGCTAGGTTCTTGGCGACAGACTTTCAACTTGAGGGCCAGTCAAGAGGGTACTACAAAGTACCCTACCACCATGCTATGTTTACCTCACAATGTTTTCCTGAAAGCTCAAGCTTTGTAGGATTAAACCCGGGATCGTCGTCACGGTATTCAACATCGCTATCACTGAGCTAATCCTTGCTCAAAAAACTAACTTTAGTGCTCTATTAGTACCCGTATCTCACTTTGGAAACTCTGGCCCAGAGTATTCCTGAATATAAGCCTCTTCCATAAATTTCCATAACGAAGCCTTATTAAAGAACGTCAATAAATAATAAATCAAGATCAAAACAATTGAATTTGCATTTTAAGCAAAGGTTATTTCCCATTTTGTTTGAGCCAATTAAAGTTCTCTTTAGCGCTGAGTGCAGAAAGTGCTTTTTCTTGCAAACAACGTGATTTTCACACATTTTGTTCATCGTTCTACAACAAGAAGTGTGGCTGGATGGTCTCACTTGAACGGAACATAGTTTTGATGTGTGGCGACTTCTCTATACGTAGTAATATGTAATAGTAATAATAGCTCAATGTTTGTTACCTGATTCTCTGTCATAAGGACTAACACAATCAAACAAGGATATGATTAACACAATCTTAACTTAAGTTTTTATTCTGGTATTAAGTGTAACATTAGACTGGCGCCCAGCTACGCTTTTATCTATGCTACTAGCTGTCCCCCGCGGTTTCTCCCACGTACCCGGCATAAAAAGTGCTACAACAACTTTTCAAAATCTTTAATTTATGGTTTTATTGAAATATTTGTGGCATTTTATCAATGCAAGTGAAGTGAAATGAATGCGTAAAGTGATTTTTAAGGTTATATCAAAAAGTCCGTGTAATTTTTTATATAAACATTTTACTGAAACGTGGCCTGACTTTTTACGGTCATTGACAGAAATATCATAAAGCAATGGGAGAAAAAAAAAACTTGTTCAAGTTTTGAGCACAGACATAATTAGTTTTGAGCACAGACAAAATATTATATAATAAGGTTTCGAGTAATTTATTTTGAGCTGAAACTATTTATAGAGTCTATAGTGTCTATACCTACCTGATGTAGGGTAGATATGCCCTTTTGGTTACACGTTGTATAGGTATAAAAGGGCAAAAGAATCGAGCAACTTTTGCACGCAAGTTCCAAATAACATAGACATAAAAAAGAATTTTAAAGCAAGATACGTAAAACCAACTTTTTCATAATATGATATGCAATCATGATTGTAACCTGTTTTGAGTTTAATAAAATTAAAAAACAGTCACATTCTAACCCATTCTAACGTCATATAACAAAAGGAGACGAAGCTATTTTTAAAACCTGGGTTTGCTTTAAGAGTGCGTACCAAGCCAGAAAAATAAGGCAATGTCAGATGAAACAAACTTATGTCTAATCTTCGCGTGGAGATGAGATGGAGATAGCGTGTTTCGCGGAACAAAAATGAACTAAGCGCTTTTTATCTAAATAACTCGTAAAGTCTAGAATATTTTAAAAAATCGTTAGTAGCATCCCTAGGTCATATGTTATTAATATTATTTATCGAATTTTTGTCTTCATTAAATACACCATGAACGAATAAAACCGAAAATTCATTATTATTAGAGGTAGCTTTGTGTTTTTTTTCTATCGAGGAAATTTCATTCCATTATGTTTTTGCTCAGACAGAACCCTCGCGTATATAATGAACATACCCATATAAAAATATTTTTTCATTTAAATACTATTCACTTGGGTAAATTTCAATTCTAAGATTGTTATTTTGCTTTATACGCACTCTTAAATCATGTTTTGTAATAAGAGGGTAGGCTTGGATAAGGGTCAAATTTTCTACCACTTAAGGGTACTAAGAAACGGCGTGCCGGAAAGTTAGATAAATACAAAAATACTGTAAAATAAACTAAAATTATCTATAGAATCACAGACTCGAAGTAACCTTGGAATAAATATTTGTGATAAAATACGAAATCTAAAGTAGCCAATAAATATTGCAGAGCCTTATGAGTGATATCCTCAACGTAGAACGAATCTAATAAAGTACCTTCCGACGGGGTCTCAATTGAATTTTTGTCGATACTAGGTATATCATGTTTTATGGCTTTGTCTGGAAAAAACCTTTTCATGTTTCTAATATAGAAAAACATAAATGTTAGGTAAGTATCATTAGCTAGTTATTCTTAGAATATAATAGGACGTTTTAGTTTTTTTTTTTTTTTTTGACTGAATTTATTTTTATCGCGTCTTATGGATTTATTTAATAAGTGACGTCATACAAAGTTAATGTTGTGGTTTCATAAAATATAATACCAAAGGTGCTTACTAGATATATCAATTATCTAGCGTTTTTATAACTCAACTAGCAGACCTCCGCGGTTTCACCCGCGTACGGTTTGAATTTTTTTGGGCGGAACTATAATTATTTTTCAAAAATAAATGTAGCTAAGTTATTCCGTATAACATCAGCTATGACAGCTAGACAGAAATTTTGTCTGTCAAAAATGTTCAAACACTCAATACGATTTTATAAAAAAACTTAAACTCACCAGGAACTCTCACAAAAGCTTGGTGCAATCAAAGAACTTGGATTGTCAGATGCAATGGTAGTAGAAGTCATAGAAATTATTGGTGCAATACTCTTTAAAATTGGAATGTCAAATATAAAAGAATATTTAAATCAAAAGCACTAAGGAGTATTGATATCAACATTATCAACATCGATGCGAAACACTCCTCAAATAACTTTCTACCCCTTTTTAACCCCGTTAGGCGATGAGTTTCAATAAAATACGAAACACGTCTCCCATCAATTCTGTTAAAGAATGTTTATGCAAAATTTGAAGTAGATTGGACCAAGGAATCACGTAATCACGTTGTCCCATACAAACTCTGCCCCCGTTTTTCACCCCCTTAGGGGTAGAATTTCAAAAAATCCTTTCTTATCGGATGCCTAATTTATACAAAGAATACACCCTCCAAGTTTCAGGTCTCTACGATCAGCGGTTTAGGCTGTGCGTTGTTCCATCAGTCAGTCATTCAGGACAAAGCATTTATGTATAGTAAAAGTAAAACTTTCAAATGGCTTCAAGCCTTATCGTATGAAGAAACAGAAAAATTACTATACTCTACGCATAATTGATTAATTATTTTATTATTATATTCACCCATTTTCCAAACTCTAACACACCCTCTCACATGCACACACGACACACATCCCACACACAGAGAGGATCTCATACTGACTATTTTCCTCATTTTTACTTTTTTTTTGTTTACTGTTTAAATTTATTTTGTAATGATTTAGCTTTATATAGGATAATTTTCTTTTTTTACGATCTATTTGATCAATAATCTGGGGTGGGCGCGATTTGCTGTAATACAGGCATCAAGACTAGCTCAGCAACTGAGGTCTCAAGACCATTGTGTGCTTTATTTTAATTACTTATAGGTACCAACAATTTTGAAGGTAATACTTATAGATATTATTGGAATATTATTATATTATAGATAACATTCTCATAAAACAAGACTTATAATGTTATTTAGCTGCTGTGGGTTCACCATACTTGCTAATAGCACAGTTTTACGATAATAGTAAGGCTTTTGAAATAAGAAAGTTTGGTTTGTAAATTCTATAATAATATAAGTATTTTGTTAAAAAAATAAAAACATTTTGAATACAAGCTTTTTTTGGTGACTGTCTTTTTTGTTGACTGTACTTGCATCATCCAATATACTAATGTATACCAAATAGAAGTGGGTGAAATTTGACTTGCAAGATTCCACCCGAACATAGTTTACATACAGTGCAAATTAAATAAAAGCTTGTTAAACCAATGGAAGTCACATATAACTAAAACGGAATTTTCCACAAATAGACATCGGTAAAGTCAGCTTCCACTCTCCCTATAAATTGAATTAGTATGCACTATACGAGTACATTCCGGGGTGTAGAATGCAATTTTCCTCCCCATGTTTAATTTTCCGACGTGAGAGCGGGTTGATCGAATTATACTTACACGTGAGACACAATCTCGTACATTTTTTTTTTATTTCATGATTTTCGTAATCATTCTTGGGAATAGTTGTGGCCTGTGAGGTGTCCGTGTGTAGCGAACGCTTTAGTCGTGCGAAACCATAGAGAATATACTCAATACTTAGTCCAGTAGAATTAGCTCAAACTTAAGCAACATTTTACATACTAATGATTTTTGGCATATCGATAGAGTTATGTATGGATATGATTACCTTAAATTCGAAACCTGGTGAAAATTGAGAAAATCTTTGATATTGAATAATTCCTAAACAAAAATTGTGGTACTAGTTGCGATAATACCATGTCTTTAGAGAACAATTTTGAAATGTCAATCGCCATTGGTCAAAGAGAATATAAACACTACGTTCATTGGTTGTTTGTTCCACCAAATGCGATAACAGCGACTCTCTCACCGGGCCTGATAAGTTTGTGGGACTATAGTCGTAACGGAAAAATGCAATTTGTGTAGACACCGATTCAAGTTTCGCTGGGGACACGTTTGGTTGTTTGCTGGATATTCTAATCTAAACGTAATGAACACATAGAGATGTGATCTTTTTTAGACACGTTTCTAAGAATGTGTGTGTAATGTTTGCGAAAACAGAATTGTAAAAAAAATACCGGTCAGAAGATATATAATCACAGAGTAAATAATAGGTATAAGTACTACGAACGTATTATAAAGAAAATAAAAGATTATTAAGTTGTACTTAGTACTTTAAATAGGTCTGCTCTATAGACTAACTTCCGGCGTTTATATTTATAAGTAACACTCCCACAATGGTTTTTAAAGTTTCAATATACCTATGTAGTTATGCTAAAATTACTAGGACTACCTACACCATGACTACACCACGATGTTTCCTATAAAAATAGAAGTCGTGGCGTCGCGTAGTGGGAGCGGGGGGTGGCCCCGCGCCCCAGGCGGCACTTTTAGGGGCGGAAAATTTCACAATAAAAAATAATAATAGGTATACCTCATAAATACTTTATTCATTTCATTAGTTAGTTGATTTGCACATTTCCCAAGTAGGTATTGGCTGCCACCGTAAATTTTTTGGCGCAATACAATTTGGTTGAAATTGCATGAGATTTCTTTTGAGTATATTTCTGAGTAAATCAAAGTTTAATCATGTACCGACTAATAAGCCGGGGTAAAGTGAGCTACTTTCTGCAAGACATGAGAAAAAACGGTCCTCAAAGGCGCCCTAGGCTCAAGCCTACTCCGCCTGTTGGTAAATCCGCCACTGGTGTCATGACTCCAGAGAGAGGAACTTCCTCACTATTTGTGCCGTCTCCAGGAGCACTGCCTTCTGAATCTGGTCCTTGATCCAACCCCCTATCGCGAGCTTCTTACGATGTTTATCGAGGCTCTTGACCATAAGGACATGGGCGGAAACGACTATTGGTACAATAATTGCTGTGTCAATGGCCCATGTGTTGACAACCTCGTGTGCGAGATCAAGATACTTGCTTTCTTTATCATTCTCCGCCTTCACGACGTTCTCGTCATGGGGTACAGCATGGATTTAATATACAAACTAAATCCATGGGGTACAGTAACATCAACAATCATTGCAAGGCGCTCTTAGCGATGTCAAGCTTATTGGCGACAATAGTCCTGTCAGTAATGATAGATCAATCCTAATATAGTATGATGACAACCTTCGAGGAACGATTCTGGCACATACCTGTAGTGCGGCACCTCAGTCGTCACTAGGTGGTATTTCAGGGCAAGTTGCTGGTGGTTTAACCTGGCTACTTGGTTGTGCCTGTGCAAGTATTCAACGTTTGAGATGCGAACCGTAGATTATATGCCTGAGAGATTCACCAGGACGATGACATGCCCAACATAAAGACATTTTTATTATTATAGCTACTAAAAATACTTGTTAGTCGCATCTTGCTTGTAGTAGGTAATAATTTTAGCATACAAAAATCATTGATGATGTTGGATAGAAATAAGAAATGCATGTTATTTTTCAAGAGTTTTAATTTAAATAGTGTCTATAGGTAATAATTATATTATTATACTATTCGCTTAAGCAATACTGAACAAAACAATAAAATTTACAAAAGAGAAACCATCTTTACGAAATTTTTCAATAAATTATTTAAAATTCCCGCATTTCAATCCCGCATTCACGGTAACAAATTTTGGCAAAACTAAAAATTATTATTTACAAATTAAAATAAAATTTCATTTATCTTAATAAATGGTAATTGGAATAAATAAAAAATTTAAATTCAGCAATTAATTTACGATGTAAATTTATCAAAAATCGACTATCATGCGATCAAAAGTTGTCGAATAATTACAAAAAGTCCAAAATCCGTGATAAACATTTGTTGTATCAATTCCTAATCTATAGATATTATTGGTATTTGTCAACTACGATGTACCTAAAGTAGTAGTTATTTATTTTTAATTCAATTCACATGGTATGATGTAGTGTTCAGCTGTCCACGATTCGTTTAATGTTATTTGAGATATGTTAAAATTATCGTCACTAATCCATACAGTTGGAAAGCAACTTTACACGCATCGACATAAAACTTAAATTCCTCTAGTCTCCCAAAACAATTTTGTAATATTTCTGAACTTTTATTAACATAAATATCGATGCGTGTAAAACTGACTTTATCACGAAACAAGAAACCACAATCGACAGCACTATTTATATTGTAAAAAAGAAATACACTACTCTATGGTTATTCAAATCACACAACGCTTATATTTACGTAAATCTAAAATTATAAAAATGTCTATGGAATAACATGCACAGTCTTTGACTACATCAGTCGATATCCAGCAAAAAGCTATTTCGTCGAAAAAAATTCAGTGTGAAAGTAAAAAAAATATAATCAAAAATTAGGCACCACGTTTGTGTAGCGAAACGCTAAAAAAGTAGTCCAAAAAAATGGCAGCGGATATAGTATTCGTTGTCGCATATAACTAACATGTTTATGACACGATTTCGGTGTAACATCTATTCGTCTAATCGGTTATCTCAATTTGTGACTCGATTCATGATCACTCGCTACGTAAATATGTTGTATAATCTCATACTTGGAAAATATCACTTGTTTCAATTATTCTAATCGGAGGTTGGCTAGAGTTAGTCGTCTCGTGCGGTGGCTACTGTCCAGCGACTTGATAACAAATCATTGTCTAATAAATTATTCTAGATTTTTGGAATTATCTATTTTTCTCCAAGAATTTAAAACTTCTGTTTCTTTAGAAACTAAATCAGCAATCGTCAAAGAAACTGCTTCCATTCTTGTTTTGATTCTAAAGTCGCTAAACTAAAACCGCATCAATTTTCAATTCCATATCTACCAACCCCGTTCTCCAAGGTTCACTAATTCCATTTAAAATCCTTGATTTCATTCAATTCTTTTGTCTCTCCCTGGAGTCTTCTCTACAAACTCCTCTTGGTGGGGAATCTCTACCTTTATGACTGGCTTTGGATGCTTTCCTCGATCTTTTGAACTTGGCTACGTCATCACCGAATACATCACCGGTTCTTAAAGCTGATATGAGGTCGTCGAACTCTCCTTTCTGTCCGTTTGTGAGGGTGCCGTCTCGGGAACTGTCGCCATTGGCGTGACCGTTGCAATCGGTCGATCCGCTGGATTTGCCGAGAGATTTTCCAACTGAGCTCAGCAAGCTGGAGGCCTGCTTTCTCTCCATTGTCCGCTTTTTGAGCTGTAAAAGAGAAATGGGAGGATTAAATGAGATTTTCATAACGCTGTTGAAACTTCAATCGAACTAGAATGTAATTTTTTCCAATCTTTCGACTTTATCAACTTGGAAAGGGATCATCACCGTATCGTCTTTCGCCTCCTCGCCGTCAACCAGGCGTCAAGCTAACGTAGCACGTAACAAAGCAGCCCTCCTCGACAAGATGTTCAATAGTTCAAATAGAAATATCACGTGATTTTTATCAATCTCTTATATCAATCCCATCCCGGGCATAAAGGAATCCATGGTAAAGAAGTGGCAGATGAACTGGCAAGAGAGGGCTCAGCAAATGATTTGTGGGTTCAGAACCATGTGTAGGCATTTCGACGTGTCTCGTAAAAGCCACATTTAGAGAATTCGCAGATCACAAGCAACGAACACATTGGCTGTCTAAGACCGGTCTACAACACTCCAAGAAATTCCTAGGCTCTACGTTCAAAGCCCGGGAATGCATTTGGAATGAGTAGGGGGCAAATCCGCTACCTGCTTGGGGCCTTTACTGGGCACTTTGGAACCAACAACATGCTCATGAAGATGGGTCTAACCGCGACACCCCATGTGCAGGTTGTGTGGGGAACATACGGAACGCATGGAGCACCTTCTGTGCACATGCGATGCACTGGCTGGTAAGCGAATGAGTCTCCTAGGGATCGGATATCCAAAATCAGAAGACTATAGGCTCATATCTCCTAGCCTCGTTGTAAAACTCATGAAAAGAGTTTTCAACGAGACTGGGGAGGAGTAAGTTATCTAGGGGACCACAATAGATCCCAATGGGTTGAAGTGTCCGAGTTATTTTTCGGCCTCTGCACAAGATAAGATATGTCAATCCCATACAACGGTTAATCTATTACTAACGATGACGATTATTGACAAACATATCGTCTAGGGGGGCTGCTTTGTTACGTGCTTACGTTGACAATTGTCGATAACCATCATGTCCACTGTCCCTGATCAGCAGCTCCGGTATGTCGAGTCAACAGCGGCTAGGGCGATTACGGCTCGCCGACCGCTGTTTGACGGCTAGGTGAGGCGATTT